>CATNWD010000001.1:0-96375 GCA_951230895.1 Carpatolechia fugitivella | reverse complement strand
CCATCAATTTCTCTAATAAAATTAAAATATATAGGTGTTACTTTATCGAATTTGATGGCTCAACAATAGGTATTATTTTTTACTTTTTAATGTTTTGCTTTTTTGCTTCGGGGGTTTTAAATTTTTAATTTATTTTTATATTTTTTATTTTGTAGTATCTCTGTATGCATGATAGAGGCACAATTAAATTTTCCAGAACAGAAAAAAGATAATAAATAAATTGATGTAATAAATACAGGAACATTTTGATTACTACTTTGAGCAATGATTTGTTTTCAGTTTCGGTCCTGTTTGTACTATGGATAAGTGGGGTCAATTGATACCTTTTGAATCATACTGCGACATGCTTCTAGGTGATTGCCAATTCCAAAATGGTGAGTAGCTTTTTTTATTGGAAGTTAGAGTGGCGGTTGTTTCAGATGAAAACTTCATTCATGAGACGGTCGTACCTCGAATCCAGTCAATCAAAACAAAACCCGCCTAAAATAGTGTAGTGTGAGTCTGACTAACGCACTGAGGGTTATAAGAAATAGATGGCAGTTTGCTGGCAAAAAGTTACATTTTGATGATTTCCAGTTTTTTTGGCAAGTGGCGCCATCTCTCCCAAACTTAGCTTTGGTGACTCAATCAATCAATCAGTGCATTGCAGTCCACTGCTGGACGTAGGCCTTCCCAAGGGCACAACAGTTTGGTGACTATTAAAGCTTAAAAAATTGCCATCCATCAGTGTACAGTTTGTACATTTGAGTTAGATGTTAAGTTGGTATAGTTAAGTTGATGAGAGCACAGAGAAGAAACACACGAAGTTAAGTAAAACGGTAGATATAATCCTCTCATACTTTTTAGTTATAAGTATTTAGTATTAGTACGTAGTGTAGATTTAGTTGGTACAAAGGGTATTGTAATCCTTAGTAATTTAGTTATTAGTAAATGACGAACATCTAGCTAATCTAATACGGCTTAAATAATTGTAACTGGTATTTATATTTCCGTTACGATTCGTTTTCGAACCACCCACTTGTATGTACCTACATGTTTGTTAAATTATTATATTTCTTCTTTAATTATTTTTTATAGTTTTGCAATGCTTATGCTAAGCTAAACATCTTTTTTCAATTTCAATTTCACTAGGTCCTTGTAATTCTTGATTTTTCATCATATCGCTTACCGTAATTTCTATTCCATTGTAATTTTTATTATACAGCCTAACGGTTTAAACTGTTGATTTTGCTTGTGATCGTGACATCACTGATCGCTGTTGCACGCTTTGGGGTCCGCTTCCTTATCATCAAGAACTTTCTACTCGATTCCACATGTTGCAGTCACTAGTATGAAACCGGACTTTTTCTAAAACGTCCAATTCTGGAAACTTCCAGGGTTCTAGTGTCTGGCTAGACACCTGAGGCTGAGGAGCTGTCCTAGCCCCACCATCAACATCGACGTTGCCGGCACATCTTCGTAGTCGCAGTGACCTTCTGCAAATCTACTAGTGATCATCATCATCTACAGGGAAGTGGTACTCTGCGTAAGAACATGCTAATGAACTCAGTGCGAACCCACGTCTAAATACCTTTTGTACCTGTTTTTTTATTTTTACAATTTTAATGATTATTTTATATACACCTACCTACTTTTTATTTTATATTTTATTATACACTTTTACAATTCAAACTAATCTTTTATTTAAATAGTTGACAAGCTAACCACGTCACAATGGCCTCTCTCTGATCATCTCTTCATTATTCAGTCTTTTACACGGCGGCAGGTGTCAGTCTGTTTGATGACGTTAGTATGAGTCAGGGGATCAACCTCAAGGTGAAAGATGTCAGAATACTGGGAACAGCACTCAAAAAGAAACTTCTTTTCTTCACCATTCAGATGAGAGTATCGAATTAGATCAAAGACACGTTTAACACGATCGGAAGGAGAAGACGAAATGTTTAAAACACATTCAGAAGACTGAGACGAAGATTTAGTAAGTTCATGAAAATCTATTTCGATTAGGTAAACTGCATATTTTTTAATACTACTGGAGGGTCTGCAATATTTAAGACAAAGACATTTACTCTTTGAGTCGATTAGCTTTCAAATTAACAATGCAATTTACGACAAAAATACTGTCGCTTATGCAATGATCTAGAAAAAGCGCTTATTTAAGTTTATGCAACTCGAACTTATCATTTGACACCATACATTCTGTTACGGCCTCGAGACGAGTTGGAATTATGTATTTTGAAGTAGTGCATAAAATTGGATCTGAATGATTTGTAATAGTAAAGTTTTAGTACCGTAGTCAACATTTGCTTTAAAAAATGCAAGAAGTCTGTGCCAATGATTCCACCGGAAGGAAGTGAGATTGAGTGCGTCATCTACGACATGAAATTTGTAGGGAGAGTCTAGAAGTTCAAATCCTAGTTGAATAGAGCTAAGAGTTTCACTATTAGGACTCATTATCATTTATCCCTTTTAGTTTTATTATTTCACTTGATAACTCGGGGACAGCGTCAAGGGAAGAGCGTTTGACTATGCTTATACTTGCTCCTGTGTCGATCAAGAAAAACAAAGATCTGTAAAGAATTGTTTTAAGAAACGTTTGAGGTAAAGACTTTTTTTGTTATAGATAGAAGTTTTGTAAATAGGGATATCTTTTTCAATTTTTGGATTATGTTCATTACAAGATTTAGTAGAAGATTCAGTGCAAAATAGTTCGCAAGATTTCGCACAAGATGTAGTATGAATCTCTTTACAAGATTTGGGAGAGGTCGTAGTACAAGATTCAGTGTAAGTCATATCGCAAGATGTGGGATAAGACGTAGTACAAATTTCTTAATAAATCTTAGGATAAGACTAAATCCCCCCCTACCAACGAAACCATTGTATGTATTTGGAAATGTAAAAAAAAAACCAAGATCTATATGGTACTTCTGGTTGACCTAGAAACATGTAGGTCTGCTGGAAGACATTTCTTTAGAAATAAGTAAGTAGGCCTGATGCGTCGTTTTTCTTCTGTGTACTTTAGAATAAATAAATAAAATTTGGCGAGAAGCAACCTCTTTGTAGGTACCTACACGTAAAGTAAAGAAATCTGAAAGTCGGGAAAAAGTGCTTATTTATAATAAAAATATTATTTTTGCAAACTTAATCCTATAATTTTTGCATACATAATATTGCTAGAGATGGCGCCACGTGTGATATAAAATTAAAAATCAACATAATTATTATTTTTATAATTAATAATTATTAATTAACACTTTACAGGACAGTACGGGCATACCAGTGTTTTAAAAAAATAATAATTTTACAGTATGGTCTTATCAGTAAATACAAAATATGGTCTGTAATGCGCTACGACGCGACAGTGATCGCCGTCCTATTTACCCGACTACGGCGAAGCAAAAAGGAGGGTTATGATTTTAGCCCCTATGTATGTTTGTTTGTATGTATGTATGTCTGTTCCCACATATCTCCTATACTATATAGATAGTTTAGGAGATAAAACTTATTCTTCGCCAGCGGGGCCCTTTGCTGATTCAAGGTCTTTTGATCTGAATCGTGTATTTTCAGGAAAGGCTGTATTAGTACCCTACTAAATAAGTATTATTTTTATTTTTTATATCTATTGTTATAGTAGAAAAGACTTTAACAATCTATTTGTAGGCCAGCAGGACCCTCGGGCGTTTTTGCGCCCAGGGTCAAGACTTTATGTTTGCAAGTAGCATTATATTAGTACCTTCCATGATTATTACGTTTATAAAATAATTTTGTGATTTCCCATATTAATTTATTGATGTATGATTTTCTAGTCTAGCTAGGGCAAGTTTACCGAGCATCATGATCAACATTATTTGTACAAGTACATGTCATTTTTATTTTTTTTGTTTTCTTATTTGAAGCACTATAAAGATAAAAGATAAAGATAAAACAAATATTTAAAAAATCGCATGTAATTGAACAAATATTTTTTTCAATACACCTTGCTCGAAAATTTAACTTACGAAGGCAGTAAACTGTGCGATTTTATTACAATGTTTTTTTAATTCCTACGGTCTTCAAAATTATTATTCAGCCAGGATCATTTTGACATTAAAAAATATTTAAATTGATTCATACAAAGAGAAAAGTATTTTATATTTTTTTATTTCAACAAATTGTATCGAAAAAATATTATCAGCCAGTAGTATTTTAATTATAAAAATAAAATTATCTCGATTTAACAAAGAATCAATTCGTAGAGGCTGAATGTCCGCCAGAGCCTTTTCTTCGTAATTGTGCTTATAAAAAAGAAACATAATATCGATTTGTGGTTGGCGCCAATTTTGTGAAATTTTTATTTAATTGTTTTACATTGAATGTTGTTTTATGAGTGATTAAGTGTTGTTAGTGATAAATGTGAATAGTAAGGATGCTCAAACTGCGCACGATATAATAAAGGTTAGTTTTTACAACTTCTACATGATCAATTTTACCTGTAGTATCATAACTTTTGTAGGAGTACCTTCTTAACAATTTCAATTTAATTATTTGTTATCAGTTTTCTCACAAGTGTATTGAAAAACGTCGTACAGCACACGGATCTTAGGTTTTATAACAAACTCGTGACATTATAAACCCTCGCCTGCGGCTCGGGCTTACAAAAGTCACCTCGTTTGTAATAAGCCACCTACGATCCTTGTATCGTAATGCACTATTATCATGATGCTAGGTAAACTTGCCCTAGCAAGACTAGAAAATCATACATAAATTAATTAATATGCAAAATCACAAAATTATTTCATATGAGGAGGCTGGAAACACGCACGCTAAACTCACAACCACAAGACCATCTACACGACAAAAAAGGGCCGTTCTTCAACTATTTATTGTTTACGAATAAATAAATATAATTGTGAAATTATAGCCTATGCCGATGATACTACACTAACTTTCTATGGTGACACTTGGGAGCACAAGGTTTTCAGGGTTGCAAACTTGGGTGTTAACTACTCACGAGAGACCTGACAACATATAAAAAAATCTTAGTTACATGCGCGTTTGCGATGTTTGTCCTTTTTTGTGTTGATATTGACTGGCCTAATAGGAATTGTTCTCTGCAAGGTAGAATTATGAAATTTACAGCATAAATAGAATGCCCTAAAACGATAATTTTCTGATGTGGAGGGAAGCCAGGTTCGAACTGGGGGCGGCCGGGGTGGGGGGTGAAGGGGATCGAAAAAGGCTTCTCGAACATTATTTTTTTGCTGATCAGTTAATGATACTAGAGCATGTGAGATATCGTTTTCGCATAAAACGGACACTAGAAATTCATTTCTGCCACATAAAAAGTATATTTTTATGCAAAAAAACTTTTTTTTAAAGATAATGTAAAGATAAAATTGAAAAACATCCTTATACGAGTATTTTAAATTAACATCGTCATATCTTTCTAAAATCATGATTAATAGAAACTAAAAAAAAACACTTTATGAAAGGACATTTAAACTTGTTTACAAAAATATATACTTCTTTGACACTTGTTTTGCAACTACTACAAGAAATAATTCAAGACTTAAACCATCACAACTCTGTAGTTTCTGCTTTGCGGATTTCTTGTGCGTGCGGAGTGTGGTGGTGGCTTTTAGTAAATGAGTAGGTTGTTATGGAAGTTTAAAAAAAAGTTTTATGTTTCTATATATTTTATAATTTCTCAAAAGATGTTAATTCACTTGTAAAAGTATTCAGAGACATTGGAAACCCTTTTTATAGAACGTAGTCAAGACCTGCTAGGCATATACCAAAGATATCATGGACACTAAAGTGGCTGATTGTGTTTGGAATATTGAGATCATTGGTGGAGAACAAATTCCAAGAGTTTGTTAAGCAGAGGCTAGAACAATGCACGATATCTGTAACAAAACCAATTCCAAAAAACAATTTACCTCTGTTTAGCAGATCACCTGTCAAGAATAAGTCCAAACTGAAAGGTCACGTTTCGGCCCTCAAAAGCGATTGTTCCCTTTTTTCACGGCTTTACATCTCATGCCAAGTCCGTATCATTTACTGATCAGCAAAAAAATAATGTTCGAGAAGCCTCTTTCAATCCCCTTCACCCCCCACCCCGGCTGCCCCCGGTTTGAATCTGACTTCCCTCCACATCAGAAAATTATCGTTTTAGGCCATTCTATTCATGCTGAAAATTTCATAATTCTACCTCGCAGGGAACAAATTATAACCCTTATCACTTCTACTATAAATGCCCTTCTATTGATAACACCAAAAGTATCAATATCTAGGAGTGACGGTAGATCAGCGGCTATCCTTTGAGGATCACATAAACAGCCTATCACTAAGAGTTAGGAAATTGACATATATCTTTAAGCAATTGAGACATGTGGCTGATAGTGTATTGATGAGTCTATATGGCACTATGCCAATCAATTATTTCTTACTGTGTGGTATCTTGGGGTGGGTCTGCAAAGACTAAATTGCTTGGACTCGAACGCGCACAAAGGCTTATTCTTAAGGTGAGTTTATTTAAACCTAGACTCTTTCCTACATGCGAACTTTATAGGGAGGTGAAAGTTATGACAGTGAGACAACTATTCATTCATGCAGTTATTTTACGTAGGCACTCTGAACTTAGTTATAATAATGAATATCACTGTTTGGCTTTTGTAAGCAGACGATACTATGATGTATGTTAAATAGTCAGTGTACGAACGTCATTTGCCCGTAATTTATATGTATTCCAAAGTAGTAGGCTATATAATCTGGCTAATAAACTAATGTCAATTTTTCCTAAGTGTAAATCTGAAGTCAAAAAGACCATTACTTTATGGTTACAGTCTCTTTCTTACGCAAGAACTTGTTAGAGGTGATCGTTTGATACATTTGGTCATACATAGACCTTCACTACCATACACACACTTCCCACTTACACTCACACCCCACACACACTCGTGCACTCGTACCACACACATATTATTATATAATTATATACCCTTATTATATTCATATTGTTGTTAATCTAGCTAACTGTGTGCAGCCCCACAGACATTTTCCAAAAATATTCAATGTATAGAGACACGGCTTCGTTACACTTTTATTATATGTATTAAGTAAATAATTAGAGACCATCTTATTACACGTAATTATTATATTTTTTTACAAGAGCTAACAAATCGGCGCGAGAGCACTCCGTCTATAATGTCCAAGTCCTCCCGCTCCATCACTAGGGTTGTGCGCATGCGCTCTATGGACCTAACCACTAGTGATGAAGCAATATCAATAAAGTTCGGTTAACAGTATAGAGTAGAAGTATTTTTTATTATTCCAGAATATAAGGTGGTATATCGCGGAAAATGTTACATGGAAAATGGTAAACCTGGTCATGACAGAGTGAGTTCTATCTAAAGTATTTTAATAATTTTGAGATATGTTTATTTATTATTAATTTACTTATTGTATGAAATAAGTAATCATCTTCAGACCATGGTCACACCTTGGCCTTCCACACAACCACCGAGCTATGGACTGAACTGTCTCGTAAATGATAGCAAATGAGTTAAATAACCGTATAGGAGACGCGGTTCGATCCCCATCTCATTTCATGGTGTATAAGGATTTGTAATGGAATGTACCGTTGAGCGTCGCGTCGGTAGCGCAGTGGCTAGGACTGATGTACTATTTAGGAGACGCGGTTCGATCCCCATCTCATACCAATGTGTTTTCTAATTTCGAACTTATGTGTACGTTTATTCGACGCTCTTACGGTGAAGGGAAACATTGTGAGGAAGTCAATACATTCCTGCGAAGAAATTCAAAAGTTGTGTGTGAAGTCAGCCAACCCGCACTGGGCCAATGTGGTCGGTGATATGGTCTTCTGTTAGTAGATGCCACCTTTATGCTTACATACATACAAACTTATCTTGACAATCTACTTTTCCTTTACCTAATGTAATTCATAGCATTTAATTATGCTATATTTGTTCCCAGAGAAAGATAGACGATTACATGTACCACGAAGACATTAAAGGCTGGTACATAAGAGGGGGCGTACTCCTAGGCAATGCAGTAAGTAATTAATTTATCATCTAGACTCACGTTAGGTATAAAGCATCGCTTGAGACTGATAACCACGCATGCGCTCTGAGATTTTTTTTACAGGAGGAACAAGGTAGATTGTTGTAGGGTTTCGATAAATCTTATAGCCATATAGGCTGGCCCCCGTCACTCATGCGCAGGTATCAGATAGATGGTGTCCAGGATCTGATGATGAAGCTGAAAGGTGGTCATAGGAACTTCTTTACTTAACACAACCTTGACGTATTTGTGCTCGATTTGCCTCGACTGATACTATGAATAAACTTAGATGGTGTCTAGAGACCGATGTAGCATGTAGCAGTTGGAAAGCGCCTATAGGAACTTTTCAATTCATAAACATAACGTCGACTTGTATCAAAAATTATAGCCTGGGTCTGACGGTAAAGCCAAAAAGTGGCTATAGTTAGGAACTCCAACTCATTTAAAACACATAGGTCGTTTTATATACAAGAAAAACCTAGGCTGGTAGGATACTTTTTGAACAAACTGTTTGGATCAACTGACAATCACAAATAAAAATAGTAGGACCACCCATAGATATAATATGTAAAAAAAAAACTAAGTCTATGGGACTACCAATAAAAACAGGCCAAGTACGAATCGGACCAGCTTAATGAAGGTTACTTGTCGGACACTTAATAAAAATATAATATTTGTAATTTCTAATAGATGAGTGGCGCCATTTATAATAATTATATTGCACTATACTATCAAATGTTTTTTTTTAAGATGATGATGATAGTATCTTTAGATCTTACTTGTAAAAATAATTTAATAGTTTAAACAACCACAATAAACGAATAAACTTTAAAATTTTTATTGTTAGCGTTAAAACAAAAACATGTATAACACAAATTCAAAAATATTTATTTTTTATAACAAGTACAAAAATATAGTATAAATATGTAGTATAGTTTTGTGGCACGACAGATTGTGGGGGTGGGGTCAAAGCTTATTTTTAAAAATGCTTATTTTGCCATTTTATGCTATGAAACTCTACAAAATGGAGTTGATGGATGAATTTATTGACCATCATCGGTTTTTTTATAAGCAATCACAACAAACTTGACCTAGGAGTTCAAATACATCCAAGTTCTTTTTTCCTTCTAGTCCGCGCCCACTTGGTCCGAATTGGATCACATGACGCGGTTCCCATTAGGTCAGATTGGAAAATAAAGTTTTTATTATTTTATGGTACGAAACCCTAAAACGAATTAAATCATGTATAAATATTAGTCAATCAATCAATCAGCCTATAGCAGTCCACTGCTGGACGTAGGCCTCCACAAAGGCACGCCAAAGTGCACGATCACCCGCTTTCCTCATCCAGCCACCACCAGCGACCTTCCTCAGGTCATCAGTCCACCTGGCAGGGGGGCGTCCCACACACGTTTCCCGAGACGTGGTCTCCATTCGAGAACCCGTCTGCTCCAACGCTCATCGGTTCTGCGACAGACGTGGCCAGCCCACTGCCACTTCAGTTTGCTACACTTCTGGATGATATCAACTACCTTGGTCCTCTAAATATTAGAAAAAGTTAGTTAAAAATGTTTTTGGCGCAATATAATTTACTTCAAAGAGCCGATGCAGTTGATAAGTCGCATGCGCGACACGAGAACTTGCAGACAAGAAAAATTCACTGGGCTTTTGAGCTGGACGATAATCAATTTATAAAGAGATACAGATTATCAAAACCAGGCTGCGATGATCTTCCAAGTATGTAAGCAATGCGTTCATTTGCTCCAATGTTACTGTGCTGCGACTATTACCATCTTCCATTGTATTGTGTTATTTTTTTTCTTAGTTTTACTCGCGTACGTTTTTTTGCAATGCGTTTTAAAATTTAGTTTTAACAAAGATTATTGACGCGCATCGTAGCGAAGCATTCACGACATGATCGTGACATTTTGCTTATGCGTGTTTCTTATGTAGCAAAAAGTTCCTTTTCATAATACAATATTAAGTAAAGGTCTCCTCACACTGTATTTTCTCCGGATACAAAAACACCGAAACGAAACGTCACGAAAAGTGTACAAAGATAGTGCTGACGATTTTTAGACCAATAGTCATTAATATGGCAAGCAAAGAGTTCATTTGTATTGCGAGTTTTTTTTCAAAGTATATAAATTCATGCCTTGGATTTTGCCAATTACAACGTACTTCATGCTACGGTTAGACAAAAAAACAAGAAAATCTCAAGCAAAAGAGAATTAACAGTAGCTACTCAAAATAAATGAGAGTGCAATTCAAAATGAAATAAAATCCCACGGATATTTTCACTTCATCCAGATTGTCATAGCGCCGAAGGATACGGAGAGCCGACCCCACCTAAAGTGGGATAGTGGTGAAGACAAAGAAGAATAGCTCTGTGAAATATCGACGAAATCTGTAAACGCCTTTTACTGTAATGCTGTTCTTAGCATATTTTGGAAAACCGCATAATTATTTTTGACCCTTGGATTATAGTGGCGTTCGTCCTCATGCCAGTTCATGGTATGCATAAAGCAGTCTACGCCAACACCACTTTTCAAAGGCATCGACTCTGCTGCTATCACGGCTATACAAACTTTAATAAAAATAATTAGAATAATATTAGAACGTCAAAAATTGAGAGGGATTTGGTTCAAGATTTGGTTCAAAATTCAGTTACAAGATTAAAGCGAGCAAACCATGATGCAGATACACTTGCTTCACGGAAGAAGCATTCGAAATATTGCAAGTTAAATATGTTAAGTTTGTAAAATTAAAAATACTGTAGTCTAAAAATCTAGTCGGGGATGGAAACAATATTAAAATAATAAAATGTTAATGTCTTAGGCGTTTTTAAAGTGCCGTGGTCTGAGTAGACCTTAAATATTACTTCATTGAATGAACGAAATGAACTATTCGATGGGTGCATGGAACAAAGCCGCAACCGGAGAAATCAAAATGTTCAGGAGAAAATAAAACGTGAAAACTGTCAATATAACTCAATATACGATGCGCATCGTAAAGGTTTCTACATCAACAGAAAGCTAATTTTTTACTCGAAGTGGCAATAAGACGTTCATATTTCTATCTTTTACGGTTACGAAAATAAATAAGAATTTGTAAATTGCCACATTTTGTGCCAATATGTTGTGACCGCAAGCGTACATTACGGCTTTGTTCCAGAGAAATTTAGTAAAAGTATTGAACGTTAATTATTGTTTACAGCATTTAGTACGTCTGGGTCAATTACGTTAACAGAGTGTTGCTGTCTTATTCGGTAAATTAATTTGAGAGACTTTTTAGTGAATACGGTTTACGGTACTTGTAGAAAGCTATATCATAAAAATTTTCTGTTGTATTCTTTTATCTGAACAAAAGAAACATTAAAGACTAAGATAATGCCAGCAAACTTACTGAGAAGTTGAGTATGCTAGAAAAGTATGGATAGAAAGATCTATGAGAAGGATGAAACAAAACCCTGGTTGAACACCGGTCAACTTCTCCAACAATGATCTCTATCACAAACTCTCACACTAAGATTATATTTAAGACAAATCTTTGTTAAAGCAAACAAATATTTATTTAAGTTTATTGAATCCACTTGGATTAAGTTCCACACTAGTAATGGAAATATTTAAGATATTCAACATTTTATGAATCAGTAAGTTAATATTATGGTACCGATATTAACTCACATCTTAAGTAAAATATGTTGTACACATCTCACAACAACATTAAGTTAAGTAATGTTAAGTTAAGTAGACAGAACGGCTCCTTAAAGATAAGACAGATCCACTTAAGAGAACAACCGACAACCTATCACTCCCTCCTTAAAAATACTGAATGATGAACAAACAGTAACTAAAAATATTCAGATTTCTTCATTATTACTAATCAAAATACCATGACCATGCTACTATACTTCCTTTACATACTTCATTTATTAATTATAATATTTGCGCGCATATTAATTTAGAAAATAAAATTCATTCATACTTAGACCCTTTCATACAATCTCCTTTACCTTTCGGTCATCATAGATGATTTCTTAGCAATTACTATGCATTTTTGAAATTTTGGAGCTAACTTTGAAGTAAACTTCTTTGAAGCATTTGATAAATAAAAAGTACGTTTGTAAACAATCTGTCCTACTTTAGTTCCACGTGCCTTTTTCTTAAGTTATAGTGTTTTAAGTTATGCTGGTGAGCAACTATTAAGTGTTTCTTCACCTTGTTATAAATTGTATTAAGTTGGGCCAAACGTTTCTTATACGTTTGTGCATCATCAGTCTGTAGTTGCGAGTGTGATATAGGCACATCACTACCACGATACAATGATCCATCCAAAATAAATTCCCTACCGTGTACCAAAAAATACGGTGAACATTTTGTGGATTCATTAACAGCTGTGTTTAATGCACACTGAATCTCCACAAGATGATCATCCCACTTTTTATGCTCAGATTTCACATAGCAAGCGATTGCTGTGACTACATTCCTAATCGCCCTTTCAGCTTGGTTTACCTGAGGATGATACCGAGGATTATAATAAATGTTTGGGACATTATATCGTAATAATAGTTGCCTAAACTTCGCACTGATAAACTGAGGTCCATTATCCATATAGATATATTTGCACACACCGTGAACTAGAAACACACACTTTTCGATAAATTTCGCTACAGCAGCACCTGTTGCGCTCCTTATAGGATGCAACAGAACATATTTGCTGAAGTAGTCAGAGCACACAATTAAATAAGTGTATCTGTTTCCTGACGATGGAAATGGTCCAAGCAAATCCACATAAATTGCCTCAAAAGGTCTTGTTACTGATTTTGGACTACCCATTATACACATCTCACAACAACATTAAGTTAAGTAGTGTTAAGTTAAGTAGACAGAACGGCTCCTTAAAGATAAGACAGATCCACTTAAGAGAACAACCGACAACCTATTACTCCCTCCTTAAAAATACTGAATGATGAACAAACAGTAACTAAAAATATTCAGATTTCTTCATTATTACTAATCAAAATACCATGACCATACTACTATACTTCCTTTACATACTTCATTTATTAATTATAATATTTGCGCGCATATTAATTTAGAAAATAAAATTCATTCATACTTAGACCCTTTCATACAATCTCCTTTACCTTTCAGTCATCATAGATGATTTCTTAGCAATTACTATGCATTTTTGAAATTTTGGAGCTAACTTTGAAGTAAACTTCTTTGAAGCATTTGATAAATAAAAAGTACGTTTGTAAACAATCTGTCCTACTTTAGTTCCACGTGCCTTTTTCTTAAGTTATAGTGTTTTAAGTTATGCTGGTGAGCAACTATTAAGTGTTTCTTCACCTTGTTATAAATTGTATTAAGTTGGGCCAAACGTTTCTTATACGTTTGTGCATCATCAGTCTGTAGTTGCGAGTGTGATATAGGCACATCACTACCACGATACAATGATCCATCCAAAATAAATTCCCTACCGTGTACCAAAAAATACGGTGAACATTTTGTGGATTCATTAACAGCTGTGTTTAATGCACACTGAATCTCCACAAGATGATCATCCCACTTTTTATGCTCAGATTTCACATAGCAAGCGATTGCTGTGACTACATTCCTAATCGCCCTTTCAGCTTGGTTTACCTGAGGATGATACCGAGGATTATAATAAATGTTTGGGACATTATATCGTAATAATAGTTGCCTAAACTGCGCACTGATAAACTGAGGTCCATTATCCATATAGACATATTTGCACACACCGTGAACTAGAAACACACACTTTTCGATAAACTTCGCTACAGCAGCACCTGTTGCGCTCCGTTTAGGATGCAACAGAACATATTTGCTGAAGTAGTCAGAGCACACAATCAAATAAGTGTATCTATTTCCTGACGATGGAAATGGTCCAAGCAAATCCACAGAAATTGCCTCAAAATGTCTTGTTACTGATTTTGGTCTAATTCAAGTTCAGTTTATGTAAAATTAACAAGTGTATTTTAATTTCTATAGCCAACACATTTAGAACCTATAGCATATATCATCAGTCTCATGTCACTTCGATTGTCTAGTCGGTGAGTAACATTTTTATGTTATAAGTTCAGGTACTTCTTATATTAGCTTCATAATATTATGACTAACGTTCCGTTTGAAAGGTTGTACATTTTCAATTTTGAAGTTTTCAAGTACCTATACGTCATACGGTTTTATGCTGATATTGTATTTATTAAGTAGGTAGGTATACTTAAAAACTATTTAACGTATGAACAAATGCACATGTCTGTGAGAAAAAAATCCTTAATTTGAAAAAGGTAAGTACCTATTGTGTTTCATATTATAATTAAATGGACTGGTAACAACTTATTACGTGGTCGATTTAAAAGATTCATATTGGTATTCGATATAACTGTCTTGTCAACTAAAAACTCTTACCTGGAAAAAAGCCGCATTCGCTGTTACCTGAACAAAATTATGGTAAATATTTTCGCATTCAATATAGTGTTACTATTCCGGGGGTAAAAGTCACCGTAGCTTGTTTCGAATAAAGTAGTATTTTTTTGTAACTTCATAAATAATCATAGGAATGTCACAAAAAAATTTCACTAGGTGCATTAGGGGTCGTAGATGCCGAATATGGCATTACACGAAAACTGCCGCAATAGCTATTGCGACAATGTTCCATGGACCCATCGTATTGCATCTTTAGTCTATGAAAATCGAATTATATTTACGATATCGGAATCATTGTTTTATGTTCGGAATGGATTTTGTTTGTCTTTGTCGCTATAATACAAGACAAGCAGGACAGAGAAAATGGTTACGTATTCCTGTTTCCAGAATAAGGATCCCGTTGAAATGATTTCAATCAAGCGTGAAATAGACGTGACAAGGTCGCGATACATTGAAGTTCCAAACCATTTTAATTTTATGACTACGTATAAAAACATCAGTGAATCTTGTCCATTTTCGCCGTATAGCCTAATAAAGCCATTTGACATTCTGAAATTTAGCAAAATCAGGGCCCCGGTCACATTTCTTAACCAATAAAATAAAATAAGATAAAATAAAATAAAATATCGGGTCGGGGATGTTTGTCGAGAAAAAATAAAAATAAATTTGAAAATATATATACAGACTCGCGAGGTCTACAGCTCACAGAGCCACTAGTTCATCAACAGTATTCATTAATATATAACTGTACAACAGTTTGACTGTGGGATCAACAAGTCTCTGTTTAAAATTAATTTAACTGAAAGTATGTTTCTATATAATCAAATTAATATTTTTTATATTTACTCACTTTCTTAATACTATAATAATTATAATTGATGTCATCGGACAAAAGCTGTTCAGTAGATAAGGAAGACGTTTCTGTAACGTCCTGTCATCAAAGTACTCGTAAATTATGTACCTACTCTAGGAACGACCTAGATATACTTATTTATGAATGAATGAAATATACTTTATTGCACACAGACAAAACCATACAGTAAGTAACAAAAGTGAAAATAATTTTAACAAAAAATAAAAACCTCCTTCAAATACCATAATAAAAAATGTAAAAAATGTTTTTATATTTGTTACTTTTCTTTTTATTTGTTTAAAAAAAAAAAAATTTTTTACTTGAAACATTGTATCTGATCATAATTAAAATTGGCCATTAATCGTCTAGTAGCGGATCCATACTACTTGTTGCCAGCCGGCAAGCAGCCTACTCCTGATTACCCATGTTCGTTTTATAATTATCGTACCTATCTTTCGCCCGTACACAGGAGTACCAGTCGCCAGCCAGCAAGCAGCCTACTCCTGATTACCTATGTTCGTTTTATAATTATCATACCTATCTTTCGCCCGTACACAGGAGTACCAGTCGCCAGCCGGCAAGCAGCCTACTCCTGATTACCCATGTTCGTTTTATAATGTATCGTCCCTCTCTTTCGCCCGTACACAGGAGTACCAGTTGCCAGCCGGCAAGCAGCCTACTCCTGATTACCCATGTTCGTTTTATAATGTATCGTCCCTCTCTTTCGCCCGTACACAGGAGTACCAGTTGCCAGCCGGCAAGCAGCCTACTCCTGATTACCCATGTTCGTTTTATAATTATCGTACCTATCTTTCGCCCGTACACAGGAGTACCAGTTGCCAGCCGGCAAGCAGCCTACTCCTGATTACCCATGTTCGTTTTATAATGTAACGTCCCTCTCTTTCGCCCGTACACAGGAGTACCAGTTGCCAGCCGGCAAGCAGCCTACTCCTGATTACCCATGTTCGTTTTATAATGTATCGTCCCTCTCTTTCGCCCGTACACAGGAGTACCAGTTGCCAGCCGGCAAGCAGCCTACTCCTGATTACCCATGTTCGTTTTATAATGTATCGTCCCTATCTTTCGCCCGTACACAGGAGTACCAGTCGCCAGCCGGCAAGCAACCTACTCCTGATTACTCATGTTCGTTTTTATTATATTTCTACTAGAAATCACCAATTCTTGGACAAAATTAATAAAATAATAAAACAATACTGAGACAAAATACTTCCCAACAAAACACGTAGAACCAGTCTTCTGGATCCGGGCGCCACGAACAAGAAGTGAAACCGAGACGCTGTCAGGCGTTCTTTATATAGGCAGAAGTGATGTGCGTTCCGAGGACAGGAAACTAAGCGAGGGTGGCGCTAACACTATAATATGAAAATTCTTATTTTTTCACACCTGCCTTTTATTCCTAATGATTTTCTTTTGCCCAATGGTTGCCTGGAAGAAATCGCTTAGACCGATAAGGCCGCCTGTTGCCTTTCCTTAATTTAAATTTGTACGAATGTTTGTTTCTGTCCAAGTCAGAGTCAGAGTCAGAGTTTCAGTCAAAGTCAGAGTCAAAGTCAAGGTCGAAGTCAAAGTCGGAGTCAAAGTCAAGGTAAATGACAAGTTCAAAGTCAAAGTCAGAGTCAGTCACAGTCAAAGTCAGTCAAAGTCAAAGTACAATAAGTATTATAAAGATAGAGATAAAGATATTATTTATTTATTTTTTATTTTATTTTTATGTATTCGGAATACCAACAGCTATAATAAATTTGTACGAATGTTTGTTTCTGTCCAAGTCAGAGTCAGAGTTTCAGTCAAAGTCAGAGTCAAAGTCAAGGTAAATGACAAGTTCAAAGTCAAAGTCAGAGTCAGTCACAGTCAAAGTCAGTCAAAGTCAAAGTACAATAAGTATTATAAAGATAGAGATAAAGATATTATTTATTTATTTTTTATTTTATTTTTATGTATTCGGAATACCAACAGCTATAATACAATTTAGTTAATACATAAATATGGTGACTACAGAGCCAATAACAGGTATTCGCAACTAGAAACAAAATTGAAGATAGAGATAGATAAAGATAAAGAGAAGAGAAGAGGGCATCATGCGCGAGCAGGGTGTGTTAGTTGCCTTAGTTTGGTCGTCGCGGGCAAAAACTATTACCACGCGGACGAAGTTGCGGGCAACAGCTATAGAATTATAAAGAATCACGAGTATTCCCTGAAATGAAGGGTGAGTGGTTAGTTGTGCCGGTCGCGCCGGTGAGTATATTGAAAACTTTAAAACAGAGTAAGTACCTATGTAAGTAAAGTACCGTATGTTTTTTTTCATAAAGGGTTTTGATTTTCTATAAAATTTTTGACATTTAAGGTAAAACTCAAAAAATTGGATAATAATCGTTGAAATATTTACAAGATAATATATGTATAAATGTCGTGGCCATATCGTAGAATTGAACACATCATGAAATTTTCGATCATTTCATGATATGGTCACATTTCATGAAATTTTCACTGGCCATCGGCCACATCATGATAGGCCTTGGCCAGATCAATGATAAGAAATCGTTTGTCGATATGATCAACTAAAACGCAACTACTTCATGAAATGGTCAAGATTATTTGATCATATCGTAAAATCATTACATTAATTGCCGATAGAGGCGCTGAAAGCGCTTTGTTTATGTACCAACATGGCGGCCGCGTTATTTTATTTCTTGCAATGAAAAAATTTCGTTATTAAAATGAGGAAGAAAAAGATGAAAAAGTACTCTAAAAATGTTTGTCGGACTTAGAGAACAATAAGTACCAAACATAATTTATATTCTTATTAAATATTTCATGGACGCCCTATTTTCACGATATGGCCAATCGTGGACGACAAAATCGTTAATTGTTCACGATTTAATGATCTGGTCAAATTTAGCTGCCCACATCATGAAATGTGACCATAATATCATGAAATGATCGAAAATTTCATGATGTGGTCAATTCTACGATATGGCCACGACAATTATATAATATGTTTCATTTTTAGAAAAGGTTGAAAATATTATTCTATTGAAAAAAATGCATAGTATTAAATTCATAGAATAAAGGGATAAGTAGAAGTTTAGCTTACTGTACAGCAAAGAGCCAAGAAAGCAGAGAAAATTATGTGAGTGGGCAGTGCGAAATCGTTCACTTTGACAAACCCTATCTAACCGCCTGTGATGGTTTATAAATGCTGGAACGAATGGAGCTAAAGGATGTTTTTGACGATCGCTTATAAAATAAACAAGATATCACGCACATAAATCACAAAACAATGAAAAATATTTTAAGTTAATTTGGGGGGTCAAAATATAATTGTTTGGATAACGTGTAGGGTACCACTTGAAGATCCCTCCATGAAATGTGACCATAATATCATGAAATGATCGAAAATTTCATGATGTGGTCAATTCTACGATATGGCCACGACAATTATATAATATGTTTCATTTTTAGAAAAGGTTGAAAATATTATTCTATTGGCACATCCAAGCCACTATATGAATTTCAAGAAAATAGGTCTACAAAGTACAAAATAAATACGAAATAATTTCTTTCCACTCCAAAAACTTTGATCGCGTTTTTCTCAACTTAGCTATTTTGAGGCTGCGTTATTTTGTCATGAGAGGGCCGTATTACAAGCCCTAATATTCAGATTCAAACAAAAAATATCTATAAAAATAATACGATTTTTTTACAACCCCCTACCTGATTTTGTCGCCTTTGTAACGATTTAATTAAAGATAACAAAAAACTAAATATACTTATTTAATCACAGACTAAATTCATTTCAAAAAGTTTGTCCAAAGATGTCCTCAACAACTCTGAGGTTAACTTACCGTTATTAACTTTATGTTGTCAATTCTAAAACTATTTGCTGACTTGGAATAGAGTTACTGTCAACACCCTTGCACTTGTAATAACTAATAATATTTTGTAGTTATATATATTTTTAAACCTACTTAAAAAAAACGAGGTTTCTCAATTCGACCGTATATATTTTTTTGAACTCATTTCGTGTTTTGACGTCATTCAAATCAAATCAAATCAACGGCCCGTAGAAATTGAATGCGAACTCATGCTGCACGTACATTTATTTTTGGATAACAATCTGGATCGAAAATTAAGTATTATTTAATGTATAAGTATTATATACAATATTTGATTGTTGTCTGTCTGTTTTGTACGTGTTTTCAATAAAATAAAATAAAATTTAGGAATAATTATTTATAGTTAAACAAATTATTCATAAATGATTTATTTTGCGATTTTTTCACATTACTTACTAAGAAATGTGTAAGTACATAACAGTGGCGTGCCAGTAGTTGAGACAGGGGCTGTGCCAGTAGTCATTACAGTGGCTGTGCCAGTAGTCATTACAGTGGCGTGCCAGTAGTCGAGACAGTGGCTGTGCCAGTAGTCATTACAGTGGCGTGCCAGTAGTCGAGACAGTGGCTGTGCCAGTAGTCATTACAGTGGCGTGCCAGTAGTTCAGACAGGGGCTGTGCCAGTAGTCATTACAGTGGCTGTGCCAGTAGTCATTACAGTGGCGTGCCAGTAGTTGAGACAGGGGCTGTGCCAGTAGTCATTACAGTGGCTGTGCCAGTAGTCATTACAGTGGCGTGCCAGTAGTCGAGACAGTGGCTGTGCCAGTAGTCATTACAGTGGCGTGCCAGTAGTCGAGACAGTGGCTGTGCCAGTAGTCATTACAGTGGCTGTGCCAGTAGTCATTACAGTGGCTGTGCCAGTAGTCATTACAGTGGCGTGCCAGTAGTCGAGACAGTGGCTGTGCCAGTAGTCATTACAGTGGCGTGCCAGTAGTCGAGACAGTGGCTGTGCCAGTAGTCATTACAGTGGCGTGCCAGTAGTCGAGACAGTGGCTGTGCCAGTAGTCATTACAGTGGCTGTGCCAGTTGTCATTACAGTGGCGTGCCAGTAGTCGAGACAGTGGCTGTGCCAGTAGTCATTACAGTGGCGTGCCAGTAGTCGAGACAGTGGCTGTGCCAGTAGTCATTACAGTGGCGTGCCAGTAGTCGAGACAGTGGCTGTGCCAGTAGTCATTACAGTGGCGTGCCAGTAGTCGAGACAGTGGCGTGCCAGTAGTCATTATGCCCGGTTTACATTATTCCAGTCCAGTGATTTAAGCGAGATTCCAGTCCAGTGCTGGACTGGATCTGTCAGTCTACATTATTCCAGTTATTTAGACGCCGTTGAAGTGTGAACACTACATTGACAATGATTTCAAGAAGAGATCAGTTTCGAAAATGTTTCAAACGTGCTCAATCACTCTTGCTACAAGAAGTTATTAATGAGGTTGATAAGGAGCTAAGAAAAAAGGAACGCATTTGGGTGAGAAATTGGATCAGCGAAAGAGATCAAAAAGGAGGGTCAGTAATGCTTTTGCAACAACTGAAGGTAGAAGATCCCAATGAATATAGATTGGCACTGAGAATGACAGCAGAAAACTTTGAAGAACTGTTATCATTAGTTTCGAATAATATCCAGCGTAAGAATACATTGTTCAGAGAAGCTATACCCGCAAAAATAAAATTAGAACTACTCTTTCTTACTGAGTTACTCTTTCTTTTTTAACTACTGGAGATAGTTACAGAAGCCTCAGTCGTATGTTTCGATTGCCAAAACCAACTATTTCAAAAATTATACCAGAAGTCTGTCATAAAATTAAAAGGGCATTAAAAGACCACATCAAGGTAATATTTTTTTATTAAGTATCATATCTATGACAATTAAGCATTATTGAAAGCATTCATGATTATATTAATGTATTCTGGGTCATCGCTTACTACATTTAATGAGTCCCCAGTGGTTTGTGTATCTACAGACGCTGGGCTATCCAATGGCATATAAGTACTACTACTAGTACTTGGTCTTGACGCATAATTGTTTCTTGGTCTTGACAAATTTTCACTGGCATATGTGTTTGCAGAATATGTAGGACTATTCACTGTCATATTTCCGTATTTCAAATCGTGTAGTCGACATTTTGTTATCACACTCTGAATTTCTTCTTGACCTAGGATAGCCTGTTCTGTAGAAAGGGTCCTCAATTGCTTTGCAATGTGTTTCCCGAAGATATCGAATTCATCTTCCCCTGTTTCTGATTTGGATAAATCGTATTGCATCTCTTTCATGCTACTGACTATTGTAGACAACTGTGAAATTTTACTTCTTTTCTTTCGCGGTTCTGGTAGACTTGGTTCTGGGTTTGTATGGGTAGGGTTCCCACATGGGTCACTAGGTTGAGTATTGTCAGTATTTTCATTATTTTGAGCATCATCAGTATTTTCCTGAAAATAAAAAATTTTTAGTTTTTTGCAGATACCCACTGCGGAACAATGGAAACAAGTCGAGGAAGGCTTTCGGAATAAGTGGAACTTTCCTTTGTGCTACGGAGCGTTAGACGGAAAACATATAAAAATTACTGGCTCCTATGAATATGGAAGTACGAACTTTAATTATAAAAAAGAAAACAGCATAGTATTGATGGCTCTTGTTGACCATGATTACTGTTTTACGTATATAAATGTGGGAGCAAATGGAAGCGCTTCGGATGGTGGTATTTTCAAAAACTGTTCCATTTTTACTGAATTAGAAAATGGCACTTTTATTCCAGAAGATGGAGTGATTGTGGCTGATGCAGCGTTTCCACTAAAAACATACTTAATGAAACCATATCCTGGGGCTAATTTAACTTTTGAACAAAAAATATATAATTACAGACTGTCCCGTGCTAGACGCATTGTAGAAAACGCTTTTGGAATATTAGTAAGTCGATTCAGAATTTTTGAAAAAGCAATTTCCACTAAGTTACGTACTGTGGATCACATTGTGTATGCAGCTTGCTCTCTACACAATTGGTTGAGAAAAAAGTCAAGCAATTATATGACTACTACTTGTGTAGACCATGAAGATCACAACGACCATCATTTGATTAATGGAACGTGGAGATCCGAAATAACCTCTTTAGATAGTATCATACAGCAGGGCAGTAACAACTCAGCAACACATGCCAGGGAAAAAAGAACTCAATTTACTAATTATTTTGTGAACGAAGGAAAAGTACCATGGTAAAATCATATGATACATTGATAAATATGTGTGTTTTAACAAATAATATCCTACTAAAATAAAATTTTTAAAATACATACCTGTGTTTTACGCTTCACCATCACATTTTTAATAAATGAATTGAATTCGGCGAACCATTTCACTTTGGGTTGGTAAACATTACCACTAGCACCAGATGTGGATGACTTCTTAATCTTGTCTAGTTCGAGGTAGTATGTCGAACGAATACTTTTTATTTTGTTTTTCACATCTTCCAATGTGAATCCTTCAATTTCCATACCAATTCACAGATTTTGCAAAGCAGTTTGGCGCATAGCTTTGTTTTTATAATGTTCTAATGTTATATCCCATAAACACGGATTTTCTCTGTATATAGTGACAAACTTTACAGTTTCGTCTTCAGATAACTTCTTCACCATTGTTAAATCCTTTTTCTACGAAAAAAAAGTCCGCAAAAACAAGCAACACGGGTGTACTTTGTCAGCACTGGAATGGCACTGGATTGGCCGTCTACATTATTCCAGTTGCACTGGATTGATCGCACTGGATTCAAAAGTAGACCGCGAATCCAGTTACTAGACTGGAATGCTTACTGGATTCAGTTCATTCCAGTGCCGGTTTACATTTTTCCAGTAAGCAATCCAGTGCTGGACTGGATCGCTGGACTGGAATAATGTAAACCGGGCATTACAGTAGCGTGCCAGTAGTCGAGACAGTGGCGTGCCAGTAGTCATTACAGTGGTGTGCCAGTAGTCGAAACAGTGGCTGTGCCAGTAGTCATTACAGTGGCGTGCCAGTAGTTGAGACAGTGGCGTGCCAGTAGTCATTACAGTGGTGTGCCAGTAGTCAAAACAGTGACTGTGCCAGTAGTCATTACAGTGGCGTGCCAGTAGTCGAAACAGTGGCGTGCCAGTAGTCATTACAGTGGTGTGCCAGTAGTCGAAACAGTGACTGTGCCAGTAGTCACCGTCGCCGTCGCGCACGCTCAGTCACCGTCGCGCACGCTCGGCGTACGGATGCGAAATAAGTTTGCGTTGCGATCTGTTTATACCTACCAACCCGTGATTACGAAAATCGAGAATTAGATAAAATGGTGAATTGCAAGAAGTCTAAACAATTCGTGTCGTTGAACACTAATAACAAGGATGACCTTCTAAAGTGTAAATCATGTGAAAGTGTTTTTCATAAGAAATGTGTGAAGAATCCGAATGCTTTTTCTGTATGCATTGATTGCCAAAAATGTGAAAACACCTCAGCACAATCCTCTCCTGGAAATTATATCCCTAAACTAACCGTTAACCCGGATGAAACATCTGGAGCAAAGGTGCTGGAGGAGGTAAATCGAAAATTGGAATCTATTTACAAGATTGAGAAAAAGCTTGATGAGCTCACTGCTAATGTAGAATTGTATGCAGAACAATACCAAGCCATGATGACTTTCAAAAGAGAAGCAGAAAGTAAAATCAAAATATTGGAGCAGAAAAACATCTATCTAGAAAAGTATAAAAAATCTCTCGAAGAAAGAATTGAAGAGCTGGAGATTAGCGATAAAGGAAAAAACATTGAAATTCATGGTTTGCAAAAGCAAACAAAGGAAGATATAGAAGGGATAATAAAGAACTTGGCCCAAAAACTAAATCTAGACCCGAATGAAGTTGAAAGTGCTCAGAGGGTAGGCCTAGATAAACCGAATGATTCGAAACCAAAAACTGTTCTAGTCGTGCTACGCTCCAAAAATACCCGCGATAAATGGTTAATGGCAAAAAAAGAAATTAAATTAACGAACGATAAGGTGTATAATAATGGCAATAATGAGCCTATAAATGAGGACCTACCAAGATTTAAACGTCAATTATTGTGGTTAGTCAGAAATAAGCTTAAACCAAAAGGTACATATGGGTACAAAACTCGAATATTCTGGTCAGAAAAAGTAGTGAAGATAAAAAGATTTATAAAATTAAGTCAGAGAAAGACCTAGACAAGTTCGAAGGAGAAAAATAAGCAACCGTGCACATTGCGCGCGAGTTCACACTATGCGATTTTACTTTCCTATTCGATCCCTTAATTAATTTACAAACAGATGTTGATTACACTAGATATCTTGATGTAAGCAAACTGAATTATGACTTGGAACAAAGATATGGATGTATGTATGAGACAGTGGCTGTGCCAGTAGTCATTACAGTGGTGTGCCAGTAGTCGAAACAGTGACTGTGCCAGTTGTCATTACAGTGGCGTGCCTGTAGTCGAGACAGTGGCGTGCCAGTAGTCATTACAGTGGCGTGCCAGTAGTCGAAACAGTGACTGTGCCAGTTGTCATTACAGTGGCGTGCCTGTAGTCGAGACAGTGGCGTGCCAGTAGTCATTACAGTGGCGTGCCAGTAGTCGAAATAGTGGCTGTGCCAGTATTCATAACAGTGGCGTGCCAGTAGTCGAGACATTGGCTGTGCCAGTAGTCATTACAGTGGCGTGCCAGTAGTCGAGTTGAATAGGAATTGATTTTATGCTGATTAAAAAGCCATCGTTTGTGTGTCTACTAGCATTTATGAAAAAGTCTTATTAATTACGAAATTGAAAAAATCTGCAGTTTTTCTGTAATCTATGGCTTAAAATTAACTGCTTAATATACTGTGAAATAAAATTTTAAGGGAAAATCAAAACAAGGGAGAACGGTATTTTTTTGCTCATTTTTAACTATATATCATGAAAAAATCCTAACTAACAACTTACCGTCAAGATCTTCAAGTGGTACCCTACACGTTATTCAAACAATTATATTTTGACCCCCCAAATTAACTTAAAATATTTTTCATTGTTTTGTGATTTATGTGCGTGATATCTTGTTTATTTTACAAGCGATCGTCAAAAAACATCCTTTAGCTCCATTCGTTCCAGCATTTATAAACCATCACAGGCGGTTAGATAGGGTTTGTCAAAGTGAACGATTTCGCACTGCCCACTCACATAATTTTCTCTGCTTTCTTGGCTCTTTGCTGTACAATAAGCTAAACTTCTACTTATCCCTTTATTCTATGAATTTAATACTATGCAATTTTTTTTTAACAAAATGGTTTTAATGTAAATCATATGAGGAGACTGAAAACCTATTAGCAGTAATTAGTTAACCAAGTTACCTTATTTTAAATAATTGTTATTTCAAAAACTCTTTGATTAACTCTTACTTTATAAGCACTTACTAACCTGATTCCTAAGACAGGTATTTACTTACTTAGTTTAGGAATCAAATTGTTAACTCAGCAAATTATTTTATATTAATGCTTACAACTTAGTTTTTATTTTCTTATTGTGTAAATTGATAAAAATAATATTAATTGTATAATTTAATTAATAGTCCTGTACAATTTTTATATTAGCCTAAGATTTCACCGAATAAATTTTATCTTTATCTTATCTTTATCTATCACTATTCCAAATCTTTTTCTACGTTAATCAGTTTTTAAGAAAAACCTGTGTGATACTCGGACGGACGGACACGCCAGTGATCTTATGAAGGTTTCGTTTTTCCTTTTAAGGTACGAAACCTCAGAAACGCAGACCTCCAAGGAAAAAGAGGCCACCCGCCCACCAGGGGCAACATAAATCCCAAGCACTATACGCCTACCAGGAACTACACGAAACCTAAGAACAACACGCCTACCGGGGGCTACACGAAACCCATGAACTACACGCCTACCGGGGGCTACACGAAACCCATGAACTACACGCCTACCGGGGGCTACACGAAACCCATGAACTACACGCCTACCGGGGGCAACACGAAACCCATGAACTACACGCCTACCGGGGGTTACACGAAACCCATGAACTACACGCCTACCAGTGGCAACCAGAAACTCAACCACTATGCGACTAACTTAGGCTACACGCCTATAATCTATCTCATCAGGGGCTACAAACATACCAGGCGCTACACGCCCACCAGGCACTTCACGCCCACCAGGCACTTCACGCCCACCAGGCACTTCACGCCCACCAGGCGCTACAAGCCTACCAGGCGCAAAACGCCCAAAAGGCGCAAAACGCCCAAAAGGCGCAAAAAAACCACCAGGCGCTACACGACCACCAAGCGCAACACGCCCATCAGGCGCCAAACGCCAACCAGGCACTTCACGCCCTCCAGGCGCTACACGACCACCAGGCGCTACAAACCCACCAAGCGCAAAACGCCAAAAACGCGCAAAATGCCCACCAAGCGAAACACGCCCACAAGGCAGAAAAAGCCCACCAGGCGCAACACGCCCACAAGACAGAAAAATCCCACCAGGCCCTACACGACCACCAGGCGCTACACGACCACCAGACGCTACACGACCACCAGGTGCTACACGACCACCAGGCGCTACACGACCACCATGCGCTACACGCCCACTAAACGCTACACGCCCACTAAACGCTACACGCCCACTAAACGCTACACGCCTACTAAACGCTACACGCCCACTAAACGCTACACGCCCACTAAACGCTACACGCCCACTAAACGCTACACGCCCACCGGGCGCTACACATCAACCAGGCGCTACATACCCACCAGGAGCTACACGACTAACAGGCGCTACACAACCACCAGGCGCTACACACCCACCAGGAGCTACACACCCACCAGGAGATACATGACCACCAGGCGCTACACGACCACCAGGCGCCACACGACCACCAGGCGCTACACGACCACCAGGCGCTACACGCCCACCGGGCGCTACACATCAACCGGGCGCTACACACCCACCAGGAGCTACACACCCACCAGGAGCTACACAACCATCAGGCGCTACACGCCTACCACGGACTACACGTCTCTAAATACGAATATTACGACTACAATGAAATATACGCCTTCTAATAACTACACGTCTACCACGACACATACCAGAAACTATACTCTTTCAAGTGATTACGGGTTTGTCAAAAACTGCACACCTACCGAAAACTACAGTCCTGCCACGAATTTACCGCCTACCACAAACTATTTGCCTTCCATTGTTTTCACGCCTATCACGAACAATACGCCTTCTATAGACTACACGCCTACCAAGAACTTAAAGATTACTTCGAACTATACGCCTACGACGATCTATATCCAGCCTTCCAGTGACTACGCACCTCCCAAGAACTACAAGCCTACCACGGATAACAGGCCTACCACGAATTTAACTCCCACCACGATCTACACGCTTTCTAGTGATTACACGCCCGTCAAAAACTACACTCTCAACGCAGAAAACATACCTACCAAGAATTTAAAGACTTCCTCAAATTTTACGCCTTCCTGTGACTACACGCCTGTCACGAAAAATATGCCTTCAAGTGACTACATCCCTACCACGGGCATTACGCCAACCACAAATTTTATGCTTACCACAGAACACATGGCTAAAATGAACTTAAAGCCTACAACGAACTATACGACAACCATGAACTTTACGCCTACTACAAACTCTACACCTTCCAGTGACCACACGCTTACCACGAACTTGACGCCCACATCGAGCTATACGACTTTCAGTGACTATATGCAGACAACAAACTACACACCTTTCACGGAATATATGCCTAACTACACGCCTACCACAGACTACACACCTACTACAAACTTTATGCGTACCACGAAATATACGCATTCAAGTGACCATACGCAAAATACAAAATTTATGTTTTCCAGTGACTACACTCCCACCACCAACGATAAGCTTACCACTAACTATACGCCTTCTAGTGAAAACACACCTATCACCATTTTTTCACCTACCACGAAATATATGCATTCTAGTGACTATACGCCTACCACGTTCTTAACGCCTATAGCTAACTACACGCCTATCACAAACTACACATCTGCCACAAAGTTAACACCTACCACAAAATATACGTCTTTTAGTGATTTCACGCCAAATATAAACTATACGCCTTCCAGTGAATACATTCCTACCACAGACTACACACCTACCACAAACTTAACGCCTTCCAGTGACTACACGCATATCACGGACAAGAAGTCTTCTAGTGACTCTAAACCTACCACGAACTTAACGCCATCAACAAATTATTCACCTACCATGAACTTAACGCCTACCACAAACTTAACGCCCACATCGAACTCTACACCTTTCAGTGACTACACGCCTACGACAGACTACACGCCTTTCACGGACTACATACCAACCACAAACTTAATGCCTACTACAAACTTTACTTTTTCCACAGACATTACGCTTACCATTAGCGACAACACGCCTATCACGAATTTTACGCCTATCACGAACCATAATCGTTCTAGTGACAACACGCCTACCACGGGCTACATCGATAACTATACGCCCAACACAAACTACACGCCTACCACAGACTACACACCTACTACAAACTTTACGCCTTCCACGAAATATACGCCTTCTAGTAATCTTACGCCAAATACGAACTATACGCCTTCCAGTGACTACATTCCTACCACAAACTTCCCGCCTACTACGAACCATAAACCTAACATGAACTTAACGTCTATCACGAACTTAATGCCCACATCAAACTCTACGTCTTTCAGTGACTACACGCCTACGACGGTCTACACGACTTTCAAGAACTACATGCCAACCACAAACTTAACGCCTACTACAAACTTTACTTCTAACACGAACAAAACGCTTAACACTAACTATACGCCTTCTAGTGATAACACGCCTATCACGAGTTTTACGATTACCACGAATTACATGCAATCTAGTGACTACACGCCTACCACAGACTACACACCTACTACAAACTTTATGCGTACCACGAAATATTCACATTCTAGTGACCATACGCAAAATACAAACATTACGCCTTCCAGTGACTACACGCTCACCACTGACTACACGCCTTTTACAGACTATACGCTTACCACGAACTTACCGCATACTACAAACTTTACTTCTACTACGAACAATACGCTAAACACTAACTATACGTTTTATAGTGATAATACGCCTATCAGGAATTTAACGCCTACAACGAACCATATACGTTCTAGTGACAACACGCCTACAAAGGGATACACCACTAACTTTAAGCCTACCACAGACTACACACCTACAACAAACTTAACGCCTTCTACAAAATATACGCCTTCTAATGACCTTACGCCAAAAACGAACTATACGCCTGCCAGTGACTACATTCCTACCACGGACACCAAGTCTTCTAGTGACTCTAAGGCTACCACAAACTTAACGCCCACATCAAACTCTACGCATTTCAGTGACTACACGCCTACGACGGTCTTCACGCCTTTCACGAACTACATGCCAGCCACAAACTTAACGCCTACTACAAACTTTACTTCTACCACGAACAAAACGTTTACCACCAACAATGCGCCTTCCAGGGAAAACACGCCTATCACGAATTTTACGCCTACCACGAACAATAATCGTTCTAGTGACAACACGCCTACCACGGGCTACACCGCTAACGTTACGCCCACCACAAACTACACGCCTACCAAAGAATACACACCTACCACAAACTTTACGCCTTCCACGAAATATACGCCTTCTAGTAATCTCACCCCAAATACGAACTATACGCTTCCCAGTGAGTATATTCCTACCACAGACTACACTACTACGACGAACTTTTCACCTTCCAGTGACTACACGCTTACCTTACCTACGAACTATACAACTACCATGAACTTAACGCCTATCACGAACTTAACGTCCACATCGAACTCTACGCCTTTCAGTGACTACACGCCTACGACGGTGTACACGCCTTTCACGGACTACATGCCAACCACAAACTTAACGCCTACAACAAACATTACTTCTACCACGAACAAAACGCTTACCACTAACTATACGCCTTCTAGTGACAACAAGCATACCACATATATTACGCCTACCACAAACCATATTCGTTCTAGTGACAACACGCTTACCACGGGCTACACCGCTAACATTACGCCCACCACAAACTACACGCCTACCAAAGAATACACACCTACCACAAACTTTACGCCTTCCACGAAATATACGCCTTCTAGTAATCTCACGCCAAATACGAACTATACGCTTTCCAGTGAGTACATTCCTACCACAGACTACACTACTACGACGAACTTTTCACCTTCCAGTGACTACACGCTTACCACGGACAAGTCTTCTAGTGACTCTACGCCTTCCACGAACTTAACGTCTACTACGAACTATACACCTACAATGAACTTAACGCCTACCACGAACTTAACGCCCACATCGAACTCTACGCCTTTCAGTGACTACACGCCTACGACGGTCTACACGCCTTTCTCGGACTACATGCCAACCAAAAACTTGAAGCCTACTACAAACTTTACTTCTACCACGAACAAAACGCTTACCACTTACTATACGCCTTCTATTGACCTTACGCCAAAAACGAACTATACGCCTTCCAGTGACTACATATCTACCACAGACTACACTCCTACGACGATTTTTACGCGTTCCAGTGACTACACGCCTACCACGGACAACAAGTCTTCAAGTGACTCTACGCCCACCACGAACTTAACGCCCACATCAAACTCTACGCCTTTCAGTGACTACATGCCAACCACAAACTTAACGCCTACTACAAACTTTACTTCTACCACTAACAAAACGCTAACCACTTACTATACGCCTTCTAGTGACAACACGCCTATCACGGGCTACACTGCTAACTATACGCCTACCACAAACTACACGCCTACCAGAGACTACACACCTACCACAAACTTTACGCCTTCCACGAATTATACACCTTCTAGTAAACTTACGCCAAATACGAACTATACGCCTTCCAGTGACAACATTCCTACTACAGAATACACTCCTACGCCGAACTTTTCGCCTTCCAGTGACTACACGCTTACCACGGATAACAAGTTTTCTAGTGACTCTACGCTTACCACGAATTTAACGCCTACTACGAACTATAAAACTACCATGAACTTAACGCCTATCACGAACTTTACTTCCACATCAAACTCTACGCCTTTCAGTGACTACACGCCTACGACATACAACAAGTCTTCTAGTGACTCTAAGCCTACCACGAAATTAACGCCCTCATCAAACTCTACGCCTTTCAGTGACGACATGCCAACCACAAACTTAACGCCTTCTACAAATTTAACTTCTACCACTAACAAAATGTTTACCACTAACTATACGCCTTCTAGTGACAACACGCCTTTCACGAATTTTACGCCAACCACGGACAATAATCGTTCTAGTGACAACACGCCTTCCACGGGCTACACTGGTAACAATACGCCCACCACAAACTACACGCCTACCACAGACGACACACCTACCACAAACTTTACGCCTTCCACGAAATATACGTCTTCTAGTAATCTCACGCCAAATACGAATTATACGCCTTCCAGTGACTACATACCTATCATAGACTACACTTCTACGACGAACTTTTCGCCTTCCAGTGACTACACGCTTACCACGGACAACAAGTCTTCTAGTGACTCTACGCCTTCCACGAACTTAACGTCTACTACGAACTATACACCTTCCACGAACTTAACGCCTACCACGAACTTAACGCCCACATCGAACTCTACGCCTTTCAGTGACTACACGCCTACGACAGTCTATACGCCTTTTACGGTCTACATGCCAACCACAAACTTAAAGCCTACTACAAACTTTACTTCTACCACGAACAAAACGTTTACCACTAACTATACGCCTTCTAGTGACCTTACGCCAAACACGAACTATACGCCTTCCAGTGACTACAGTCCTACCACAGACTACACTCCTACGACGACCTTTACGCAATCCAGTGACTACACGCCTACCATAGACAACAAGTCTTCTAGTGACTCTACGCCTACCACGAACTTAACGCCTACTACTAACTATACAACTACCATGAACTTAACGCCTATCACGAACTTTACGTCCACATCAAACTCTACGCCTTTCAGTGACTACACGCCTACGACGGACAACAAGTCTTCTAGTGACTCTACGCCTACCACGAAATTAACGCCCTCATCAAACTCTACGCCTTTCAGTGACGACATGCCAACCACAAACTTAACGCCTTCTAAAAATTTTACTTCTACCACTAACAAAATGTTTACCACTAACTATACGCCTTCTAGTGACAACACGCCTTTCACGAATTTTACGCCAACCACGGACAATAATCGTTCTAGTGACAACACGCCTTCCACGGGCTACACTGGTAACAATACGCCCACCACAAACTACACGCCTACCACAGACGACACACCTACCACAAACTTTACGCCTTCCACGAAATATACGTCTTCTAGTAATCTCACGCCAAATACGAACTATACGCCTTCCAGTGACTACATACCTACCATAGACTACACTTCTACGACGAACTTTTCGCCTTCCAGTGACTACACGCTTACCACGGACAACAAGTCTTCTAGTGACTCTACGCCTTCCACGAACTTAACGTCTACTACGAACTATACACCTTCCACGAACTTAACGCCTACCACGAACTTAACGCCCTCATCGAACTCTACGCCTTTCAGTGACTACACGCCTACGACGGACAACAAGTCTTCTAGTGACTCTACGCCTACCACGAAATTAACGCCCTCATCAAACTCTACGCCTTTCAGTGACGACATGCCAACCACAAACTTAACGCCTTCTACAAATTTTACTTCTACCACTAACAAAATGTTTACCACTAACTATACGCCTTCTAGTGACAACACGCCTTTCACGAATTTTACGCCAACCACGGACAATAATCGTTCTAGTGACAACACGCCTTCCACGGGCTACACTGGTAACAATACGCCCACCACAAACTACACGCCTACCACAGACGACACACCTACCACAAACTTTACGCCTTCCACGAAATATACGTCTTCTAGTAATCTCACGCCAAATACGAACTATACGCCTTCCAGTGACTACATACCTACCATAGACTACACTTCTACGACGAACTTTTCGCCTTCCAGTGACTACACGCTTACCACGGACAACAAGTCTTCTAGTGACTCTACGCCTTCCACGAACTTAACGTCTACTACGAACTATACACCTTCCACAAACTTAACGCCTACCACGAACTTAACGCCCACATCGAACTCTACGCCTTTCAGTGACTACACGCCTACGACGGACAACAAGTCTTCTAGTGACTCTACGCCTACCACGAAATTAACGCCCTCATCAAACTCTACGCCTTTCAGTGACGACATGCCAACCACAAACTTAACGCCTTCTAAAAATTTTACTTCTACCACTAACAAAATGTTTACCACTAACTATACGCCTTCTAGTGACAACACGCCTTTCACGAATTTTACGCCAACCACGGACAATAATCGTTCTAGTGACAACACGCCTTCCACGGGCTACACTGGTAACAATACGCCCACCACAAACTACACGCCTACCACAGACGACACACCTACCACAAACTTTACGCCTTCCACGAAATATACGCCTTCTAGTGACCTTACGCCAAACACGAACTATACGCCTTCCAGTGACTACAGTCCTACCACAGACTACACTCCTACGACGACCTTTACGCAATCCAGTGACTACACGCCTACCATAGACAACAAGTCTTCTAGTGACTCTACGCCTACCACGAACTTAACGCCTACTACTAACTATACAACTACCATGAACTTAACGCCTATCACGAACTTTACGTCCACATCAAACTCTACGCCTTTCAGTGACTACACGCCTACGACGGACAACAAGTCTTCTAGTGACTCTACGCCTACCACGAAATTAACGCCCTCATCAAACTCTACGCCTTTCAGTGACGACATGCCAACCACAAACTTAACGCCTTCTAAAAATTTTACTTCTACCACTAACAAAATGTTTACCACTAACTATACGCCTTCTAGTGACAACACGCCTTTCACGAATTTTACGCCAACCACGGACAATAATCGTTCTAGTGACAACACGCCTTCCACGGGCTACACTGGTAACAATACGCCCACCACAAACTACACGCCTACCACAGACGACACACCTACCACAAACTTTACGCCTTCCACGAAATATACGTCTTCTAGTAATCTCACGCCAAATACGAACTATACGCCTTCCAGTGACTACATACCTACCATAGACTACACTTCTACGACGAACTTTTCGCCTTCCAGTGACTACACGCTTACCACGGACAACAAGTCTTCTAGTGACTCTACGCCTTCCACGAACTTAACGTCTACTACGAACTATACACCTTCCACGAACTTAACGCCTACCACGAACTTAACGCCCACATCGAACTCTACGCCTTTCAGTGACTACACGCCTACGACGGACAACAAGTCTTCTAGTGACTCTACGCCTACCACGAAATTAACGCCCTCATCAAACTCTACGCCTTTCAGTGACGACATGCCAACCACAAACTTAACGCCTTCTACAAATTTTACTTCTACCACTAACAAAATGTTTACCACTAACTATACGCCTTCTAGTGACAACACGCCTTTCACGAATTTTACGCCAACCACGGACAATAATCGTTCTAGTGACAACACGCCTTCCACGGGCTACACTGGTAACAATACGCCCACCACAAACTACACGCCTACCACAGACGACACACCTACCACAAACTTTACGCCTTCCACGAAATATACGTCTTCTAGTAATCTCACGCCAAATACGAACTATACGCCTTCCAGTGACTACAAACCTACCATAGACTACACTTCTACGACGAACTTTTCGCCTTCCAGTGACTACACGCTTACCACGGACAACAAGTCTTCTAGTGACTCTACGCCTTCCACGATCTTAACGTCTACTACGAATTATACACCTACAATGAACTTAACGCCTACCACGAACTTAACGCCCACATCGAACTCTACGCCTTTCAGTGACTACACGCCTACGACGGACAACAAGTCTTCTAGTGACTCTACGCCTACCACGAAATTAACGCCGGACAACAAGTCTTCTAGTGACTCTACGCCTTTCACGAACTTAACGTCTAATACGAACTATACACCCACCACGAACTTAACGCCTACCACGAACTTAACGCCTACATCGAACTCTACGCCTTTCACGGTCTACATGCCAACCACAAACTTAAAGCCTACTACAAACTTTACTTCTACCACGAACAAAACGCTTACCACTAACTATACGCCTTCTAGTGACCTTACGCCAAAAACGAACTATACGCCTTCCAGTGACTACAGTCCTACCACAGACTACACTCCTATGACGACTTTTACGCATTCCAGTGACTACACGCCTACCATAGACAACAAGTCTTCTACTGACTCTACGCCTACCACGAACTTTACGCCTACTAAGATTTATACAACTACCATGAACTTAACGCCTATCACGAACTTTACGTCCACATCAAACTCTACGGCTTTCAGTGACTACACGCCTACGACGGACAACAAGTCTTCTAGTGACTCTACGCCTACCATAAAATTAACGCCCTCATCAAACTCTACGCCTTTCAGTGACTACATGCCAACCACAAACTTAACGCCTGCTACAAACTTTACTTCTACCACTAACAAAATGTTTACCACTAACTATACGCCTTCTAGTGACAACACGCCTTTCACGAATTTTACGCCAACCACGGACAATAATCGTTCTAGTGACAACACGCCTTCCACGGGCTACACTGGTAACAATACGCCCACCACAAACTACACGCCTACCACAGACGACACACCTACCACAAACTTTACGCCTGCCACGAAATATACGTCTTCTAGTAATCTCACGCCAAATACGAACTATACGCCTTCCAGTGACTACATACCTACCATAGACTACACTTCTACGACGAACTTTTCGCCTTCCAGTGACTACACGCTTACCACGGACAACAAGTCTTCTAGTGACTCTACGCCTTCCACGAACTTAACGTCTTCTACGAACTATACACCTTCCACGAACTTAACGCCTACCACGAACTTAACGCCCACATCGAACTCTACGCCTTTCAGTGACTACACGCCTACGACGGACAACAAGTCTTCTAGTGACTCTACGCCTACCACGAAATTAACGCCCTCATCAAACTCTACGCCTTTCAGTTACGACATGCCAACCACAAACTTAACGCCTTCTACAAATTTTACTTCTACCACTAACAAAATGTTTACCACTAACTATACGCCTTCTAGTGACAACACGCCTTTCACGAATTTTACGCCAACCACGGACAATAATCGTTCTAGTGACAACACGCCTTCCACGGGCTACACTGGTAACAATACGCCCACCACAAACTACACGCCTACCACAGACGACACACCTACCACAAACTTTACGCCTTCCACGAAATATACGTCTTCTAGTAATCTCACGCCAAATACGAACTATACGCCTTCCAGTGACTACATAGCTACCATAGACTACACTTCTACGACGAACTTTTCGCCTTCCAGTGACTACACGCTTACCACGGACAACAAGTCTTCTAGTGACTCTACGCCTTCCACGAACTTAACGTCTACTACGAACTATACACCTTCCACGAACTTAACGCCTACCACGAACTTAACGACCACATCGAACTCTACGCCTTTCAGTGACTACACGCCTACGACAGTCTACACGCCTTTCACGGTCTACATGCCAACCACAAACTTAAAGCCTACTACAAACTTTACTTCTACCACGAACAAAACGTTTACCACTAACTATACGCCTTCTAGTGACCTTACGCCAAACACGAACTATACGCCTTACAGTGACTACAGTCCTACCACAGACTACACTCCTACGACGACTTTTACGCAATCCAGTGACTACACGCCTACCATAGACAACAAGTCTTCTAGTGACTCTACGCCTACCACGAACTTAACGCCTACTACGAACTATACACCTTCCACAAACTTAACGCCTATCACGAACTTTACGTCCACATCAAACTCTACGCCTTTCAGTGACTACACGCCTACGACGGACAACAAGTCTTCTAGTGACTCTACGCCTACCACGAAATTAACGCCCTCATCAAACTCTACGCCTTTCAGTTACGACATGCCAACCACAAACTTAACGCCTTCTACAAATTTTACTTCTACCACTAACAAAATGTTTACCACTAACTATACGCCTTCTAGTGACAACACGCCTTTCACGAATTTTACGCCAACCACGGACAATAATCGTTCTAGTGACAACACGCCTTCCACGGGCTACACTGGTAACAATACGCCCACCACAAACTACACGCCTACCACAGACGACACACCTACCACAAACTTTACGCCTTCCACGAAATATACGTCTTCTAGTAATCTCACGCCAAATACGAACTATACGCCTTCCAGTGACTACATAGCTACCATAGACTACACTTCTACGACGAACTTTTCGCCTTCCAGTGACTACACGCTTACCACGGACAACAAGTCTTCTAGTGACTCTACGCCTTCCACGAACTTAACGTCTACTACGAACTATACACCTTCCACGAACTTAACGCCTACCACGAACTTAACGACCACATCGAACTCTACGCCTTTCAGTGACTACACGCCTACGACAGTCTACACGCCTTTTACGGTCTACATGCCAACCACAAACTTAAAGCCTACTACAAACTTTACTTCTACCACGAACAAAACGTTTACCACTAACTATACGCCTTCTAGTGACCTTACGCCAAACACGAACTATACGCCTTACAGTGACTACAGTCCTACCACAGACTACACTCCTACGACGACTTTTACGCAATCCAGTGACTACACGCCTACCATAGATAACAAGTCTTCTAGTGACTCTACGCCTACCACGAACTTAACGCCTACTACGAACTATGCAACTACCATGAACTTAACGCCTATCACGAACTTTACGTCCACATCAAACTCTACGCCTTTCAGTGACTACACGCCTACGACGGACAACAAGTCTTCTAGTGACTCTACGCCTACCACGAACTTAACGCCCTCATCAAACTCTACGCCTTTCAGTGACTACATGCCAACCACAAACTTAACGCCTTCTACAAACTTTACTTCTACCACTAACAAAATGTTTACCACTAACTATACGCCTTCTAGTGACAACACGCCTTTCACGAATTTTACGCCAACCACGGACAATAATCGTTCTAGTGACAACACGCCTTCCACGGGCTACACTGGTAACAATACGCCCACCACAAACTACACGCCTACCACAGACGACACACCTACCACAAACTTTACGCCTTCCACGAAATATACGTCTTCTAGTAATCTCACGCCAAATACGAACTATACAAACTTTATTTCTACCACGAACAAAACGCTTACCACTAACTATACGTCTTCTAGTGACCTTACGCCAAAAACGAACTATACGCCTTCCAGTGACTACAGTCCTACCACAGACTACACTCCTACGACGACTTTTACGCAATCCAGTGACTACACGCCTACCATAGACAACAAGTCTTCTAGTGACTCTACGCCTACCACGAACTTAACGCCTACTACGAACTTTACAACTACCATGAACTTAACGCCTATCACGAACTTTACGTCCACATCAAACTCTACGCCTTTCAGTGACTACACGCCTACGACGGACAACAAGTCTTCTAGTGACTCTACGCCTACCACGAACTTAACGCCCTCATCAAACTCTACGCCTTTCAGTGACTACATGCCAACCACAAACTTAACGCCTTCTACAAACTTTACTTCTACCACTAACAAAATGTTTACCACTAACTATACGCCTTCTAGTGACAACACGCCTTTCACGAATTTTACGCCAACCACGGACAATAATCGTTCTAGTGACAACACGCCTTCCACGGGCTACACTGGTAACAATACGCCCACCACAAACTACACGCCTACCACAGACGACACACCTACCACAAACTTTACGCCTTCCACGAAATATACGTCTTCTAGTAATCTCACGCCAAATACGAACTATACGCCTTCCAGTGACTACATACCTATCATAGACTACACTTCTACGACGAACTTTTCGCCTTCCAGTGACTACACGCTTACCACGGACAACAAGTCTTCTAGTGACTCTACGCCTTTCACGAACTTAACGTCTACTACGAACTATACACCCACCACGAACTTAACGCCTACCACGAACTTAACGCCTACATCGAACTCTACGCCTTTCACGGTCTACATGCCAACCACAAACTTAAAGCCTACTACAAACTTTACTTCTACCACGAACAAAACGCTTACCACTAACTATACGCCTTCTAGTGACCTTACGCCAAAAACGAACTATACGCCTTCCAGTGACTACAGTCCTACCACAGACTACACTCCTATGACGACTTTTACGCATTCCAGTGACTACACGCCTACCATAGACAACAAGTCTTCTAGTGACTCTACGCCTACCACGAACTTAACGCCTACTAAGAACTATACAACTACCATGAACTTAACGCCTATCACGAACTTTACGTCCACATCAAACTCTACGGCTTTCAGTGACTACACGCCTACGACGGACAACAAGTCTTCTAGTGACTCTACGCCTACCATAAAATTAACGCCCTCATCAAACTCTACGCCTTTCAGTGACTACATGCCAACAACAAACTTAACGCCTGCTACAAACTTTACTTCTACCACTAACAAAATGTTTACCACTAACTATATGCCTTCTAGTGACAACACGCCTTTCACGAATTTTACGCCAACCACGAACAATTATCGTTCTAGTGACAACACGCCTTCCACAGGCTACACTGGTAACAATACGACCACCACAAACTACACGCCTACCACAGACGACACACCTACCACAAACTTTACGCTTTCCACGAAATATACGCCTTCTAGTAATCTCACGCCAAATACGAACTATACAAACTTTATTTCTACCACGAACAAAACGCTTACCACTAACTATACGTCTTCTAGTGACCTTACGCCAAAAACGAACTATACGCCTTCCAGTGACTACAGTCCTACCACAGACTACACTCCTACGACGACTTTTACGCAATCCAGTGACTACACGCCTACCATAGACAACAAGTCTTCTAGTGACTCTACGCCTACCACGAACTTAACGCCTACTACGAACTATACAACTACCATGAACTTAACGCCTATCACGAACTTTACGTCCACATCAAACTCTACGCCTTTCAGTGACTACACGCCTACGACGGACAACAAGTCTTCTAGTGACTCTACGCCTACCACGAAATTAACGCCCTCATCAAACTCTACGCCTTTCAGTGACGACATGCCAACCACAAACTTAACGCCTTCTACAAATTTTACTTCTACCACTAACAAAATGTTTACCACTAACTATACGCCTTCTAGTGACAACACCCCTTTCACGAATTTTACGCCAACCACGGACAATAATCGTTCTAGTGACAACACGCCTTCCACGGGCTACACTGGTAACAATACGCCCACCACAAACTACACGCCTACCACAGACGACACACCTACCACAAACTTTACGCCTTCCACGAAATATACGTCTTCTAGTAATCTCACGCCAAATACGAACTATACGCCTTCCAGTGACTACATACCTATCATAGACTACACTTCTACGACGAACTTTTTGCCTTCCAGTGACTACACGCTTACCACGGACAACAAGTCTTCTAGTGACTCTACGCCTTCCACGAACTTAACGTCTACTACGAACTATACACCTTCCACGAACTTAACGCCTACCACGAACTTAACGCCCACATCGAACTCTACGCCTTTCAGTGACTACACGCCTACGACAGTCTACACGCCTTTCACGGTCTACATGCCAACCACAAACTTAAAGCCTACTACAAACTTTACTTCTACCACGAACAAAACGTTTACCACTAACTATACGTCTTCTAGTGACCTTACGCCAAAAACGAACTATACGCCTTCCAGTGACTACATTCCTACCACAGACTACACTCCTATGACGACTTTTACGCATTCCAGTGACTACACGCCTACCATAGACAACAAGTCTTCTACTGACTCTACGCCTACCACGAACTTAACGCCTACTAAGAACTATACAACTACCATGAACTTAACGCCTATCACGAACTTTACGTCCACATCAAACTCTACGGCTTTCAGTGACTACACGCCTACGACGGACAACAAGTCTTCTAGTGACTCTACGCCTACCACGAAATTAACGCCCTCATCAAACTCTTGGCCTTTCAGTGACTACATGCCAACCACAAACTTAACGCCTTCTACAAACTTTACTTCTACCACTAACAAAATGTTTACCACTAACTATACGCCTTCTAGTGACAACACGCCTTTCACGAATTTTACGCCAACCACGGACAATAATCGTTCTAGTGACAACACGCCTTCCACGGGCTACACTGGTAACAATACGCCCACCACAAACTACACGCCTACCACAGACGACACACCTACCACAAACTTTACGCCTTCCACGAAATATACGTCTTCTAGTAATCTCACGCCAAATACGAACTATACGCCTTCCAGTGACTACATACCTACCACAGACTACACTTCTACGACGAACTTTTCGCCTTCCAGTGACTACACGCTTACCACGGACAACAAGTCTTCTAGTGACTCTACGCCTTTCACGAACTTAACGTCTACTACGAACTATACACCCACCACGAACTTAACGCCTACCACGAACTTAACGCCTACATCGAACTCTACGCCTTTCACGGTCTACATGCCAACCACAAACTTAAAGCCTACTACAAACTTTACTTCTACCACGAACAAAACGCTTACCACTAACTATACGCCTTCTAGTGACCTTACGCCAAAAACGAACTATACGCCTTCCAGTGACTACAGTCCTACCACAGACTACACTCCTATGACGACTTTTACGCATTCCAGTGACTACACGCCTACCATAGACAACAAGTCTTCTACTGACTCTACGCCTACCACGAACTTAACGCCTTCTACGAACTATACAACTACCATGAACTTAACGCCTATCACGAACTTTACGTCCACATCAAACTCTACGCCTTTCAGTGACTACACGCCTACGACGGACAACAAGTCTTCTAGTGACTCTACGCCTACCACGAACTTAACGCCCTCATCAAACTCTACGCCTTTCAGTGACGACATGCCAACCACAAACTTAACGCCTTCTACAAATTTTACTTCTACCACTAACAAAATGTTTACCACTAACTATACGCCTTCTAGTGACAACACCCCTTTCACGAATTTTACGCCAACCACGGACAATAATCGTTCTAGTGACAACACGCCTTCCACGGGCTACACTGGTAACAATACGCCCACCACAAACTACACGCCTACCACAGACGACACACCTACCACAAACTTTACGCCTTCCACGAAATATACGTCTTCTAGTAATCTCACGCCAAATACGAACTATACGCCTTCCAGTGACTACATACCTATCATAGACTACACTTCTACGACGAACTTTTCGCCTTCCAGTGACTACACGCTTACCACGGACAACAAGTCTTCTAGTGACTCTACGCCTTTCACGAACTTAACGTCTACTACGAACTATACACCCACCACGAACTTAACGCCTACCACGAACTTAACGCCTACATCGAACTCTACGCCTTTCACGGTCTACATGCCAACCACAAACTTAAAGCCTACTACAAACTTTACTTCTACCACGAACAAAACGCTTACCACTAACTATACGCCTTCTAGTGACCTTACGCCAAAAACGAACTATACGCCTTCCAGTGACTACAGTCCTACCACAGACTACACTCCTATGACGACTTTTACGCATTCCAGTGACTACACGCCTACCATAGACAACAAGTCTTCTAGTGACTCTACGCCTACCACGAACTTAACGCCTACTAAGAACTATACAACTACCATGAACTTAACGCCTATCACGAACTTTACGTCCACATCAAACTCTACGGCTTTCAGTGACTACACGCCTACGACGGACAACAAGTCTTCTAGTGACTCTACGCCTACCATAAAATTAACGCCCTCATCAAACTCTACGCCTTTCAGTGACTACATGCCAACAACAAACTTAACGCCTGCTACAAACTTTACTTCTACCACTAACAAAATGTTTACCACTAACTATATGCCTTCTAGTGACAACACGCCTTTCACGAATTTTACGCCAACCACGAACAATTATCGTTCTAGTGACAACACGCCTTCCACAGGCTACACTGGTAACAATACGACCACCACAAACTACACGCCTACCACAGACGACACACCTACCACAAACTTTACGCTTTCCACGAAATATACGCCTTCTAGTAATCTCACGCCAAATACGAACTATACAAACTTTATTTCTACCACGAACAAAACGCTTACCACTAACTATACGTCTTCTAGTGACCTTACGCCAAAAACGAACTATACGCCTTCCAGTGACTACAGTCCTACCACAGACTACACTCCTACGACGACTTTTACGCAATCCAGTGACTACACGCCTACCATAGACAACAAGTCTTCTAGTGACTCTACGCCTACCACGAACTTAACGCCTACTACGAACTATACAACTACCATGAACTTAACGCCTATCACGAACTTTACGTCCACATCAAACTCTACGCCTTTCAGTGACTACACGCCTACGACGGACAACAAGTCTTCTAGTGACTCTACGCCTACCACGAAATTAACGCCCTCATCAAACTCTTGGCCTTTCAGTGACTACATGCCAACCACAAACTTAACGCCTTCTACAAACTTTACTTCTACCACTAACAAAATGTTTACCACTAACTATACGCCTTCTAGTGACAACACGCCTTTCACGAATTTTACGCCAACCACGGACAATAATCGTTCTAGTGACAACACGCCTTCCACGGGCTACACTGGTAACAATACGCCCACCACAAACTACACGCCTACCACAGACGACACACCTACCACAAACTTTACGCCTTCCACGAAATATACGTCTTCTAGTAATCTCACGCCAAATACGAACTATACGCCTTCCAGTGACTACATACCTACCACAGACTACACTTCTACGACGAACTTTTCGCCTTCCAGTGACTACACGCTTACCACGGACAACAAGTCTTCTAGTGACTCTACGCCTTTCACGAACTTAACGTCTACTACGAACTATACACCCACCACGAACTTAACGCCTACCACGAACTTAACGCCTACATCGAACTCTACGCCTTTCACGGTCTACATGCCAACCACAAACTTAAAGCCTACTACAAACTTTACTTCTACCACGAACAAAACGCTTACCACTAACTATACGCCTTCTAGTGACCTTACGCCAAAAACGAACTATACGCCTTCCAGTGACTACAGTCCTACCACAGACTACACTCCTATGACGACTTTTACGCATTCCAGTGACTACACGCCTACCATAGACAACAAGTCTTCTACTGACTCTACGCCTACCACGAACTTAACGCCTACTAAGAACTATACAACTACCATGAACTTAACGCCTATCACGAACTTTACGTCCACATCAAACTCTACGGCTTTCAGTGACTACACGCCTACGACGGACAACAAGTCTTCTAGTGACTCTACGCCTACCATAAAATTAACGCCCTCATCAAACTCTACGCCTTTCAGTGACTACATGCCAACAACAAACTTAACGCCTGCTACAAACTTTACTTCTACCACTAACAAAATGTTTACCACTAACTATATGCCTTCTAGTGACAACACGCCTTTCACGAATTTTACGCCAACCACAAACAATTATCGTTCTAGTGACAACACGCCTTCCACAGGCTACACTGGTAACAATACGACCACCACAAACTACACGCCTACCACAGACGACACACCTACCACAAACTTTACGCTTTCCACGAAATATACGCCTTCTAGTAATCTCACGCCAAATACGAACTATACAAACTTAATTTCTACCACGAACAAAACGCTTACCACTAACTATACGTCTTCTAGTGACCTTAAGCCAAAAACGAACTATACGCCTTCCAGTGACTACAGTCCTACCACAGACTACACTCCTACGACGACTTTTACGCAATCCAGTGACTACACGCTTACCATAGACAACAAGTCTTCTAGTGACTCTACGCCTACCACGAACTTAACGCCTACTACGAACTATACAACTACCATGAACTTAACGCCTATCACGAACTTTACGTCCACATCAAACTCTACGCCTTTCAGTGACTACACGCCTACGACGGACAACAAGTCTTCTAGTGACTCTACGCCTACCACGAAATTAACGCCCTCATCAAACTCTACGCCTTTCAGTGACGACATGCCAACCACAAACTTAACGCCTTCTACAAATTTTACTTCTACCACTAACAAAATGTTTACCACTAACTATACGCCTTCTAGTGACAACACCCCTTTCACGAATTTTACGCCAACCACGGACAATAATCGTTCTAGTGACAACACGCCTTCCACGGGCTACACTGGTAACAATACGCCCACCACAAACTACACGCCTACCACAGACGACACACCTACCACAAACTTTACGCCTTCCACGAAATATACGTCTTCTAGTAATCTCACGCAAAATACGAACTATACGCCTTCCAGTGACTACATACCTATCATAGACTACACTTCTACGACGAACTTTTCGCCTTCCAGTGACTACACGCTTACCACGGACAACAAGTCTTCTAGTGACTCTACGCCTTCCACGAACTTAACGTCTACTACGAACTATACACCTTCCACGAACTTAACGCCTGCCACGAACTTAACGCCCACATCGAACTCTACGCCTTTCAGTGACTACACGCCTACGACAGTCTACACGCCTTTCACGGTCTACATGCCAACCACAAACTTAAAGCCTACTACAAACTTTACTTCTACCACGAACAAAACGTTTACCACTAACTATACGCCTTCTAGTGACCTTACGCCAAACACGAACTATACGCCTTACAGTGACTACAGTCCTACCACAGACTACACTCCTACGACGACTTTTACGCAATCCAGTGACTACACGCCTACCATAGACAACAAGTCTTCTAGTGACTCTACGCCTACCACGAACTTAACGCCTACTACGAACTATACAACTACCATGAACTTAACGCCTATCACGAACTTTACGTCCACATCAAACTCTACGCCTTTCAGTGACTACACGCCTACGACGGACAACAAGTCTTCTAGTGACTCTATGCCTACCACGAAATTAACGCCCTCATCAAACTCTACGCCTTTCAGTGACGACATGCCAACCACAAACTTAACGCTTTCTACAAACTATACTTCTACCACTAACAAAATGTTTACCACTAACTATACGCCTTCTAGTGACAACACGCCTTTCACGAATTTTACGCCAACCACGGACAATAATCGTTCTAGTGACAACACGCCTTCCACGGGCTACACTGGTAACAATACGCCCACCACAAACTACACGCCTACCACAGACGACACACCTACCACAAACTTTACGCCTTCCACGAAATATACGTCTTCTAGTAATCTCACGCCAAATACGAACTATACGCCTTCCAGTGACTACATACCTACCATAGACTACACTTCTACGACGAACTTTTCGCCTTCCAGTGACTACACGCTTACCACGGACAACAAGTCTTCTAGTGACTCTACGCCTTCCACGAACTTAACGTCTACTACGAACTATACACCTTCCACGAACTTAACGCCTACCACGAACTTAACGCCCACATCGAACTCTACGCCTTTCAGTGACTACACGCCTACGACAGTCTACACGCCTTTCACGGTCTACATGCCAACCACAAACTTAAAGCCTACTACAAACTTTACTTCTACCACGAACAAAACGTTTACCACTAACTATACGCCTTCTAGTGACCTTACGCCAAACACGAACTATACGCCTTCCAGTGACTACAGTCCTACCACAGACTACACTCCTACGACGACATTTACGCAATCCAGTGACTACACGCCTACCATAGACAACAAGTCTTCTAGTGACTCTACGCCTACCACGAACTTAACGCCTACTACGAACTATACAACTACCATGAACTTAACGCCTATCACGAACTTTACGTCCACATCAAACTCTACGCCTTTCAGTGACTACACGCCTACGACGGACAACAAGTCTTCTAGTGACTCTACGCCTACCACGAAATTAACGCCCTCATCAAACTCTACGCCTTTCAGTGACGACATGCCCACCACAAACTTAACGCCTTCTAAAAATTTTACTTCTACCACTAACAAAATGTTTACCACTAACTATACGCTTTCTAGTGACAACACGCCTTTCACGAATTTTACGCCAACCACGGACAATAATCGTTCTAGTGACAACACGCCTTCCACGGGCTACACTGGTAACAATACGCCCACCACAAACTACACGCCTACCACAGACGACACACCTACCACAAACTTTACGCCTTCCACGAAATATACGTCTTCTAGTAATCTCACGCCAAATACGAACTATACGCCTTCCAGTGACTACATACCTACCATAGACTACACTTCTACGATGAACTTTTCGCCTTCCAGTGACTATACGCTTACCACGGACAACAAGTCTTCTAGTGACTCTACGCCTTCCACGAACTTAACGTCTACTACGAACTATACACCCACCACGAACTTAACGCCTACCACGAACTTAACGCCCACATCGAACTCTACGCCTTTCAGTGACTACACGCCTACGACAGTCTACACGCCTTTCACGGTCTACATGCCAACCACAAACTTAAAGTCTACTACAAACTTTACTTCTACCACGAACAAAACGCTTACCACTAACTATACGCCTTCTAGTGACCTTACGCCAAACACGAACTATACGCCTTCCAGTGACTACAGTCCTACCACAGACTACACTCCTACGACGACCTTTACGCAATCCAGTGACTACACGCCTACCATAGACAACAAGTCTTCTAGTGACTCTACGCCTACCACGAACTTAACGCCTACTACGAACTATACAACTACCATGAACTTAACGCCTATCACGAACTTTACGTCCACATCAAACTCTACGCCTTTCAGTGACTACACGCCTACGACGGACAACAAGTCTTCTAGTGACTCTACGCCTACCACGAAATTAACGCCCTCATCAAACTCTACGCCTTTCAGTGACGACATGCCAACCACAAACTTAACGCCTTCTACAAATTTTACTTCTACTACTAACAAAATGTTTACCACTAACTATACGCCTTCTAGTGACAACACGCCTTTCACGAATTTTACGCCAACCACGGACAATAATCGTTCTAGTGACAACACGCCTTCCACGGGCTACACTGGTAACAATACGCCCACCACAAACTACACGCCTACCACAGACGACACACCTACCACAAACTTTACGCCTTCCACGAAATATACGTCTTCTAGTAATCTCACGCCAAATACGAACTATACGCCTTCCAGTGACTACATAGCTACCATGGACTACACTTCTACGACGAACTTTTCGCCTTCCAGTGACTACACGCTTACCACGGACAACAAGTCTTCTAGTGACTATACGCCTTCCACGAACTTAACATCTACTACGAACTATACACCTTCCACGAACTTAACGCCTACCACGAACTTAACGCCCACATCGAACTCTACGCCTTTCAGTGACTACACGCCTACGACAGTCTACACGCCTTTCACGGTCTACATGCCAACCACAAACTTAAAGCCTACTACAAACTTTACTTCCACCACGAACAAATCGTTTACCACTAACTATACGCCTTCTAGTGACCATACGCCAAACACGAACTATACGCCTTACAGTGACTACAGTCCTACCAAAGACTACACTCCTACGACGACTTTTACGCAATCCAGTGACTACACGCCTACCATAGACAACAAGTCTTCTAGTGACTCTACGCCTACCACGAACTTAACGCCTACTACGAACTATACAACTACCATGAACTTAACGCCTATCACGAACTTTACGTCCACATCAAACTCTACGCCTTTAAGTGACTACACGCCTACGACAGACAACAAGTCTTCTAGTGACTCTACGCCTACCACGAAATTAACGCCCTCATCAAACTCTTGGCCTTTCAGTGACTACATGCCAACCACAAACTTAACGCCTTCTACAAACTTTACTTCTACCACTAACAAAATGTTTACCACTAACTATACGCTTTCTAGTGACAACACGCCTTTCACGAATTTTACGCCAACCACGGACAATAATCGTTCTAGTGACAACACGCCTTCCACGGGCTACACTGGTAACAATACGCCCACCACAAACTACACGCCTACCACAGACGACACACCTACCACAAACTTTACGCCTTCCACGAAATATACGTCTTCTAGTAATCTCACGCCAAATACGAACTATACGCCTTCCAGTGACTACATACCTACCATAGACTACACTTCTACGATGAACTTTTCGCCTTCCAGTGACTATACGCTTACCACGGACAACAAGTCTTCTAGTGACTCTACGCCTTCCACGAACTTAACGTCTACTACGAACTATACACCCACCACGAACTTAACGCCTACCACGAACTTAACGCCCACATCGAACTCTACGCCTTTCAGTGACTACACGCCTACGACAGTCTACACGCCTTTCACGGTCTACATGCCAACCACAAACTTAAAGTCTACTACAAACTTTACTTCTACCACGAACAAAACGCTTACCACTAACTATACGCCTTCTAGTGACCTTACGCCAAACACGAACTATACGCCTTCCAGTGACTACAGTCCTACCACAGACTACACTCCTACGACGACCTTTACGCAATCCAGTGACTACACGCCTACCATAGACAACAAGTCTTCTAGTGACTCTACGCCTACCACGAACTTAACGCCTTCTACGAACTATACAACTACCATGAACTTAACGCCTATCACGAACTTTACGTCCACATCAAACTCTACGCCTTTCAGTGACTACACGCCTACGACGGACAACAAGTCTTCTAGTGACTCTACGCCTACCACGAAATTAACGCCCTCATCAAACTCTACGCCTTTCAGTGACGACAGGCCAACCACAAACTTAACGCCTTCTACAAATTTTACTTCTACTACTAACAAAATGTTTACCACTAACTATACGCCTTCTAGTGACAACACGCCTTTCACGAATTTTACGCCAACCACGGACAATAATCGTTCTAGTGACAACACGCCTTCCACGGGCTACACTGGTAACAATACGCCCACCACAAACTACACGCCTACCACAGACGACACACCTACCACAAACTTTACGCCTTCCACGAAATATACGTCTTCTAGTAATCTCACGCCAAATACGAACTATACGCCTTCCAGTGACTACATAGCTACCATGGACTACACTTCTACGACGAACTTTTCGCCTTCCAGTGACTACACGCTTACCACGGACAACAAGTCTTCTAGTGACTATACGCCTTCCACGAACTTAACATCTACTACGAACTATACACCTTCCACGAACTTAACGCCTACCACGAACTTAACGCCCACATCGAACTCTACGCCTTTCAGTGACTACACGCCTACGACAGTCTACACGCCTTTCACGGTCTACATGCCAACCACAAACTTAAAGCCTACTACAAACTTTACTTCCACCACGAACAAATCGTTTACCACTAACTATACGCCTTCTAGTGACCATACGCCAAACACGAACTATACGCCTTACAGTGACTACAGTCCTACCAAAGACTACACTCCTACGACGACTTTTACGCAATCCAGTGACTACACGCCTACCATAGACAACAAGTCTTCTAGTGACTCTACGCCTACCACGAACTTAACGCCTACTACGAACTATACAACTACCATGAACTTAACGCCTATCACGAACTTTACGTCCACATCAAACTCTACGCCTTTAAGTGACTACACGCCTACGACAGACAACAAGTCTTCTAGTGACTCTACGCCTACCACGAAATTAACGCCCTCATCAAACTCTTGGCCTTTCAGTGACGACATGCCAACCACAAACTTAACGCCTTCTACAAACTTTACTTCTACCACTAACAAAATGTTTACCACTAACTATACGCCTTCTAGTGACAACACGCCTTTCACGAATTTTACGCCAACCACGGACAATAATCGTTCTAGTGACAACACGCCTTCCACGGGCTACACTGGTAACAATACGCCCACTACAAACTACACGCCTACCATAGACGACACACCTACCACAAACTTTACGCCTTCCACGAAATATACGTCTTCTAGTAATCTCACGCCAAATACGACCTATACGCCTTCCAGTGACTACATACCTACCACAGACTACACTTCTACGACGAACTTTTCGCCTTCCAGTGACTACACGCTTACCACGGACAACAAGTCTTCTAGTGACTCTACGCCTTTCACGAACTTAACGTCTTCTACGAACTATACACCCACCACGAACTTAACGCCTTCCACGAACTTAACGCCTACATCGAACTCTACGCCTTTCACGGTCTACATGCCAACCACAAACTTAAAGCCTACTACAAACTTTACTTCTACCACGAACAAAACGCTTACCACTAACTATACGCCTTCTAGTGACCTTACGCCAAAAACGAACTATACGCCTTCCAGTGACTACAGTCCTACCACAGACTACACTCCTATGACGACTTTTACGCATTCCAGTGACTACACGCCTACCATAGACAACAAGTCTTCTACTGACTCTACGCCTACCACGAACTTAACGCCTACTAAGAACTATACAACTACCATGAACTTAACGCCTATCACGAACTTTACGTCCACATCAAACTCTACGGCTTTCAGTGACTACACGCCTACGACGGACAACAAGTCTTCTAGTGACTCTACGCCTACCACGAAATTAACGCCCTCATCAAACTCTACGCCTTTCAGTGACTACATGCCAACCACAAACTTAACGCCTGCTACAAACTTTACTTCTACCACTAACAAAATGTTTACCACTAACTATACGCCTTCTAGTGACAACACGCCTTTCACGAATTTTACGCCAACCACGAACAATTATCGTTCTAGTGACAACAAGCCTTCCACAGGCTACACTGGTAACAATACGACCACCACAAACTACACGCCTACGACAGACGACACACCTACCACAAACTTTACGCTTTCCACGAAATATACGCCTTCTAGTAATCTCACGCCAAATACGAACTATACAAACTTTATTTCTACCACGAACAAAACGCTTACCACTAACTATACGCCTTCTAGTGACCTTACGCCAAAAACGAACTATACGCCTTCCAGTGACTGCAGTCCTACCACAGACTACACTCCTATGACGACTTTTACGCATTCCAGTGACTACACGCCTACCATAGACAACAAGTCTTCTACTGACTCTACGCCTACCACGAACTTAACGCCTACTAAGAACTATACAACTACCATGAACTTAACGCCTATCACGAACTTTACGTCCACATCAAACTCTACGGCTTTCAGTGACTACACGCCTACGACGGACAACAAGTCTTCTAGTGACTCTACGCCTACCACGAAATTAACGCCCTCATCAAACTCTACGCCTTTCAGTGACTACATGCCAACCACAAACTTAACGCCTGCTACAAACTTTACTTCTACCACTAACAAAATGTTTACCACTAACTATACGCCTTCTAGTGACAACACGCCTTTCACGAATTTTACGCCAACCACGAACAATTATCGTTCTAGTGACAACACGCCTTCCACAGGCTACACTGGTAACAATACGACCACCACAAACTACACGCCTACGACAGACGACACACCTACCACAAACTTTACGCCTTCCACGAAATATACGTCTTCTAGTAATCTCACGCCAAATACGACCTATACGCCTTCCAGTGACTACATACCTACCACAGACTACACTTCTACGACGAACTTTTCGCCTTCCAGTGACTACACGCTTACCACGGACAACAAGTCTTCTAGTGACTCTACGCCTTTCACGAACTTAACGTCTACTACGAACTATACACCCACCACGAACTTAACGCCTTCCACGAACTTAACGCCTACATCGAACTCTACGCCTTTCACGGTCTACATGCCAACCACAAACTTAAAGCCTACTACAAACTTTACTTCTACCACGAACAAAACGCTTACCACTAACTATACGCCTTCTAGTGACCTTACGCCAAAAACGAACTATACGCCTTCCAGTGACTACAGTCCTACCACAGACTACACTCCTACGACGACTTTTACGCATTCCAGTGACTACACGCCTACCATAGACAACAAGTCTTCTAGTGACTCTACGCCTACCACGAACTTAACGCCTTCTACGAACTATACAACTACCATGAACTTAACGCCTATCACGAACTTAACGTCCACATCAAACTCTACGCCTTTCAGTGACTACACGCCTACGACGGACAACAAGTCTTCTAGTGACTCTACGCCTACCACGAACTTAACGCCCTCATCAAACTCTACGCCTTTCAGTGACGACATGCCAACCACAAACTTAACGCCTTCTACAAATTTTACTTCTACCACTAACAAAATGTTTACCACTAACTATACGCCTTCTAGTGACAACACGCCTTTCACGAATTTTACGCCAACCACGGACAATAATCGTTCTAGTGACAACACGCCTTCCACGGGCTACACTGGTAACAATACGCCCACCACAAACTACACGCCTACCACAGACGAATCACCTACCACAAACTTTACGCCTTCCACGAAATATACGTCTTCTAGTAATCTCACGCCAAATACGAACTATACGCCTTCCAGTGACTACATACCTACCATAGACTACAGTTTTACGATGAACTTTTCGCCTTCCAGTGACTACACGCTTACCACGGACAACAAGTCTTCTAGTTACTCTACGCCTTCCACGAACTTAACGTCTACTACGAACTATACACCCACCACGAACTTAACGCCTACCACGAACTTAACGCCCACATCGAACTCTACGCCTTTCAGTGACTACACGCCTACGACAGTCTACACGCCTTTCACGGTCTACATGCCAACCACAAACTTAAAGCCTACTACAAACTTTACTTCTACCACGAACAAAACGCTTACCACTAACTATACGCCTTCTAGTGACCTTACGCCAAAAACGAACTATACGCCTTCCAGTGACTACAGTCCTACCACAGACTACACTCCTACGATGACTTTTACGCATTCCAGTGACTACACGCCTACCATAGACAACAAGTCTTCTAGTGACTCTACGCCTACCACGAACTTAACGCCTACTACGAACTATACAACTACCATGAACTTAACGCCTATCACGAACTTTACGTCCACATCAAACTCTACGCCTTTCAGTGACTACACGCCTACGACGGACAACAAGTCTTCTAGTGACTCTACGCCTACCACGAAATTAACGCCCTCATCAAACTCTACGCCTTTCAGTGACGACATGCCAACCACAAACTTAACGCCTTCTACAAATTTTACTTCTACCACTAACAAAAAGTTTACCACTAACTATACGCCTTCTAGTGACAACACGCCTTTCACGAATTTTACGCCAACCACGGACAATAATCGTTCTAGTGACAACACGCCTTCCACGGGCTACACTGGTAACAATACGCCCACCACAAACTACACGCCTACCACAGACGACACACCTACCACAAACTTTACGCCTTCCACGAAATATACGTCTTCTAGTAATCTCACGCCAAATACGAACAATACGCCTTCCAGTGACTACATAGCTACCATAGACTACACTTCTACGACGAACTTTTCGCCTTCCAGTGACTACGCGCTTACCACGGACAACAAGTCTTCTAGTGACTCTACGCCTTCCACGAACTTAACGTCTACTACGAACTATACACCTTCCACGAACTTAACGCCTACCACGAACTTAACGCCCACATCGAACTCTACGCCTTTCAGTGACTACACGCCTACGACAGTCTACACGCCTTTCACGGTCTACATGCCAACCACAAACTTAAAGCCTACTACAAACTTTACTTCTACCACGAACAAAACGTTTACCACTAACTATACGCCTTCTAGTGACCTTACGCCAAACACGAACTATACGCCTTACAGTGACTACAGTCCTACCACAGACTACACTCCTACGACGACTTTTACGCAATCCAGTGACTACACGCCTACCATAGACAACAAGTCTTCTAGTGACTCTACGCCTACCACGAACTTAACGCCTACTACGAACTATACAACTACCATGAACTTAACGCCTATCACGAACTTTACGTCCACATCAAACTCTACGCCTTTCAGTGACTACACGCCTACGACGGACAACAAGTCTTCTAGTGACTCTACGCCTACCACGAAATTAACGCCCTCATCAAACTCTACGCCTTTCAGTGACGACATGCCAACCACAAACTTAACGCTTTCTACAAACTTTACTTCTACCACTAACAAAATGTTTACCACTAACTATACGCCTTCTAGTGACAACACGCCTTTCACGAATTTTACGCCAACCACGTACAAAAATCGTTCTAGTGACAACATGCCTTCCACGGGCTACACTGGTAACAATACGCCCACTACAAACTACACGCCTACCATAGACGACACACCTACCACAAACTTTACGCCTTCCACGAAATATACGTCTTCTAGTAATCTCACGCCAAATACGAACTATACGCCTTCCAGTGACTACATAGCTACCATAGACTACACTTCTACGACGAACTTCTCGCCTTCCAGTGACTACACGCTTACCACGGACAACAAGTCTTCTAGTGACTCTACGCCTTCCACGAACTTAACGTCTACTACGAACTATACACCTTCCACGAACTTAACGCCTACCACGAACTTAACGACCACATCGAACTCTACGCCTTTCAGTGACTACACGCCTACGACGGACAACAAGTCTTCTAGTGACTCTACGCCTACCACGAAATTAACGCCCTCATCAAACTCTACGCCTTTCAGTGACTACATGCCTACCACAAACTTAACGCTTGCTACAAACTTTACTTCTACCACTAACAAAATGTTTACCACTAACTATACGCCTTCTAGTGACAACACGCCTTTCACGAATTTTACGCCAAATACGGACAATAATCGTTCCAGTGACAACACGCCTTCCACGGGCTACACTGGTAACAATACGCCCACCACAAACTACACGCCTACCACAGACGACACACCTACCACAAACTTTACGCCTTCCACGAAATTTACGTCTTCTAGTAATCTCACGCCAAATACGAACTATACGCCTTCCAGTGACTACATACCTATCATAGACTACACTTCTACGACGAACTTTTCGCCTTCCAGTGACTACACGCTTACCACGGACAACAAGTCTTCTAGTGACTCTACGCCTTCCACGAACTTAACGTCTACTACGAACTATACACCTTCCACGAACTTAACGCCTACCACGAACTTAACGCCCACATCGAACTCTACGCCTTTCAGTGACTACACGCCTACGACAGTCTACACGCCTTTCACGGTCTACATGCCAACCACAAACTTAAAGCCTACTACAAACTTTACTTCTACCACGAACAAAACGTTTACCACTAACTATGCGCCTTCTAGTGACCTTACGCCAAACACGAACTATACGCCTTACAGTGACTACAGTCCTACCACAGACTACACTCCTACGACGACTTTTACGCAATCCAGTGACTACACGCCTACCATAGACAACAAGTCTTCTAGTGACTCTACGCCTACCACGAACTTAACGCCTACTACGAACTATACAACTACCATGAACTTAACGCCTATCACGAACTTTACGTCCACATCAAACTCTACGCCTTTCAGTGACTACACGCCTACGACAGACAACAAGTCTTCTAGTGACTCTACGCCTACCACGAAATTAACGCCCTCATCAAACTCTTGGCCTTTTAGTGACTACATGCCAACCACAAACTTAACGCCTTCTACAAACTTTACTTCTACCACTAACAAAATGTTTACCACTAACTATACGCCTTCTAGTGACAACACGCCTTTCACGAATTGTACGCCAACCACGGACAATAATCGTTCTAGTGACAACACGCCTTCCACGGGCTACACTGGTAACAATACGCCCACCACAAACTACACGCCTACCACAGACGACACACCTACCACAAACTTTACGCCTTCCACGAAATATACGTCTTCTAGTAATCTCACGCCAAATACGAACTATACGCCTTCCAGTGACTACATACCTACCACAGACTACACTTCTACGACGAACTTTTCGCCTTCCAGTGACTACACGCTTACCACGGACAACAAGTCTTCTAGTGACTCTACGCCTTTCACGAACTTAACGTCTACTACGAACTATACACCCACCACGAACTACACGCCTACGACGGTCTACACGCCTTTCACGGACTACATGCCAACCACAAACTTAACGCCTTCTACAAACTTTACTTCTACCACGTACAAAACGCTTACCACAAACTATACGCCTTCTAGTGACAATAAGCCTATCACATATACTACGCCTGCCACAAACCATATTCTTCCTAGTGACAACACGCTTACAACGGGCTACACCGCTAACTATACGCCCACCACAAACTACACGCCTACCAAAGAATACACACCTACCACAAACTTTACTTCTACCACGAACAAAACGTTTACCACTAACTATACGCCTTCTAGTGACCTTACGCCAAACACGAACTATACGCCTTACAGTGACTACAGTCCTACCACAGACTACACTCCTACGACGACTTTTACGCAATCCAGTGACTACACGCCTACCATAGACAACAAGTTTTCTACTGACTCTACGCCTACCACGAACTTAACGCCTACTACGAACTATACAACTACCATGAACTTAACGCCTATCACGAACTTTACGTCCACATCAAACTCTACGCCTTTCAGTGACTACACGCCTACGACGGACATTAAGTCTTCTAGTGACTCTACGCCTACCACGAAATTAACGCCCTCATCAAACTCTACGCCTTTCAGTGACGACATGCCAACCACAAACTTAACGCTTTCAACAAACTTTACTTCTACCACTAACAAAATAATTATCACTAACTATACGCCTTCTAGTGACAACACGCCTTTCACGAATTTTACGCCAACCACGGACAAAAATCGTTCTAGTGACAACACGCCTTCCACGGGCTACACTGGTAACAAAACGCCCACTACAAACTACACGCCTACCATAATAGACGACACACCTACCACAAACTTTACGCCTTCCACGAAATATACGTCTTCTAGTAATCTCACGCCAAATACGAACTATACGCCTTCCAGTGACTACATAGCTACCATAGACTACACTTCTACGACGAACTTTTCGCCTTCCAGTGACTACACGCTTACCACGGACAACAAGTCTTCTAGTGACTCTACGCCTTCCACGAACTTAACGTCTACTACGAACTATACACCTTCCACGAACTTAACGCCTACCACGAACTTAACGCCCACATCGAACTCTACGCCTTTCAGTGACTTCACACCTACGACAGTCTACACGCCTTTCACGGTCTACATGCCAACCACAAACTTAAAGCCTACTACAAACTTTACTTCTACCACGAACAAAACGTTTACCACTAACTATACGCCTTCTAGTGACCTTACGCCAAACACGAACTATATGCCTTCCAGTGACTACAGTCCTACCACAGACTACACTCCTACGACGACCTTTACGCAATCCAGTGACTACACGCCTACCATAGACAACAAGTCTTCTAGTGACTCTACGCCTACCACGAACTTAACGCCTACTACTAACTATACAACTACCATGAACTTAACGCCTATCACGAACTTAACGCCCACATCGAACTCTACGCCTTTCAGTGACTACACGCCTACGACGGACAACAAGTCTTCTAGTGACTCTACGCCTACCACGAAATTAACGCCCTCATCAAACTCTACGCCTTTCAGTGACGACATGCCAACCACAAACTTAACGCTTTCTACAAACTTTACTTCTACCACTAACAAAATGTTTACCACTAACTATACGCCTTCTAGTGACAACACGCCTTTCACGAATTTTACGCCAACCACGGACAAAAATCTTTCTAGTGACAACACGCCTTCCACGGGCTACACTGGTAACAATACGCCCACTACAAACTACACGCCTACCATAGACGACACACCTACCACAAACTTTACGCCTTCCACGAAATATACGTCTTCTAGTAATCTCACGCCAAATACGAACTATACGCCTTCCAGTGACTACATACCTACCATAGACTACACTTCTACGACGAACTTTTCGCCTTCCAGTGACTACACGCTTACCACGGACAACAAGTCTTCTAGTGACTCTACGCCTTCCACGAACTTAACGTCTACTACGAACTATACACCTTCCACGAACTTAACGCCTACCACGAACTTAACGCCCACATCGAACTCTACGCCTTTCAGTGACTACACGCCTACGACAGTCTACACGCCTTTCACGGTCTACATGCCAACCACAAACTTAAAGCCTACTACAAACTTTACTTCTACCACGAACAAAACGTTTACCACTAACTATACGCCTTCTAGTGACCTTACGCCAAACACGAACTATACGCCTTCCAGTGACTACAGTCCTACCACAGACTACACTCCTACGACGACCTTTACGCAATCCAGTGACTACACGCCTACCATAGACAACAAGTCTTCTAGTGACTCTACGCCTACCACGAACTTAACGCCTACTACTAACTATACAACTACCATGAACTTAACGCCTATCACGAACTTAACGCCCACATCGAACTCTACGCCTTTCAGTGACTACACGCCTACGACGGACAACAAGTCTTCTAGTGACTCTACGCCTACCACGAAATTAACGCCCTCATCAAACTCTACGCCTTTCAGTGACGACATGCCAACCACAAACTTAACGCCTTCTACAAATTTTACTTCTACCACTAACAAAATGTTTACCACTAACTATACGCCTTCTAGTGACAACACGCCTTTCACGAATTTTACGCCAACCACGGACAATAATCGTTCTAGTGACAACACGCCTTCCACGGGCTACACTGGTAACAATACGCCCACCACAAACTACACGCCTACCACAGACGACACACCTACCACAAACTTTACGCCTTCCACGAAATATACGTCTTCTAGTAATCTCACGCCAAATACGAACTATACGCCTTCCAGTGACTACATAGCTACCATAGACTACACTTCTACGACGAACTTTTCGCCTTCCAGTGACTACACGCTTACCACGGACAACAAGTCTTCTAGTGACTCTACGCCTTCCACGAACCAAACGTCTACTACGAACTATACACCTTCCACGAACTTAACGCCTACCACGAACTTAACGCCTACAACGAATTTAACGCCCACATCGAACTCTACGCCTTTCAGTGACTACACGCCGACGACAGTCTACACACCTTTCATGGTCTACATGCCAACCACAAACTTAAAGCCTACAACAAACTTTACTTCTACCACGAACAAAACGTTTACCACTAACTATACGCCTTCTAGTGACCTTACGCCAAACACGAACTATACGCCTTCCAGTTACTACAGTCCTACCACAGACTACACTCCTACGACGACCTTTACGCAATCCAGTGACTACACGCCTACTATAGACAACAAGTCTTCTAGTGACTCTACGCCTACCACGAACTTAACGCCTACTACGAACTATACAACTACCATGAACTTAACGCCTATCACGAACTTTACGTCCACATCAAACTCTACGCCTTTCAGTGACTACACGCCTACGACGGACAACAAGTCTTCTAGTGACTCTACGCCTACCACGAAATTAACGCCCTCATCAAACTCTACGCCTTTCAGTGACGACATGCCAACCACAAACTTAACGCCTTCTACAAATTTTACTTCTACCAATAACAAAATGTTTACGACTAACTTTACGCCTTCTAGTGACAACACGCCTTTCACGAATTTTACGCCAACCACGGACAATAATCGTTCTAGTGACAACACGCCTTCCACGGGCTACACTGGTAACAATACGCCCACCACAAACTACACGCCTACCACAGACGACACACCTACCACAAACTTTACGCCTTCCACGAAATATACGTCTTCTAGTAATCTCACGCCAAATACGAAATATACGCCTTCCAGTGACTACATACCTATCATAGACTACACTTCTACGACGAACTTTTCGCCTTCCAGTGACTACACGCTTACCACGGACAACAAGTCTTCTAGTGACTCTACGCCTTCCACGAACTTAACGTCTACTACGAACTATACACCTTCCACGAACTTAACGCCTACCACGAACTTAACGCCCACATCGAACTCTACGCCTTTCAGTGACTACACGCCTACGACAGTCTACACGCCTTTCACGGTCTACATGCCAACCACAAACTTAAAGCCTACTACAAACTTTACTTCTACCACGAACAAAACGTTTACCACTAACTATACGCCTTCTAGTGACCTTACGCCAAACACGAACTATACGCCTTCCAGTGACTACAGTCCTACCACAGACTACACTCCTACGACGACCTTTACGCAATCCAGTGACTACACGCCTACCATAGACAACAAGTCTTCTAGTGACTCTACGCCTACCACGAACTTAACGCCTACTACTAACTATACAACTACCATGAACTTAACGCCTATCACGAACTTAACGCCCACATCGAACTCTACGCCTTTCAGTGACTACACGCCTACGACGGACAACAAGTCTTCTAGTGACTCTACGCCTACCACGAAATTAACGCCCTCATCAAACTCTACGCCTTTCAGTGACGACATGCCAACCACAAACTTAACGCTTTCAACAAACTTTACTTCTACCACTAACAAAATAATTATCACTAACTATACGCCTTCTAGTGACAACACGCCTTTCACGAATTTTACGCCAACCACGGACAAAAATCGTTCTAGTGACAACACGCCTTCCACGGGCTACACTGGTAACAAAACGCCCACTACAAACTACACGCCTACCATAATAGACGACACACCTACCACAAACTTTACGCCTTCCACGAAATATACGTCTTCTAGTAATCTCACGCCAAATACGAACTATACGCCTTCCAGTGACTACATAGCTACCATAGACTACACTTCTACGACGAACTTTTCGCCTTCCAGTGACTACACGCTTACCACGGACAACAAGTCTTCTAGTGACTCTACGCCTTCCACGAACTTAACGTCTACTACGAACTATACACCTTCCACGAACTTAACGCCTACCACGAACTTAACGCCCACATCGAACTCTACGCCTTTCAGTGACTTCACACCTACGACAGTCTACACGCCTTTCACGGTCTACATGCCAACCACAAACTTAAAGCCTACTACAAACTTTACTTCTACCACGAACAAAACGTTTACCACTAACTATACGCCTTCTAGTGACCTTACGCCAAACACGAACTATATGCCTTCCAGTGACTACAGTCCTACCACAGACTACACTCCTACGACGACCTTTACGCAATCCAGTGACTACACGCCTACCATAGACAACAAGTCTTCTAGTGACTCTACGCCTACCACGAACTTAACGCCTACTACTAACTATACAACTACCATGAACTTAACGCCTATCACGAACTTAACGCCCACATCGAACTCTACGCCTTTCAGTGACTACACGCCTACGACGGACAACAAGTCTTCTAGTGACTCTACGCCTACCACGAAATTAACGCCCTCATCAAACTCTACGCCTTTCAGTGACGACATGCCAACCACAAACTTAACGCTTTCTACAAACTTTACTTCTACCACTAACAAAATGTTTACCACTAACTATACGCCTTCTAGTGACAACACGCCTTTCACGAATTTTACGCCAACCACGGACAAAAATCTTTCTAGTGACAACACGCCTTCCACGGGCTACACTGGTAACAATACGCCCACTACAAACTACACGCCTACCATAGACGACACACCTACCACAAACTTTACGCCTTCCACGAAATATACGTCTTCTAGTAATCTCACGCCAAATACGAACTATACGCCTTCCAGTGACTACATACCTACCATAGACTACACTTCTACGACGAACTTTTCGCCTTCCAGTGACTACACGCTTACCACGGACAACAAGTCTTCTAGTGACTCTACGCCTTCCACGAACTTAACGTCTACTACGAACTATACACCTTCCACGAACTTAACGCCTACCACGAACTTAACGCCCACATCGAACTCTACGCCTTTCAGTGACTACACGCCTACGACAGTCTACACGCCTTTCACGGTCTACATGCCAACCACAAACTTAAAGCCTACTACAAACTTTACTTCTACCACGAACAAAACGTTTACCACTAACTATACGCCTTCTAGTGACCTTACGCCAAACACGAACTATACGCCTTCCAGTGACTACAGTCCTACCACAGACTACACTCCTACGACGACCTTTACGCAATCCAGTGACTACACGCCTACCATAGACAACAAGTCTTCTAGTGACTCTACGCCTACCACGAACTTAACGCCTACTACTAACTATACAACTACCATGAACTTAACGCCTATCACGAACTTAACGCCCACATCGAACTCTACGCCTTTCAGTGACTACACGCCTACGACGGACAACAAGTCTTCTAGTGACTCTACGCCTACCACGAAATTAACGCCCTCATCAAACTCTACGCCTTTCAGTGACGACATGCCAACCACAAACTTAACGCCTTCTACAAATTTTACTTCTACCACTAACAAAATGTTTACCACTAACTATACGCCTTCTAGTGACAACACGCCTTTCACGAATTTTACGCCAACCACGGACAATAATCGTTCTAGTGACAACACGCCTTCCACGGGCTACACTGGTAACAATACGCCCACCACAAACTACACGCCTACCACAGACGACACACCTACCACAAACTTTACGCCTTCCACGAAATATACGTCTTCTAGTAATCTCACGCCAAATACGAACTATACGCCTTCCAGTGACTACATAGCTACCATAGACTACACTTCTACGACGAACTTTTCGCCTTCCAGTGACTACACGCTTACCACGGACAACAAGTCTTCTAGTGACTCTACGCCTTCCACGAACCAAACGTCTACTACGAACTATACACCTTCCACGAACTTAACGCCTACCACGAACTTAACGCCTACAACGAATTTAACGCCCACATCGAACTCTACGCCTTTCAGTGACTACACGCCTACGACAGTCTACACACCTTTCATGGTCTACATGCCAACCACAAACTTAAAGCCTACAACAAACTTTACTTCTACCACGAACAAAACGTTTACCACTAACTATACGCCTTCTAGTGACCTTACGCCAAACACGAACTATACGCCTTCCAGTTACTACAGTCCTACCACAGACTACACTCCTACGACGACCTTTACGCAATCCAGTGACTACACGCCTACTATAGACAACAAGTCTTCTAGTGACTCTACGCCTACCACGAACTTAACGCCTACTACGAACTATACAACTACCATGAACTTAACGCCTATCACGAACTTTACGTCCACATCAAACTCTACGCCTTTCAGTGACTACACGCCTACGACGGACAACAAGTCTTCTAGTGACTCTACGCCTACCACGAAATTAACGCCCTCATCAAACTCTACGCCTTTCAGTGACGACATGCCAACCACAAACTTAACGCCTTCTACAAATTTTACTTCTACCAATAACAAAATGTTTACGACTAACTTTACGCCTTCTAGTGACAACACGCCTTTCACGAATTTTACGCCAACCACGGACAATAATCGTTCTAGTGACAACACGCCTTCCACGGGCTACACTGGTAACAATACGCCCACCACAAACTACACGCCTACCACAGACGACACACCTACCACAAACTTTACGCCTTCCACGAAATATACGTCTTCTAGTAATCTCACGCCAAATACGAAATATACGCCTTCCAGTGACTACATACCTATCATAGACTACACTTCTACGACGAACTTTTCGCCTTCCAGTGACTACACGCTTACCACGGACAACAAGTCTTCTAGTGACTCTACGCCTTCCACGAACTTAACGTCTACTACGAACTATACACCTTCCACGAACTTAACGCCTACCACGAACTTAACGCCCACATCGAACTCTACGCCTTTCAGTGACTACACGCCTACGACAGTCTACACGCCTTTCACGGTCTACATGCCAACCACAAACTTAAAGCCTACTACAAACTTTACTTCTACCACGAACAAAACGTTTACCACTAACTATACGCCTTCTAGTGACCTTACGCCAAACACGAACTATACGCCTTCCAGTGACTACAGTCCTACCACAGACTACACTCCTACGACGACCTTTACGCAATCCAGTGACTACACGCCTACCATAGACAACAAGTCTTCTAGTGACTCTACGCCTACCACGAACTTAACGCCTACTACTAACTATACAACTACCATGAACTTAACGCCTATCACGAACTTAACGCCCACATCGAACTCTACGCCTTTCAGTGACTACACGCCTACGACGGACAACAAGTCTTCTAGTGACTCTACGCCTACCACGAAATTAACGCCCTCATCAAACTCTACGCCTTTCAGTGACGACATGCCAACCACAAACTTAACGCTTTCAACAAACTTTACTTCTACCACTAACAAAATAATTATCACTAACTATACGCCTTCTAGTGACAACACGCCTTTCACGAATTTTACGCCAACCACGGACAAAAATCGTTCTAGTGACAACACGCCTTCCACGGGCTACACTGGTAACAAAACGCCCACTACAAACTACACGCCTACCATAATAGACGACACACCTACCACAAACTTTACGCCTTCCACGAAATATACGTCTTCTAGTAATCTCACGCCAAATACGAACTATACGCCTTCCAGTGACTACATAGCTACCATAGACTACACTTCTACGACGAACTTTTCGCCTTCCAGTGACTACACGCTTACCACGGACAACAAGTCTTCTAGTGACTCTACGCCTTCCACGAACTTAACGTCTACTACGAACTATACACCTTCCACGAACTTAACGCCTACCACGAACTTAACGCCCACATCGAACTCTACGCCTTTCAGTGACTTCACACCTACGACAGTCTACACGCCTTTCACGGTCTACATGCCAACCACAAACTTAAAGCCTACTACAAACTTTACTTCTACCACGAACAAAACGTTTACCACTAACTATACGCCTTCTAGTGACCTTACGCCAAACACGAACTATATGCCTTCCAGTGACTACAGTCCTACCACAGACTACACTCCTACGACGACCTTTACGCAATCCAGTGACTACACGCCTACCATAGACAACAAGTCTTCTAGTGACTCTACGCCTACCACGAACTTAACGCCTACTACTAACTATACAACTACCATGAACTTAACGCCTATCACGAACTTAACGCCCACATCGAACTCTACGCCTTTCAGTGACTACACGCCTACGACGGACAACAAGTCTTCTAGTGACTCTACGCCTACCACGAAATTAACGCCCTCATCAAACTCTACGCCTTTCAGTGACGACATGCCAACCACAAACTTAACGCTTTCTACAAACTTTACTTCTACCACTAACAAAATGTTTACCACTAACTATACGCCTTCTAGTGACAACACGCCTTTCACGAATTTTACGCCAACCACGGACAAAAATCTTTCTAGTGACAACACGCCTTCCACGGGCTACACTGGTAACAATACGCCCACTACAAACTACACGCCTACCATAGACGACACACCTACCACAAACTTTACGCCTTCCACGAAATATACGTCTTCTAGTAATCTCACGCCAAATACGAACTATACGCCTTCCAGTGACTACATACCTACCATAGACTACACTTCTACGACGAACTTTTCGCCTTCCAGTGACTACACGCTTACCACGGACAACAAGTCTTCTAGTGACTCTACGCCTTCCACGAACTTAACGTCTACTACGAACTATACACCTTCCACGAACTTAACGCCTACCACGAACTTAACGCCCACATCGAACTCTACGCCTTTCAGTGACTACACGCCTACGACAGTCTACACGCCTTTCACGGTCTACATGCCAACCACAAACTTAAAGCCTACTACAAACTTTACTTCTACCACGAACAAAACGTTTACCACTAACTATACGCCTTCTAGTGACCTTACGCCAAACACGAACTATACGCCTTCCAGTGACTACAGTCCTACCACAGACTACACTCCTACGACGACCTTTACGCAATCCAGTGACTACACGCCTACCATAGACAACAAGTCTTCTAGTGACTCTACGCCTACCACGAACTTAACGCCTACTACTAACTATACAACTACCATGAACTTAACGCCTATCACGAACTTAACGCCCACATCGAACTCTACGCCTTTCAGTGACTACACGCCTACGACGGACAACAAGTCTTCTAGTGACTCTACGCCTACCACGAAATTAACGCCCTCATCAAACTCTACGCCTTTCAGTGACGACATGCCAACCACAAACTTAACGCCTTCTACAAATTTTACTTCTACCACTAACAAAATGTTTACCACTAACTATACGCCTTCTAGTGACAACACGCCTTTCACGAATTTTACGCCAACCACGGACAATAATCGTTCTAGTGACAACACGCCTTCCACGGGCTACACTGGTAACAATACGCCCACCACAAACTACACGCCTACCACAGACGACACACCTACCACAAACTTTACGCCTTCCACGAAATATACGTCTTCTAGTAATCTCACGCCAAATACGAACTATACGCCTTCCAGTGACTACATAGCTACCATAGACTACACTTCTACGACGAACTTTTCGCCTTCCAGTGACTACACGCTTACCACGGACAACAAGTCTTCTAGTGACTCTACGCCTTCCACGAACCAAACGTCTACTACGAACTATACACCTTCCACGAACTTAACGCCTACCACGAACTTAACGCCTACAACGAATTTAACGCCCACATCGAACTCTACGCCTTTCAGTGACTACACGCCTACGACAGTCTACACACCTTTCATGGTCTACATGCCAACCACAAACTTAAAGCCTACAACAAACTTTACTTCTACCACGAACAAAACGTTTACCACTAACTATACGCCTTCTAGTGACCTTACGCCAAACACGAACTATACGCCTTCCAGTTACTACAGTCCTACCACAGACTACACTCCTACGACGACCTTTACGCAATCCAGTGACTACACGCCTACTATAGACAACAAGTCTTCTAGTGACTCTACGCCTACCACGAACTTAACGCCTACTACGAACTATACAACTACCATGAACTTAACGCCTATCACGAACTTTACGTCCACATCAAACTCTACGCCTTTCAGTGACTACACGCCTACGACGGACAACAAGTCTTCTAGTGACTCTACGCCTACCACGAAATTAACGCCCTCATCAAACTCTACGCCTTTCAGTGACGACATGCCAACCACAAACTTAACGCCTTCTACAAATTTTACTTCTACCAATAACAAAATGTTTACGACTAACTTTACGCCTTCTAGTGACAACACGCCTTTCACGAATTTTACGCCAACCACGGACAATAATCGTTCTAGTGACAACACGCCTTCCACGGGCTACACTGGTAACAATACGCCCACCACAAACTACACGCCTACCACAGACGACACACCTACCACAAACTTTACGCCTTCCACGAAATATACGTCTTCTAGTAATCTCACGCCAAATACGAAATATACGCCTTCCAGTGACTACATACCTATCATAGACTACACTTCTACGACGAACTTTTCGCCTTCCAGTGACTACACGCTTACCACGGACAACAAGTCTTCTAGTGACTCTACGCCTTCCACGAACTTAACGTCTACTACGAACTATACACCTTCCACGAACTTAACGCCTACCACGAACTTAACGCCCACATCGAACTCTACGCCTTTCAGTGACTACACGCCTACGACAGTCTACACGCCTTTCACGGTCTACATGCCAACCACAAACTTAAAGCCTACTACAAACTTTACTTCTACCACGAACAAAACGTTTACCACTAACTATACGCCTTCTAGTGACCTTACGCCAAACACGAACTATACGCCTTCCAGTGACTACAGTCCTACCACAGACTACACTCCTACGACGACCTTTACGCAATCCAGTGACTACACGCCTACCATAGACAACAAGTCTTCTAGTGACTCTACGCCTACCACGAACTTAACGCCTACTACTAACTATACAACTACCATGAACTTAACGCCTATCACGAACTTAACGCCCACATCGAACTCTACGCCTTTCAGTGACTACACGCCTACGACGGACAACAAGTCTTCTAGTGACTCTACGCCTACCACGAAATTAACGCCCTCATCAAACTCTACGCCTTTCAGTGACGACATGCCAACCACAAACTTAACGCCTTCTACAAATTTTACTTCTACCACTAACAAAATGTTTACCACTAACTATACGCCTTCTAGTGACAACACGCCTTTCACGAATTTTACGCCAACCACGGACAATAATCGTTCTAGTGACAACACGCCTTCCACGGGCTACACTGGTAACAATACGCCCACCACAAACTACACGCCTACCACAGACGACACACCTACCACAAACTTTACGCCTTCCACAAAATATACGTCTTCTAGTAATCTCACGCCAAATACGAACTATACGCCTTCCAGTGACTACATACCTACCATAGACTACACTTCTACGACGAACTTTTCGCCTTCCAGTGACTACACGCTTACCACGGACAACAAGTCTTCTAGTGACTCTACGCCTTCCACGAACTTAACGTCTACTACGAACTATACACCTTCCACGAACTTAACGCCTACCACGAACTTAACGCCCACATCGAACTCTACGCCTTTCAGTGACTACACGCCTACGACAGTCTACACGCCTTTCACGGTCTACATGCCAACCACAAACTTAAAGCCTACTACAAACTTTACTTCTACCACGAACAAAACGTTTACCACTAACTATACGCCTTCTAGTGACCTTACGCCAAACACGAACTATACGCCTTCCAGTGACTACAGTCCTACCACAGACTACACTCCTACGACGACCTTTACGCAGTCCAGTGACTACACGCCTACTATAGACAACAAGTCTTCTAGTGACTCTACGCCTACCACGAACTTAACGCCTACTACGAACTATACAACTACCATGAACTTAACGCCTATCACGAACTTCACGTCCACATCAAACTATACGCCTTCCAGTGACTACAGTCCTACCACAGACTACACTCCTACGACGACCTTTACGCAATCCAGTGACTACACGCCTACCATAGACAACAAGTCTTCTAGTGACTCTACGCCTACCACGAACTTAACGCCTACTACTAACTATACAACTACCATGAACTTAACGCCTATCACGAACTTAACGCCCACATCGAACTCTACGCCTTTCAGTGACTACACGCCTACGACGGACAACAAGTCTTCTAGTGACTCTACGCCTACCACGAAATTAACGCCCTCATCAAACTCTACGCCTTTCAGTGACGACATGCCAACCACAAACTTAACGCTTTCTACAAACTTTACTTCTACCACTAACAAAATGTTTACCACTAACTATACGCCTTCTAGTGACAACACGCCTTTCACGAATTTTACGCCAACCACGGACAAAAATCTTTCTAGTGACAACACGCCTTCCACGGGCTACACTGGTAACAATACGCCCACTACAAACTACACGCCTACCATAGACGACACACCTACCACAAACTTTACGCCTTCCACGAAATATACGTCTTCTAGTAATCTCACGCCAAATACGAACTATACGCCTTCCAGTGACTACATACCTACCATAGACTACACTTCTACGACGAACTTTTCGCCTTCCAGTGACTACACGCTTACCACGGACAACAAGTCTTCTAGTGACTCTACGCCTTCCACGAACTTAACGTCTACTACGAACTATACACCTTCCACGAACTTAACGCCTACCACGAACTTAACGCCCACATCGAACTCTACGCCTTTCAGTGACTACACGCCTACGACAGTCTACACGCCTTTCACGGTCTACATGCCAACCACAAACTTAAAGCCTACTACAAACTTTACTTCTACCACGAACAAAACGTTTACCACTAACTATACGCCTTCTAGTGACCTTACGCCAAACACGAACTATACGCCTTCCAGTGACTACAGTCCTACCACAGACTACACTCCTACGACGACCTTTACGCAATCCAGTGACTACACGCCTACCATAGACAACAAGTCTTCTAGTGACTCTACGCCTACCACGAACTTAACGCCTACTACTAACTATACAACTACCATGAACTTAACGCCTATCACGAACTTAACGCCCACATCGAACTCTACGCCTTTCAGTGACTACACGCCTACGACGGACAACAAGTCTTCTAGTGACTCTACGCCTACCACGAAATTAACGCCCTCATCAAACTCTACGCCTTTCAGTGACGACATGCCAACCACAAACTTAACGCCTTCTACAAATTTTACTTCTACCACTAACAAAATGTTTACCACTAACTATACGCCTTCTAGTGACAACACGCCTTTCACGAATTTTACGCCAACCACGGACAATAATCGTTCTAGTGACAACACGCCTTCCACGGGCTACACTGGTAACAATACGCCCACCACAAACTACACGCCTACCACAGACGACACACCTACCACAAACTTTACGCCTTCCACGAAATATACGTCTTCTAGTAATCTCACGCCAAATACGAACTATACGCCTTCCAGTGACTACATAGCTACCATAGACTACACTTCTACGACGAACTTTTCGCCTTCCAGTGACTACACGCTTACCACGGACAACAAGTCTTCTAGTGACTCTACGCCTTCCACGAACCAAACGTCTACTACGAACTATACACCTTCCACGAACTTAACGCCTACCACGAACTTAACGCCTACAACGAATTTAACGCCCACATCGAACTCTACGCCTTTCAGTGACTACACGCCTACGACAGTCTACACACCTTTCATGGTCTACATGCCAACCACAAACTTAAAGCCTACAACAAACTTTACTTCTACCACGAACAAAACGTTTACCACTAACTATACGCCTTCTAGTGACCTTACGCCAAACACGAACTATACGCCTTCCAGTTACTACAGTCCTACCACAGACTACACTCCTACGACGACCTTTACGCAATCCAGTGACTACACGCCTACTATAGACAACAAGTCTTCTAGTGACTCTACGCCTACCACGAACTTAACGCCTACTACGAACTATACAACTACCATGAACTTAACGCCTATCACGAACTTTACGTCCACATCAAACTCTACGCCTTTCAGTGACTACACGCCTACGACGGACAACAAGTCTTCTAGTGACTCTACGCCTACCACGAAATTAACGCCCTCATCAAACTCTACGCCTTTCAGTGACGACATGCCAACCACAAACTTAACGCCTTCTACAAATTTTACTTCTACCAATAACAAAATGTTTACGACTAACTTTACGCCTTCTAGTGACAACACGCCTTTCACGAATTTTACGCCAACCACGGACAATAATCGTTCTAGTGACAACACGCCTTCCACGGGCTACACTGGTAACAATACGCCCACCACAAACTACACGCCTACCACAGACGACACACCTACCACAAACTTTACGCCTTCCACGAAATATACGTCTTCTAGTAATCTCACGCCAAATACGAAATATACGCCTTCCAGTGACTACATACCTATCATAGACTACACTTCTACGACGAACTTTTCGCCTTCCAGTGACTACACGCTTACCACGGACAACAAGTCTTCTAGTGACTCTACGCCTTCCACGAACTTAACGTCTACTACGAACTATACACCTTCCACGAACTTAACGCCTACCACGAACTTAACGCCCACATCGAACTCTACGCCTTTCAGTGACTACACGCCTACGACAGTCTACACGCCTTTCACGGTCTACATGCCAACCACAAACTTAAAGCCTACTACAAACTTTACTTCTACCACGAACAAAACGTTTACCACTAACTATACGCCTTCTAGTGACCTTACGCCAAACACGAACTATACGCCTTCCAGTGACTACAGTCCTACCACAGACTACACTCCTACGACGACCTTTACGCAATCCAGTGACTACACGCCTACCATAGACAACAAGTCTTCTAGTGACTCTACGCCTACCACGAACTTAACGCCTACTACTAACTATACAACTACCATGAACTTAACGCCTATCACGAACTTAACGCCCACATCGAACTCTACGCCTTTCAGTGACTACACGCCTACGACGGACAACAAGTCTTCTAGTGACTCTACGCCTACCACGAAATTAACGCCCTCATCAAACTCTACGCCTTTCAGTGACGACATGCCAACCACAAACTTAACGCCTTCTACAAATTTTACTTCTACCACTAACAAAATGTTTACCACTAACTATACGCCTTCTAGTGACAACACGCCTTTCACGAATTTTACGCCAACCACGGACAATAATCGTTCTAGTGACAACACGCCTTCCACGGGCTACACTGGTAACAATACGCCCACCACAAACTACACGCCTACCACAGACGACACACCTACCACAAACTTTACGCCTTCCACAAAATATACGTCTTCTAGTAATCTCACGCCAAATACGAACTATACGCCTTCCAGTGACTACATACCTACCATAGACTACACTTCTACGACGAACTTTTCGCCTTCCAGTGACTACACGCTTACCACGGACAACAAGTCTTCTAGTGACTCTACGCCTTCCACGAACTTAACGTCTACTACGAACTATACACCTTCCACGAACTTAACGCCTACCACGAACTTAACGCCCACATCGAACTCTACGCCTTTCAGTGACTACACGCCTACGACAGTCTACACGCCTTTCACGGTCTACATGCCAACCACAAACTTAAAGCCTACTACAAACTTTACTTCTACCACGAACAAAACGTTTACCACTAACTATACGCCTTCTAGTGACCTTACGCCAAACACGAACTATACGCCTTCCAGTGACTACAGTCCTACCACAGACTACACTCCTACGACGACCTTTACGCAGTCCAGTGACTACACGCCTACTATAGACAACAAGTCTTCTAGTGACTCTACGCCTACCACGAACTTAACGCCTACTACGAACTATACAACTACCATGAACTTAACGCCTATCACGAACTTCACGTCCACATCAAACTATACGCCTTCCAGTGACTACAGTCCTACCACAGACTACACTCCTACGACGACCTTTACGCAATCCAGTGACTACACGCCTACCATAGACAACAAGTCTTCTAGTGACTCTACGCCTACCACGAACTTAACGCCTACTACTAACTATACAACTACCATGAACTTAACGCCTATCACGAACTTAACGCCCACATCGAACTCTACGCCTTTCAGTGACTACACGCCTACGACGGACAACAAGTCTTCTAGTGACTCTACGCCTACCACGAAATTAACGCCCTCATCAAACTCTACGCCTTTCAGTGACGACATGCCAACCACAAACTTAACGCCTTCTACAAATTTTACTTCTACCACTAACAAAATGTTTACCACTAACTATACGCCTTCTAGTGACAACACGCCTTTCACGAATTTTACGCCAACCACGGACAATAATCGTTCTAGTGACAACACGCCTTCCACGGGCTACACTGGTAACAATACGCCCACCACAAACTACACGCCTACCACAGACGACACACCTACCACAAACTTTACGCCTTCCACGAAATATACGTCTTCTAGTAATCTCACGCCAAATACGAACTATACGCCTTCCAGTGACTACATACCTACCATAGACTACACTTCTACGACGAACTTTTCGCCTTCCAGTGACTACACGCTTACCACGGACAACAAGTCTTCTAGTGACTCTACGCCTTCCACGAACTTAACGTCTACTACGAACTATACACCTTCCACGAACTTAACGCCTACCACGAACTTAACGCCCACATCGAACTCTACGCCTTTCAGTGACTACACGCCTACGACGGACAACAAGTCTTCTAGTGACTCTACGCCTACCACGAAATTAACGCCCTCATCAAACTCTACGCCTTTCAGTGACGACATGCCAACCACAAACTTAACGCCTTCTAAAAATTTTACTTCTACCACTAACAAAATGTTTACCATTAACTATACGCCTTCTAGTTACAACACGCCTTTCACGAATTTTACGCCAACCACGGACAATAATCGTTCTAGTAACAACACGCCTTCCACGGGCTACACTGGTAACAATACGCCCACCACAAACTACACGCCTACCACAGACGACACACCTACCACAAACTTTACGCCTTCCACGAAATATACGTCTTCTAGTAATCTCACGCCAAATACGAACTATACGCCTTCCAGTGACTACATAGCTACCATAGACTACACTTCTACGACGAACTTTTCGCCTTCCAGTGACTACACGCTTACCACGGACAACAAGTCTTCTAGTGACTCTACGCCTTCCACGAACTTAACGTCTACTACGAACTATACACCCACCACGAACATAACGCCTACCACGAACTTAACGCCCACATCGAACTCTACGCCTTTCAGTGACTACACGCCTACGACAGTCTACACGCCTTTCACGGTCTACATGCCAACCACAAACTTAAAGCCTACTACAAACTTTACTTCTACCACGAACAAAACGCTTACCACTAACTATACGCCTTCTAGTGACCTTACGCCAAAAACGAACTATACGCCTTCCAGTGACTACAGTCCTACCACAGACTACACTCCTACGACGACCTTTACGCAATCCAGTGACTACACGCCTACCATAGACAACAAGTCTTCTAGTGACTCTACGCCTACCACGAACTTAACGCCTACTACGAACTATACAACTACCATGAACTTAACGCCTATCACGAACTTTACGTCCACATCAAACTCTACGCCTTTCAGTGACTACACGCCTACGACGGACAACAAGTCTTCTAGTGACTCTACGCCTACCACGAAATTAACGCCCTCATCAAACTCTACGCCTTTCAGTGACGACATGCCAACCACAAACTTAACGCCTTCTACAAATTTTACTTCTACCACTAACAAAATGTTTACCACTAACTATACGCCTTCTAGTGACAACACGCCTTTCACGAATTTTACGCCAACCACGGACAATAATCGTTCTAGTGACAACACGCCTTCCACGGGCTACACTGGTAACAATACGCCCACCACAAACTACACGCCTACCACAGACGACACACCTACCACAAACTTTACGCCTTCCACGAAATATACGTCTTCTAGTAATCTCACGCCAAATACGAACTATACGCCTTCCAGTGACTACATACCTACCATAGACTACACTTCTACGACGAACTTTTCGCCTTCCAGTTACTACACGCTTACCACGGACAACAAGTCTTCTAGTGACTCTACGCCTTCCACGAACTTAACGTCTACTACGAACTATACACCTTCCACGAACTTAACGCCTACCACGAACTTAACGACCACATCGAACTCTACGCCTTTCAGTGACTACACGCCTACGACAGTCTACACGCCTTTCACGGTCTACATGCCAACCACAAACTTAAAGCCTACTACAAACTTTACTTCTACCACGAACAAAACGTTTACCACTAACTATACGCCTTCTAGTGACCTTACGCCAAACACGAACTATACGCCTTACAGTGACTACAGTCCTACCACAGACTACACTCCTACGACGACTTTTACGCAATCCAGTGACTACACGCCTACCATAGACAACAAGTCTTCTAGTGACTCTACGCCTACCACGAACTTAACGCCTACTACGAACTATACAACTACCATGAACTTAACGCCTATCACGAACTTTACGTCCTCATCAAACTCTACGCCTTTCAGTGACTACACGCCTACGACGGACAACAAGTCTTCTAGTGACTCTACGCCTACTTCGAAATTAACGCCCTCATCAAACTCTTGGCCTTTCAGTGACTACATGCCAACCACAAACTTAACGCCTTCTACAAACTTTACTTCTACCACTAACAAAATGTTTACCACTTACTATACGCCTTCTAGTGACAACACGCCTTTCACGAATTTTACGCCAACCACGGACAATAATCGTTCTAGTGACAACACGCCTTCCACGGGCTACACTGGTAACAATACGCCCACCACAAACTACACGCCTACCACAGACGACACACCTACCACAAACTTTACGCCTTCCACGAAATATACGTCTTCTAGTAATCTCACGCCAAATACGAACTATACGCCTTCCAGTGACTACATACCTACCACAGACTACACTTCTACGACGAACTTTTCGCCTTCCAGTGACTACACGCTTACCACGGACAACAAGTCTTCTAGTGACTCTACGCCTTTTATGAACTTAACGTCTACTACTAACTATACACCCACCACGAACTACACGCCTACGACGGTCTACACGCCTTTCACGGACTACATGCCAACCACAAACTTAACGCCTTCTACAAACTTTACTTCTACCACGTACAAAACGCTTACCACAAACTATACGCCTTCTAGTGACAATAAGCCTATCACATATACTACGCCTGCCACAAACCATATTCTTCCTAGTGACAACACGCTTACAACGGGCTACACCGCTAACTATACGCCCACCACAAACTACACGCCTACCAAAGAATACACACCTACCACAAACTTTACGCCTTCCACGATAGATACGCCTTCTAGTGACCTGACGCCAAATACGAACTATACGCCTTCTAGTGATTACATTTCTACCACAGACTACACTCCAACGACAAACTTTACGCCTTCCAGTGACAACACGCCCACCATGGACAACAAGTCTTCTAGTGACTCTACGCCTACCACGAACTTAACGCCCACATCAAACTCTATGCCTTTCAATGACTACATGCCAACTACAAACTTAACGCCTTCTACAAACTTTACTTCTACCACTAACAAAACGCTAACTACTAACTATACACCTTCTAATGAAAACACGCCTATCACGAACAATAATCGTTCTAGTGACAAAACGCCTACCACAGGCTACACTGCTAACTATACGCCCACCACAAACTACACGCCTACCACAGACTACACACCTACCACAAACTTAACGCCTTCCACGAAATATACGCCTTCTAGTGACTTTACGCCAAAAACGAATTATACGCCTTCCAGTGACTACGTTTCTACCACAGACTACACTCCTACGACGATTTCTACGCGTTCCAGTGACTACACGCCTACCACGGACAACAAGTCTTCTAGTGACTCTACGCCTACCACGAACTTAACGCCTACTACGAACTATACAACTACCATGAACTTAACGCCTATCACGAACTTTACATCCACATCGAACTCTACGCCTTTCAGGGACTACACGCTTACGACGGTCAACACGCCTTTCACGGACTACATGCCAACCACAAACTTACCGCCTACTACAAATACCACTAACTATACGCCTTCTAGTGACAACAAGCCTATCACATATATTACGCACACCATAAACCATATTCGTTCTAGTGACAACACGCTTACCACGGGCTACACCGCTAACTATACGCCCACTACAAACTACACGCCTACCAAAGAATACACACCTACCACAAACTTTACGCCTTCCACGAAATATACGCCTTCTAATGACCTTACGCCAAATACGAACTATTGGCCTTCTAGTGACTACATTTCTACCACAGACTACACTCCAACGACGAACTTTTCGCCTTCCAGTGACTACACGCCTACCATAGACAACAAGTCTTCTAGTGACTCTACGCCTACCACGAACTTAACGCCTACTACGAACTATACAACTACCATGAACTTAACGCCTATCACGAACTTTACGTCCACATCAATCTCTACGCCTTTCAGTGACTACACGCCTACGACGGACAACAAGTCTCCTAGTGACTCTACGCCTACCACGAAATTAACGTTCTCATCAAACTCTACGACTTTCAGTGACTGCATGCTAACCACAAACTTAACGCCTTCTACAAACTTTACTTCTACCACTAACAAAATGTTTACCACTAACTATACGCCTTCTAGTGACCTTACGCCAAAAACGAAGTATACGTCTTCCAGTGACTACATTCCTACCACAGACTACACTCCTACGACGATTCTTACGCGTTCCAGTGACTACACGCCTACCACGGACAACAAGTCTTCTAGTGACTCTACGCCTACCACGAACTTAACGCCTACTACGAACAATTTAACTACCATGAACTTAACGCCTATCACGAACTTAACGTCCACATCGAACTCTACGCCTTTCAATGACTACACGTCTACGACGGTCTACACGCCTTTCACGCTGGTCGCTACCGGTTTTAAAGCGGCTTAGTACAGAGACATCGGTTACATTTGACTTGTGCGAGCTAAGTATGTAGTCGATTTCATTTTTCGTCCTACCGTCTGGGCTAGCCCAGGTCCATTTTCTCGAGGGACGTTTTTCGAAAAATGTGTTCATAGCATAAAGATGATTTTGCTCGAGAAAATTAACTAGGGTTTGCCCTCGTGGATTTCGACTACCTAGCCCGAATCGTCCAACCGACGACGTCTCATTTTCTACGTTGGGACCAATTTTTGCATTAAAGTCTCCCATCACTATTGTGAAATAGCAAGGGTTTTCACGACACGCCCTCTCTACATCCTCATAGAAGACTTCGATTTCTTCTTCTTGATGATCAGAAGTGGGGGCATAGACTTGGACTACTTTGATCGCATATTTTTTACCCAGCGTCATATTAACATAACATACTCCAGTGGATATACTCGTTATGTTTTGGACTGCTGAGTAAAGTTTCTATGACATCCACGGGAGGATATGGAGAGGTGCTATTCGTAACCGGCACCACACGGTGCCGTTTATATTTTGTTAATTAATGAAATATGCAGTGAATATTATGTAAATACTTCTGTAGTTAATTTTGTTATTCGATAGTCAGGATGTATATATTTGTATATAGAAATAAGCCACAGTTTAGTAGAGTGGTATGTTGCGTTATATGTCGTCTCCTTTAAAGCATGTTAATAATTATGATTATATTACAAAACTGATTTCAAATATTTTACTGTTATACAAATTATGCACGTTACCTTTGATCACATACATAACTTTGTATAATTATTAAATCAAATCAAATCAAAATCAAAAATTATGTATTTCCATAGGATGTTATTACTTATATCCGTCATTACATTTTTTTGGGTGAGTTCACTATTAATACATTATAAATTGATAAGTTTTCAATTATACAATCTTTTAAAATGATAAGAGAGATCGAACATAAAGATAAAAAAACTGATGTATACGTTTGATCTTATACCTTATTAAATCATCTTTCTTGGACCAATAAATTGTTGCCCGTAAAATACTTGTTTTATTGATTCGTAAACACTGGAAGAATTTAAGCGAATTTATATTGAATTACATGCAAACTTTTTAAACATAGTAAGTACTGTATATTTTATACAATAGGGTCATAGTACCTAATCTTAAAAGTCCGCTTGCTAAAAAAATGTTTATTTGAATACAATATTGTGCGTAAAGCATTTAATAAGTTAGTTTTTTCAAGATAATTCATCGACCTTTTTTGCAATTAACTCTGGAACGTGATACTTTAGGATATATTGACCCTTATGATTTTTTGTTTGTATAAGTATCCCCGATTCATATATTATGTAAGATTTATCGTGCGCCGTCATTTTCATAAAATAACAACAATAACAACAGCGGAGGCGAGCACTAAGCCAGGCTCCATATTGTTATCTTCAAACCCCTTTGCGAGTCCTATGGGGTGACACATGGACTCAAGTACAACATAATAAAGAGCGAGCTCATGATGATCAAAGCAAACGCGATGAACATCACACATGTGCCTGATGTTTTATTGTGGTGCGCCCTTAAAATGGGTGACAAAATTTAAGTACTTAGATCACTGGGTCACAAAGGACTTGAGATATAATATGGACTAGGAGAGGGAACGTAGGTCTCTGACTGTCCGCTGTATCATGCTGGCCTGAAGGTTTAAGGTAACGCTTTTCAAAGCTTTTTGCCAATACTTCTACACGTGCAGCCTTTGGACCAGTTATTCGCAGCGGGCCCCTCGGTGGGGACGTATATGAGCTGTCGATGATACAGCAACCTACGGGTCTAATATAACAACGCCTTCAGGATCCTGTTGGGGCTGTCGCGATGGTGTAGCGCATCTGGAATGTTTGCGAAGGCGCACACGGATGGCTTCTACGTGATAATGAGAAAAAACGGTGCGCCTCCATGCAGGCCTGGCTCCGCGCCCACACCAACAGCCTCCTCAAGGTGTTCGCGGACCGGTGGGACCCTCCACTGCTGCGTCACTGGACAAGTCTCCACACGTGTCCGCCAGCATAATTTTATTTATATATACTAACACTAGCGTCTAGCACACATCTTTTCACATCTTTAGATTTAAAATCTGAAAATAAATTATTTTTAACTTTAATTTAATTGCGCGCCCACTATGAACACGAATGTAGTTTCTTCTAATATTCTTAAATAGTTATTGTAAAAAATTATTCTTAAGTGTAATTGTATTGGTATGTGTAAATTATTTATGTAATTTATAATATGGGTATATTTATAATTATGTTATTGTATTTTATGTGTTTATGGTGTATGTATGTCTACTGCTAGTAAGTTTAAGTAGCTTGGAATAAGTGCACAAACCCGCATCTTTATAATATGTGACATATGTGATTGTCTATCTTATTTCGTATCGTATTTCTTCCAGGCAACCAGATATTGCCTAGAAGAAATTGCTACCTTAGCAATAAGACCGACAATTGTACATAATTCTACTTTCATATTGTTATCTGTTTGTGTGCAATAAAGTATGTTTCATTCGTTCATTCATTTAATTTTAATTCATATATTTTTATTATGTTCCAACTTATGTAAAAAAATAATGATTTTGTTTTATTGTAAACTTCCCCATTCCTTGAACCATCGATCACTTGGTTGCCTTCGCCACTCTCATCACCTTTGACTCATAGCCTGTTTGTGACTTTGTACCTTCGAGTTGCATTATATCTGGCTACGTCTCTTTTAGCATTTGCAATGCACGAGGAGTTGCGGCAGACACTACGGTATTTGGGACGAAGATGTTGCTTTATTCCCGATATCCGAATTGGACTCTGTCTACTACTTTTTCTTCTGTGACTCTGTAGTTAACGTCTGAGTTCTAAATAGACAGTCATCTACAACTTGAAGTATGAGGGTTGGTTCTTATTATGTTGGATGCAAGATAGGGTATAAATCTTGACAGATCAGTGAAGGTTTATACCCTATTTCGACATGCAAATATAGCCTACCATAAAACATGTCAAAAGAGAAGTATCTAAGTGTGACTTTAAATGTAAGTATTTTTTACAGAAATGATGGACTGTTTCATTAACCTTTCACAGTTTTTAAGTAGCACAATTGGAAAGTGCACCGGGTCTGGCCTGGATTGCAAGGGAGAGCAATTTTAAGTTCAAATCCTATCCAAGATCATTATTTACTTTTAAATTTTTCGCTTCTTTTAAAAGCATTTGATTTAAAGGGCTGGGATTTAAAATTTGGTGATATGTATAGGTTTGGTGACAGTAGATACGGTAGGACAGATGGCATGGCAGCTTGAAAACCACCGATTGCATGAAAATTTATTTATAATTTATATTGAATTAACATCAATGTATATTGACTACTGTAAACAATATTTTATTTTAAAAAAGAAAAGTACAAAAGATACGAGTCCTGTGGAGTTTCTTCTGGCCGTTCTTCTCCACAGAGGGCGTACACTTGTAGTGAACGGGCCATCCTGCTTTGACGTCGAAAAATTATTTTGTTAAATCTTACTTCGAATGACACTTTTATCTTAAAATTTAATGAAGAATCAAGTGAATAAATAGTATGATACTTTGAAAAACATCTATGGCGTTACTAAAAAGCATACTGAATGGAAGTGAATGGAAGGTAGTTTAAAGGCATATTTGGAGCATTTTTAACGAGTAGCACGTAAAAGCCACAAACAATGTTATTTCATCTTGATACTAAAATATATTTTTTATATTATCTAATGTAATAATGTCCAATAGACTCTTACTGAATAATTTCAAACTTGAATTAAAACGCATTAATACTAAACTAAACATCTTTATGATTCCTGGAGAGACTTAAGGCGGGGTTATGTGGAAATACCGCCCATAGTCGCTACTTTGACGATCAAATACTAGCACTTCTACTGATGCTATAAATGAAAAAAAAAATGTGGTAACAGAATATATCCCTAATTAAATTTTAAATCGAGTAGAATTTTAAAATACATTATAATAATTTAGAAATAAAAAGCACAAGATTAAAAAAAAAAGCAGCAAAAATAAATTTTGACGTCCTTAATCTCGTAACTTCAAGCGATAACCATAGTTTTTTTTTCATTAACATAATTTACCTATTATTGACTTAGATTTAAATCGATTACATTTTTCATAAACTCTGCCGTTTTCTGTTAATAAGCAAAAGAGTTCAAGAAAAACGAGGTTTTCGCACGATTCCTGCGCAGTGTCGGACGTAACTACCGTGAAACATCGCACGCTAATATGAACTTTATTTCAGTAGTACGTCGGTTGAAGTTTCAACTAAAGCGCGTTGAGTTGCTAATTTTTGCCATAACCCGGCCTTAAATTGTTATTTAAAACGTTTGGACAGAAAAGACACAGGCAAAAGAATGGCATAGACGATGAGTTCCAACGAATTACTGAGACCTGAGACTTAACACATTTGTCAACAATTAAATAAAACTAATGTACTGGATCTTGCAAGTTTTAGTTTGTTTATATACGAAAAGCAATTATGTGTATTTTAAAACGTTGTTTAGTCTTTTTCAGTGGTATTTTGTTTTAAATCTTTTATCTTTTGGTTCACGTCACTTAATAGAAGTTTAGGGTACCATTAAAATTTTGGGTGAAAGAGACGGGAATTGATCACTCTGATAAATCGAAAAGAAACAGCCTGAAAAATTAATGATAATATCAACATATTATGTTTGGCAAAGTTAAAATCTCATAATCTTGCATAGCGTTTTTGAATTTTTTACATAATTATGTGGGGATGAAATAGGGGGTAATTTTATAAATGTAAAAATATATTTGGATGTTTGTTCCGCTTTCACGCCTTTTAATATTTTTGTATTTTGTATTGGGAATAAATTGGGAATGGAGATAGTTTGTACCCTGGATTAACACATAGACCAGCAGTGGACTGCTGATTGATTGATTGATTAACACATACGATACTTTTTACGGGAAAAAGCCTTATTTCCACGGGAAAATCTTACACAACGCGAGCGTAGCCGCGGGTAGACTGCTAGTAACTAATAAAATAACTATGTTATATTTTTTATTTTTTCAGAAAAAACATGAGTTACGATTGATGTCGCTGTCGTATACTACGTTAACGTTTACTCACTTCACGAGGAGGAAAACACCAGATTTTAAACTGGGCAAATGAAAACTTCAAAAAGTAAGAGATACATAGTTCGTCTTTTTACATGTTTGAAGAAGAACTTGCCAAATTAAAAAAATATCACAGGACTTCGTTTTTTTATGCTAAACGTAGTACACGCTGCTGAATGCTTGTTCGAATCTTGAATAAAATTATTTGTACCAGGCAGGGGCTTACCGGGCAATGGTTCCAGCTGCGTATAATAATAATAATAATATTTTTTATTTGCATTAAATGGGGTGTTACATAAGGTTGCTTACAATAAGTACAATGAAGTCTCTCCACATTAAGTCAAAATATTATGGAATGCAAACATTATGATCTCATCCAGTGTGGTCACTTAACTTAATTCTAAAAATTCTCTTACTGAATTAAAATTGAATTTCTATAACCAATCCATTAATTTACTATTAAATATCTTTATGTTCAGATTTTTTAATGTTAAAAGGGTCTTATTATAAGCTATACACATAAAATAACAATTCTTTCTAAACCGGGCCGTTCTGCAAATGACATTTGTTGTTAATTTGTTGGGTTTTCTAAGGTTTGCGGCACAGACTATCTGTAATTTTAATAAATAGATGTAGATTTTCTCTGACAAACCTTGCAACCTCCAAAATATAAACATGGCAGTGTTAAGATCTTTGAAAACAGCGGTCGGCATGAGTCCAACGGAGCAGCATCACAAATTATAATAATAATGTAATAATAATAATGTTTATTTCACAAAAACAAGCAAAATCAAATTTGTATTAGAGACTAGTTAACAAACTCAGAATACAAAGTAGTTTTGCTACACCAACACAGCAGTTTGCTAAAATCCCACACTAGGCTAGGCCTGTCCTGTGGGAATTTTATATTAAGCAAGATTACCAATTTCAAAAATTTTTGAGTGTGAAGTAGTACTTGCACAAAACGACAAATAATAAAAGGTACAGTGCAATTATTTAGCTAAAAATTAGAATTGGTCTGATTGCCCTAATTTAGGGTAGGCTCAAGCCTCCCGGTGGGGACGTATTTTAGCTGTTGATGAATTAAATAAATTATTTTTTTGACTAAGTTCGCAAGGTAGCTAACTACACGCATGCCTCAAATGACAGACATATATATTATTTTCATGAGAACTGCTAATACCTACCTACTATGCGTAAGAAGTTAATTCAAATTAAGCAACCTGATTATCACGAATTTCGGAGTATTGTATATGTTACCAGCAATCTGTATAATTCTGGCATTCTATAGAATGCCGGGCTCGTCTAGGCAATGTATGAAATATTTTATTTATGTTAATCATTATATACCCTGCCTAGGCAATGTATACAATGCCTAGGTATTGTATAGAATACAGGGTAGAGGTCAGGCAATGTATAAAATGAAGGACAACTGAAATATCCTGATATAGGGCCGAGCAGCTGATATTGATACAATGTTCATTCTGTACTGCAGAAGAGAGCTAGTAGGGCAATTTACCAACTTCTTTGTCAGAACAACACTTTCTTTGTTAGAAATACCCTTAAACAAATTCATGCCTAGTTTACATCTAACAACCTGGTACTGAATGCAAAAAAGACTAAATGTAAAAGCGATGAGGGTCAAATTGTACTGGATAATGAACGGCTGTATCTGGTAGACGGTACAGTTTTCTTAGGTATAACTATTGACGCAAAACTGCAGTGGGGTCCCCATATATCTTCCCTGTCAGGGAGGTTAGCTTGGCTGCATATGCAGTTAGAAGGACAGATATAGCTAACTGCTAGATTAGTTTACTTTAGTTATTTTCATAGTATAACGTCTTATGGTATCCTGATGTGGGGCCGAGCGGCTGATATTGATACAGTCCTTATTTTGCAGAAAAGAGCTATTAGAGCAATCTATAAACTTCGCTGTCGAGACTCACTAAGAGATAAATATCTTGACGATTCTATGTCAATACATTTTTGCTAATATTATGTTTATTAGGAAAAACATCCATGAGTGTAGTAAATATTCTGACATTCATGGCCGTAATACTAGAAATAATAATAAGCTAGTCATCAGTATAGACTTGCTAAAGTTAGCACTCATCATTCATCACGTCATTTGTGGGGCTCTGTGTGCGCTGCTATAACAAAATACCTGATGAGATCTTAGTTTTACCAGAAAAAAGGTTTAAGAATTGTGTAAAACAGACGCTGTGTAATAAAGCTTACTATAAGTTAGTCGATTATTGAAATGGCAAACTGTTCGGATGGTCCAGCTTGGCACAGGAATATTGACTATTGTAAACAATATTTTACTTTGAAAAAAAAAAGAAAAGTACAAAAGATACGAGTCCTGTGGAGTTTCTTCTGGCCGTTCTTCTCCACAGAGGGCGTACACTTGTAGTGAACGGGCCATCCTGCTTTGACGTCGAAAAATGATTTAGTTAAATCGTACTTCGAATAAAGACATTTTTATCTCTATCTTTAACCCACTTAGAGAACAGCTTTTCAAAGAGATAAGAATAATAAAATTAATAAGTTCATCACGACTGTAGACTATAATATGAGGTCAGTACTTCTTTTGTGGGGCTCTGTGTACGTCTCTATAACAAAATACTTACATTGTACGTATGATGAAATTTTAAGTCTACCAGAATAAATATTTTAATGTATTGTAAATTAAGAGACGCTATGAAAAAAGACTTAAAAAGACTTACTGGCATTATTGGATGATTTTTATTTTTTATTCCATTAATAAAACTTATCTATTATTCATCATAAAATAAAAGTACAGAACATGCTCGAGTCCTGGGGAGTTTCTTCAGGCCGTTTATATTCATAGAGAGCGCACTTTTGAGGTAAACACGCCAACTATGGACCAACTTCTTTAATTATTTACCTTTAGTTATAAAAAAAAAAAATATTTGCAATGAAAATGGTACAAGTTTGCAGATGTTCGGCACAAGAAAGATAAACACATTCTCAGTCACATCAATGTAACATGCAAATTATAAAAATGTCGTAATAAAATTCACTACATCTTACCTCGAAAGTCAAAGCATAAAAATGACAAACATAGGTAAAATTATTAAATGTCATGATAAAATCTCAGAATAGAAAAATAGAGAATGGAACAGAATAAAAATAAATGTTAATTCTACTATAATGGTCAAAACATAAAAATGTCCAACAAACGTAATCAGATCATGAATATTTCTCACTTAAATAATCCTTAACAGAGTAAAAATTATGTGATTGAAGCCATTTATACGAGTACAGTTTCTTCTTGAACTGGATGTTGGAAAGCGTTTTTAGACTTTGTGGCAAATTATTATAAATGTTAATGCACATATAATAGCCATTTTGTTTATACTTTGCTGTTTTAGGGATAACGGACTGTATTAATCTATCGGGGTTTCTTATGTGTCTTGTAGTCACGTCTTTTACTTTTTTTAAAAGACACAAATTATCTTTGACGAATTTGGCCACTTCAAGTATATATAGGCAAGGTAGTGGAAGAATTTTTAGTTTTTTAAATAATGGCCGACACGAGTCACGCGGGCCAGCCCCGCATATAGAGCGTACACATTTTTTTTGTGCGATGAACGCTCTTTTAGCATGTGTGCTATTACCCCAGATGAGAATTCCATACCTCGCGACAGATTCAACATAGCCGAAATATGCAGCCAAGGCAGTATTTACGGAGGCCGCTCTTTTAAGTTTATATAATGGAAAACTAAACCTATTCATTTTATTACAGACTATATCAATTTGCTTTTTCCATTTAAATTCAGTGTCAATTGCTAAACCTAGAAAGTTTAGCTAAATTTTTTTAAAGTTAGCTAAATTTTACTTTCAAAAAATGACTCTGTTGAATCCTAATTCTCTCTGTTGAGCCACATATGTGCAGATGCGGTGCGGCGGTAGATGCCAGAGCTTACCATGGGCTGAGTTTCAGCAGGTGTGCTGGGAGATTCCCACGACACCACATGCTGAACGAAATTATACGTCGGGCACTGGTTTCTGCCGGAGTGCCTTGCAGCCTCGAGCCCCCTGGTCTGAGCCGCAGTGACGGCAAGCGCCCTGATGGATTGACGTTGGTGCCGTGGGAGAAAGGTCGTTGCCTTGTTTGGGATGCGACCTGCGTTAGTACTTTTGCGGCTTCGCACTTGCCTCGTGCTATGCGGGAGTCGGGGGCCGCGGCCGAATTTGCCGCATCTCAAAAGCGCTTGAAGTACGCAAACCTGACTGGCCAATACATTTTTGTACCCGTGGCAGTAGAAGTGGCCGGAGCGTGGTGTAAGGATGCACAATCTTTTATCGGCGAACTAGGGCAGCGCTTGAGAAAGGCAACAAGGGACCCCCGCGCCGAATCGTACCTAAGGCAGCACATTTCGCTGGCCATTCAGCGAGGAAATGCTGCCAGTGTAATGGGTACATTCCCTCCGGGTGCGATTCGGGGCGGCCTTTTTGACTGTCTTTAATTAGATATTTATTTTGTTATTTTATTTTTGACATATAATTATTTTTGAGTTTTTATGTGTATATTGACTATAGTATGGATATTAATAAATGATTTATTCTATGACTATCCTAATTTGATCTTTATCTTGTCTGTATTTAAAATTATTGTTTCTGACCCCTACACTTGTTTAGAATTTGATATTTAAAAGTATGTAACACAAAGGAAATTTGTTAGTGACTGGTTAAGAGCATCGGTGATGTATTGGCTAGGGCTGCTGGCTTCCGATTGGGAGACAGGAATTCGATCCCTACCACCTACTTATGTGTTTCCGAACTTCAAATGCCACGCTCTTACAGTAAAGAATAAATAATAGTAAGGAAACCTGCACACTCCTGCAAAGAAATTCAAATGTTGTGTGTGAAGTCGACCTGCTCTCGCTCTGGGCCGACTAAGACCTGATCTCCCGAATACAGGGTAAACTCGAGTCTCGTGATGATGATCATATTAGCTGTTGAAAAAGAAACTTTGTCTTTAAACACAGGAAGATATTTAACACTGTACTTACTGAAATGAAAATGCTACGTTAGGTTAGGTTTTAAGTTGGATTTAGTTAAATTTTGTTGAGTTAAGTATTTTTTACTTATTTTTACTTATTTCGCAATGTGTTGGATCGTGGTCAACTTTCTGTATATTCAACACATTGCCGGCTGACCATCCGGCATTGTATAGAATGCCTAGGCAAAGTATGGAATAAGTAATATTTCATTATATTGTGGAACGAAGGTGGAGGCGGTATTTGAAACTATAAGATTGATTATTAAAGAGATGTTTTTATTTTCATTTTTAAGATTTTTACACACGCGCAGTCTAACCTAGAATCAGCTCTTTTTTCCAAGTCAAAACTTATCTTCCAAATTCAAAATAAATCCAAAGATACCAAAAACGTTTACGGCCAGCAACAGCCAAAGAGGCAAAGAGGTATAGGTACACATACCTAACATATTGCCTGAACATTGCATTCTATAGAATTGCCTAGGTTATTCTATAGAATGCCGGATTATAAGGATTGCCGGTAACATTATATGAAAGTATGAGTATAGTCTGGTAGTGTGCAAGAGTGCTGTTGAAATTTGTCAGCGCGGTGCCGGTGCCGGGCCAGGCGGACGTCCCTCTAGGGGCTCGATGGGATCCAGGTCCGGGTGCGACCTGTGCATCACGTCACACGGCGGGAACCGGCCGGAACCGCGTGAAAATCGCGCGGGAGGGTGCGCAGAGCCGCCGCGCACCCCCACCTCGTGTCAACGACCGCGACCTACCCCATAAAAGCTCTTAATATTATTTAAATAATACAAAAGCTGCGCGTAATTCTTAAGAAGAGGTATTTTTAGTTGTAATGTAACGTAACGCACAATTATACAGAGCGGTATTTTTGTATGTATTTTGACATAGTCAATATTTTTGTTTGAATATTTTTAAGTGTTTTGAATGTTTTAAAAGTGTGTGATAGAAGAAAAAAGGTGGTGTTAAATAGTGAGTGAGGAGCTGGCGAGCTGGCCCGCCGCGCCGCTGCTGGCCGCTGGGTGGTGAGTGCAACCACCTCTACCCAAACTTGCATTAAACTTTAAAACTAACTTCTGATTGTTCCATTTTATTTAATTGTGTATTTAAAGTTTCTATAGCAAAGATTGGCGTATTTTACAAACCACTGCATGCTTGAACGTAAAATAATTAATTATTTCTATCTACAGCTTCAATAATGTTATGTCGACCAGTCTTTCAAAACTTTATTTTATGCTGTTGACATTGGAAATGTCTTTTCGTTCGCTCCAGTATAGGCCCTGATTTCACGAAAAGTGCGATCCCCTTATATCTCAGACAGTTGCAAAGATACGTATTGTCTCAAAAAACGCGTAGTCATGAGAGCTGTAAGTTGCAAAAATAATTATTCGGGAAAGTAAAAAATTAAAAAAGTTATGGCTGAAACAGTGAAAAAAAAAAAACATTTTTTTTCCGAATTATTGATTTTGGCGCTCGATATTTTGAAAGCGAAGAATGATAATAATATAAAAAAAAAAACCCTCTGGACAATTTAGTCAGCTACAATTTGAGCATAAAACAAAGACGATTGGGTTAAGGGTTTGCCCTGTAGCTTGACTTTAAAAAAGTAAAAAATAAACAACGACAATATTTATTCAAACTTCGATACGCGTGTGGAAATTTTGGAATTGTTCCCTCTATTAAAAGCCGCCTTAACCCATTTTGTTGATTCCCGTTACGATGCGTCTTCTTTCAATGTGTGGTTACTACGATGAATTTTCGTTACGGTATGCAAAATGTACAGTTTGCAAAAATGAGTTCAGGCAGGCCTGATGAATAGAATACGTAAGTTCTTCCACTTTGACCAACTAAATGGAACAACTAGTTGTTTCGATCGGAACTCGGTTTGGGTTTGTTTCCTATTATTCTAATAGTACCTGGCTATTTTTTTTGTAAGACACCTACGCATTTCGATAAACTCTACTTACTTCATACGTTCAGAAGAAAGTACACGCGGCTAGACATAGTAGCACCACTCTTATACTTTAAACGAGCAAGATAAGAATAATAAGGATCTCGGAAACGTACGGCTGCAACGATTTCGCAATTTAGTTTCGGGGGCAATAAATCGATCTAGCTTATAAAATAGATTTCCCCGTATTTTCAGGCTTAAAAGAATTGACACGCGATATCATTGAAATAGAAAGGTAATTTTGGCTCAGTCGGGACACCGCGAGTTTGCAGTTTGAATCTCGACAAATATATTTTTTTTATTTTTTTGTTCTATTTTCGTTTGTTTCTTTTTTTATATTTTTTTATTCTTTCATTTAGTTATTTAAATACAAAAATGAAAGAAAATTTCTGATAAATTTTTTGGTGGTCTGAAAGTTTTCCATCAGATGGCCCGAGTAAAACGAGGAAAAGAATATAATATTATGTATTATAAAATAATAGGATGGGACTTTTGATAGGATTCAGAAAGGATTATTATAGGAAAATAAATTATTCCCATACCAACTAACCTACCAACTTATTAGCAGTAGTTCCAATTTTGGTCACTTCAGGCGGCGCTAGTAGTAATATAAATTTGCATTTATTGAGGTTGCGTGGATAATTTCGATGAAATTTAGCATTGTATGGGGTTTCGGGTGCGATTAATCGATCTAGCTAAGTTTAATTTTTAGTAAAAATAGATTTCCCTGCATTGATTGAATTTGGATAGAATTCAGAAAGGAAAATAAATTATTATTCCCATGCCTAACAGTGGTAAAGGCAGCGCTAGTAGTAATATAAAATTGAATTTGTTGAGGTTGCGTGGATTAAATAACGTCTCCGTGGATAAAATAGCATTTTCCATTTCTTTGTTAATATCTGAAAAAATTACTGAAAGAAGAAGAAGAAAATTTCGTCACTATGTGAGTTGTAGTGCCATCTGTTGCAGAACTTTCGGTGTAAGAAAAACGAAGTGATTTTCTGTAAAGGTATTTTAATTGAACTAAGTAAATGAAAAAATAAGTAATAACAACGACAACGACGGTAAGTCATAAATAAAAAAACATACCTATAAAAATTGCTCTATCTGTTGGAGAAAATTTAGACCACGAAAAAATAAGGTACTAAATAAGAAATTTTTATTTCTGTCATTTTTGTATTTAAATAACTAAATAAAAGAATAAAAAAGTTAAAAACAAACAAAAAAATAAAAAAGTACTTTCATGTGGATCCGATCATCTGACCTTCGGTTTTATTGCCTCCCGGTTCCCCAACAGAGCCACCGCGTCGATATGGAGAGCGGTGAAATTAACCTTCTCTTTTAATGATATGGCGTACAAATTCTTTTAAGCCCGAAAACATGGGGAAATCCTGTTTTACCAAAAACAAAAGCTAGCTAGATCGATTTTTCGCCCTCGAGACCCCCTATATACCAAATTTCATCGAAATCGTAGCAGCCGTTTCCGAGATTCTCATTATATATATAGGTAGGTATATACAAGAATTGCTCGTTTAAAGTATTAGATTTGCATTCATTTAAAAAAGTTTTAAAATAAAAAATAACACAAAATACTTAAGTGTGATAGGCGGCCTTATTGCTAGGTAGCAAATTCTTCCAGGCAAAATTTTATGGAAGATTTACAGGTCTCAATGAGTTCATTTTGGATGACAGCTGTCAAAAATCAAACAGTCATATCTCTGAAATTATTAGTCCTGGACTACTAGGGTGCAGAGACAAATTATAGGTATAAGTCCAAGACTACTAGTGTGTAGGGACAAATTATAGGTCTCGACGAGATCTTCATTTCGGATGACAGCTTTCAAAATTAAAACAGTAATATCTCCATAATTATTAGTCCTAAACTACTAGTGTGTAGGGACAAATGATAGGTCGCGACAAGATCTTCATTTTGGATGACAGCTGTCAAAATTAAAATAGTAATATCTCCGAAATTATTAGTCCTAGACTACTAGTGTGTAGGGACAAATTAAAGGCCTTGACGTGATCTTCATTTTGAATGACAACTGTCAAAATTAAAACATTCCAAAATTATTAGTCCTAGACTATTAGTGTGTAGGGCAAATTGTAGGTTTCGACGAGATCTTGATTTTGGATAACAGCTGTTAAAATTTAAACAGTCATGGCGACAATTATTCAAACTTCGATACGCGTGTGGAAATTTTGCTATTGGTTTGTTCACAGGCGTTATGTCGAGGTTAACTAAGAATAAATAATAGTACATTGTTATACGAGGGGTCAAAGTAACTTACTTAGGGCCGAGACGGGGTTTGGAACGTAACAGTTCTCTTACAGTTCGAGGCCCTAAATAAGACTTTAACCTGAGTTTTAGTTTATTTTGTAACCTTTTCCTTATCCCGACTTTCTTGTCAATGTTTTTTCAAATTCCGTAGATTCATTTCCAATGTGCTCGGTCAATGAGTCGTGTGGAGTCTGTGGCGGCACAAAATCTGTAAATTTTTTAGAAAACATTTTTGCGTGATTTTTTATGTTTACTTTAAGATTTTGCTGCGTATTTGTATCTTGTGTTAAGATTTAAAAATCTATGAAATTGTACTATAAACAGAGGTCCTAGTGAGTGAGAATCAATAGAGTCTTTACATGTATTTAACTCCAATTACTCGTAAAACAAATGCCATCAAAAATATAACTTGTAAAAAAAACAAGTCTCGCCATCCAGTTCTTCTACCGTAAAAAGCTGTGAGATCCATGTAATACCAAGTCAGTTAATTTGTTTAGTGCCTACTTAAGGATCCTTCTGTCAGTTATAACGTAATTAGCTAACCTAACAACATCTTATAGTGACCATATCAGTATATCTTCTATCACTGATTCTTTAAAAATTGCAAAAGTGACGCCAATTTACAAGCCAAGAACAAAAACAGTTGCCCGCGAAAACAAAATTTTTTGAGGAAATAATATACAGCCGTTTGGACAAGTTTAGTACCTCAACATCAACATCAACGGCCCGTAAAACAAATGCCTAAATTCTATAAAATTCTTATTTGAAAAATAGTACGGATTTCGAGCCCATTCAAATACATTATCAGCAACTGTCGACGTTAACAGAAAAGTGACTGTTACCTGATATCAGTGACAGTGAGTTTATAGACAATAGATATTGGTGTTTCGCTGCGATCGTGATCGATTGATGAGCGGTAAGCGGGATGGTGGCGGCGTGTTGGCTGGCAGGCCGCGGCCTTGATGTCAGCGGTGAGAGGAGCGGGGCGGCGAGCGACGACAAATGTGTCAAATTCCATACATTTTCACTGGGGTGGCCTCGATGGCAGCGGCGCGGTGAGCGGAGCGGCAGCGGACAACCCCTCGTTAAGAGACGTACCACGTAACAAGTACCAATAAGTATACTGGTATTATTTATTTATTTATTTATTACTAGTATTAATTGTAACATTTTGTTTTATGAAACAAAGTGTATACTGAAAATAAATAAATTTAAATAACCGTTTCGTCGTAATGGTTACAATAATAAAAATAAGAACATCAATGGCCCGTTACAGTCCACTGCTGGACTAATGAATGAGCCTCCTCCACTTCCAAGTGTTTGGTTTTGCCATAATCTCCACGCTTGGCAGGCGGGTTGGAGATCGCAGATTAAAGCTCAAGTCACAAGAGAGCGGGAGCGGCGCGGTCCGGGGCCGGGACAAGCGGGACGGCGCTATGCCGCGCCATAGCACCGTCCCGCTTTCCCGGCCCCGGACCGCCGCCCCCGGCAGTTCAATGCATAGTCCCTAAGTCGCCTCTTACGACACCCACGGGAAGAGTAGGGGTTGGTAACAAATGTATTCTACTCTGCCGTCACCACACGGTAACAATAAATTATAAGTACAACATTGAAATAATCAAATTGTGTCGCATATTGATTTAGTGATGTTTTGAATAGAAAGGAACACTAAATAAAAATATAATTTAAAAAATACGTTTACAAAATACCATAATAGGGTACTTTCGGTAGTGGAAAAGTACCTAATTATGAAATTAAATAGAAATTATTTTTTTGTAGAAATATGCTTAAATATTCTGATTTTGAGTCATAAAAGTACATTATTGTTTTATTTTATTGAAATTAAAAGTCGTTATTTTTAATCTGCACATCACGTGACCTAAAACACGAGCCGCCATGGTGTGACGTCATATAGGCAAAAACTGTCAGTTCAGTGTAAACAGCTAGGATATCTATCAGCTTTAACTTCAAGCAGAAATAATAAGTAATAATAATAAAATAATGTACGTGTTCTTTTGTCAGTACATACACGACTGTTATTTTCAGCCGTGTGGTGA
>OX579645.1:36129473-36393606 GCA_951230895.1 Carpatolechia fugitivella | reverse complement strand
AGTTGGGCGATGGGGAGGTCGAGCGAATGGCCTCGGCATTAGAGGTTCCGCACCCTGTCGAGCGAACCGAACTGGAGGTTGTCAGCCTGGTAGACCAAGAGCTCCTAAATGCTCACAGTGAATTTGAAATTCGCATTTTCACAGATGGGAGCAAGATAAGTGGAAAGGTCGGTGCTGCCCTATCCATTTGGAAGGGCGAAACTGAAATAAGAAACATCAAGCTTGCACTATCTCGGTACTGCACGGTCTACCAGGCGGAACTCCTAGCGATTAACAGGGCAACGTCGGTAATGTTGGACCGTAAAGAGTCCACATTCGGACTGTATAGCGACTCAATGGCGGCCTTGCTTGCAATGAAAAACCATAGTTGCCTCCACCCCTTGGCTGTTCAAGCAAGAGAGAATCTCAAAACGCTATCTCTCCAAAACAAAATGATAAAACTGTTTTGGATAAAAGCACATGCGGGGTTGGAGGGTAACGAAAGGGCAGATACATTGGCAAAAAAGGCCGCTCTAAATACAAAGCGAAAGCCTGACTACGATCTGTGCCCGGTATCGTACATTAAGAAGAGCATACGAACAACAACACTCCACGAATGGAATCGTAGATACGCGGAGGGCGAAACCGGAGCCATCACCAAACTGTTTTTCCCAGACGTAATGACGGCGTACGGAATAGTTCGCAGGATGGAACTGTCGAATATAAAGACGCAGATAATGACAGGGCATGGTGGGTTCTCCGAATACTTGAATCGGTTCAAGTGTAAGGAGAGCCCATCATGCGTCTGCGACCCGGAGGTATGCGAAACGGTCCCACACTTGCTTCTGTGTTGTCCAAAATATGACAGGGAAAGATTTGAGATTGAACAGATATTAAATGTCAAACTAAGCAAGGAATCAATAAAAGATATAATGATAAGTAAGGATAGAGACAAATTTGTGAACTACTGTGTAAATATAGCTAAGAAAACTGTAGACAAAAACAAAACACGCTAAAGAAAGTATGCTGCTATAATATACTAATTATATTATAGACTAGCATAATAAAGTATAAGTATAAAATATTGTAACGTTTAAATGTAGTTTTTAGGAAAATTGTGTACAATAAAACCAGAATGTAAATAAAATTAACAACTTTATAGATATAATAAAGAGTAGAATAGTAAGCTAAATAAGATATAAAGAAAATGTACTAGTTTTAAGATGGAAATGTAAATAAAAAGAAATCAGTGTCATTTCATTATCCCATAAAATTAAAAACAAATGTGAGGAACAAACACAACAATAGATGGGCACCCATAATGCAGAATCAGAATGTGAGATGATGGACGCTAGAAAGAACAAGTATGCGGAATGAAAGTGCGAGAGGCATAATTGCGAGAACTGGAATGGAAGAGAACCAGTAGACATAGGCTCCGATAAAGTTGGAGGTAGGAGTTTTCAAAAAAAAAAAAAAAAAAAAAAAAAAAAAAAAAAAAAAAAAAAAAAAAAAAAAAAAAAAAACCTAACCTAACCTAACCTAACCTAACCTAACCTAACCTAACCTAACCTAACCTAACCTAACCTAACCTAACCTAACCTAACCTAACCTAACCTAACCTAACCTAACCTAACCTAACCTTTTTTTTTTTTTTTTTTTTTTGTTTCGTGGAGAAAACCTGCGACCAGGTACCCAAACCATCGGGGGAGGATTGGGTTATGTGGGATTTCTACCCACTAAAAACTCCACGGTGGACAGCCTCGATGCTGTTCGAAGGGTTCCGGGATCTCCAAAGGAACGCAACCGGAACCCCTCTAGCATCTCGCCCGAGGGCCCCTCCCGAAACAGGCTGTGAAACAACCTGCTTCCGCACCCATCCGGTGCGCAGTGACTTGCTGACCACACCAAGCCACTGCCTTCCCCGGAGTCGTTTGTCGGACGCCGCAGCCCCCGCTGCAACGCTCGCGACCCCGATGACCCCCTTTAGTCGCCTCTTACGACAGGCGGGGGAGACCGTAGCCCTATTCTTGGCCGGGAACTACACGGCTATCGCCAGAACTAAGTTCCGACGTTTCCATCACTGGCAGGGACAGCCCACCCCATTCTGGGGTTGTTTGTTCGGCGCACGTGAGTCGCTCTGCTATTATTCAGAGCCCTCCGTCGCCGCCGTCTCATGGGGTTTGCACGTTCGCGATCCCGCTCCGCTGATTCCTTTTGGACCATGACAGTCTCACAAAAGGATCGCACGGCATCCCAGGCTGCTTTCCTTTCCAACATCGCAGTGACCACTGCAGGTAGGCACAAGTCTGAACCAATGACTTCAACCAGCTCCTGGCGCTCGGATTCCCAGACAGGGCATTCCGCCAAAGTATGCTGCGCCGAGTCCACGCCTGCTCCACAGTGGTGACACTGCGGTGTCGTCTCCCTGCCAATTCGATTGAGATACTCACCGAAGCAACCATGTCCGGTGAGTATCTGAGTCAAGTGAAAGGTGACTCTACCTTTGCGGTCCAGCCAAGCTTGGAAGCATGGCAAGACCGCTTCTATCAGTCGTTTTCCGGCGTATTGTGGCTCGCTGAGACGTTCACGCCAACGGTCGATAGCCCACTTATGTGCCCTCTCTCGGAAGTCCGCATTTTGCCTGTCCGGAAGTTGACCAGCCTCTTGGTGGAGGATGCGATAAACCTTTGCATCCATCCGAGCCAGAATGTCGAGGGGCGGGAAACGCGCCAGGACAGTTGCCGCCTCAAATGATATGGTCCGATACCCTCGTGCGACCCGAATAGCGATGCGTCTTTGCATGGCGTTAAATTTATTTGCACGCGCACGTCCACCCTCTAGACGGTCGGCCCACACAGGGGCACCATACAACGCTATGGATCGCACAACACCGGCGTACAGACGCCTTACTCCTTCCTGGGGTCCACCGAGATTTGGCAGCAGTCTGTGCATAGCACCTGCTACCTTTTCAATCCGGGGGACGAGGCGGGCGAAGTGGTCGTCGAAGGACCAGCGGCCATCCAGATAAAGGCCCAAGTATTTAAGGCACTGACCGACTTGAACCACCGTATCTCCCACACGCACCGATGTGACAGGAGGTGACTCTCCCCGAGGCAGTCCGTGGAACCATAGCGCCTCGGTCTTGTGAGGCGCAATTTCCAGCCCAAGATTTCGGATCCTCCTTACCATACACGCCACACCGACTTCGGCAAGTCTGCGCGTTCTTTCGAAATCCTCCCCTTCGGCAAGGATCAGAGTATCGTCTGCATAACAGACAACCCTTATGCCGTTGGGTAGTTCCGTCCTCAAGACAGCATCGTATGCAAGATTCCACAAGAGAGGGCCTAACACCGACCCCTGAGGAACCCCGCACACGACCTCTCGTTGCACTGTTTCACCGAACCCCACTGGGTAGCAGATGCTCCTGTTGGACAGGTAGTCTCCGACTACCTTTTGTATGTAGACAGGGATCCGATGGAATTCCAGTGCCTCCATGCATGCCTTCCAAGGCAGGGAATTGAACGCATTCACAATATCAAGGCTGACCGCCAATACCACGTTTCCCTGGGATACAGCCCGTTCAGACAATGTCCTTACGCGAAGGATCGCGTCTACCGTTGAACGACCCTGCCGAAAGCCAAACTGGCTGTCGGAGAGATCTGGACCGACTTCTGATAAATGCCTGTTAATGCGGAGTGCAATGATTCGCTCAAAGAGCTTGCCCTCTTCGTCCAACAGGCAAATCGGACGAAACGCAGAAGGCGAGCCCTCTGGCCTCCCGTCCTTCCTCAACAAGACCAGTTTGGCCTCCTTCCAGATCGTCGGGAAGGAACCGAAACGGAGACAGTTGGTGAACAATCTTCTCAGACAGTTATCCAGCACCTCCATTGCCACGACAATCGCGCGTCCTGGTATTCCGTTAGGGCCGGGAGCTGTGTTGCGAGCTGACAAACGTCTAACCGCATATAACAGCTCCCCCGACGACACCTCCAAATGATCTGACCAATCATTCGCACCTAGAACCCGCTGTGCAGAGTCTGTCAACATCATCGGGAACAATGTGTCCACCACCCGCGCCGTGAAATCAGGCTTTAAAGTCTCTGTCAAGGGAGGGACCCATGGGCGCAGTTTTCCCAGAACCATCTTATAGGGACGGCCCCATGGATCTTGACTCAGACTGTTCAGCAGTTCGTCCCATGACCGCGATTTAGCCTGCCTTATGGCCTTCTGGAGGGCAACTGTAGCGGTGCGGTACTCCGCATAGGCAGCCTCTGTTTCCTCCTGAGTTGATCCTCTACGTCGTCGAGTTCGAAGGAATCGGCGTCGAGATGCGAGGCACACTTGGCGTAACTGGGAAATGCCCTCTGACCACCAGTAAACTGATCGCTTCGCACCCGTCCTAACCCTCGGCATAGACGCGTCACAGATGGTCGTCATTGTGTCTCTGAATCGCTCAGCGCCTCTCTCTGGCACATTAAACTGGTCCTCCGGAGGATCCACCCAGTCAGCTGTGTGTGCTGCAGCAACCAGCAAGTCTCTGTCCATCTTTTTGATTGCCCAACCCACCTGAGCAGTGAGAGAACGAACCCGCGGACGGTTCAGAGACAGCGTGAGCTTAATATGGCGGTGGTCTGATAGTGTTACAACACCCTCGGCCACTCTCCAATCCTCTACCAGTCGCTCAGCCAACCGGTTCGCCCATGAGAGATCGACGATCGATTCGCCCTGGTACCGAACACAGGTGAAGACCGATCCTTGGTTCAAAAACCATACATCCAGGCTGGCTGCCCATTCAAGGGCAGCATCACCCTTCAAATTGCTGATCCTGTCACCCCAGGCCTCGGAACGGGCATTGAAGTCGCCCAAGATGAGTAACGGACGAGAGAGGTATCTGCGCGCACAAACCTCTACTCTACCCAGATATGTTTCGTACTCATCTAGGTTAATATTGGGCGACACGTAGCAGCCTATCACCACAATAGGCCCCCACTCAACCGCGACGAATCCCTGGTCAGATTCCAGTTTGCGGCAAGGTGGGTCTCCACGTCCGCCACCCCAGTAAATAGCTACCAAGCCACTGTTGTCCCCAAACCATCGTGGGTGCATTGGGACTCTGTATGGTTCAGAGATTACCCCTAAACCAACTGACCACTCAACCAAAGTCTGTGACAGCAAGTCTTGCGCTGCCCGACAGTGGTTGATGTTGCCCTGGAGCACTATTTGTTTTGGAGTGAATTTTAAGCCTCCATTGCCTCCTCCGGTGGGTGAGTACCCAGTTCGGTCGCTGCATTCTGGGTTGCAGTACCGCCGTCAGCCATTGTGTTAATTGTTGCGCCTTTTCCCTGCTTGCCCTTTTTAGGGGGCTTGCATCGTTTGCTGCCGATTCGATGGTCAGCAGGACGTCCTAAATCGGCGCACAAAGTGCACCTTGGCTCACTGGCCTTACACTCTGCGGCTTTATGACCAGATTTGCCGCATCTGTAGCACAGAGTAGTCCGATCCACGGTGCTAGTGCACTGGTGCCTAGCGTGGCCTTGCTCCAGGCAACGGAAACATTGCAAGGGTCGCGCCTCCAATAACTGAATCCTGGCCGAGATCCACCCTATTTTAACCCGCTTTGCATTTGCAAGCTTGTGCACAGCAGCAAGCGGGCATCGAACCCAAACCGAGCCTAGGGAGCCGGGGCGACCCTTGCGGATTTCACCCACTTGCACGTCGTCAGGTAAGCATCCACCAACTGCGACAACAGCGGCAGATACCTCCGATGGAGTGATGGACTCGTCCAGATCCAGTACTCTTATTTCCGCCTTTTTCAACGGCCTCGAGATACGCACACCCATGTCTTTAAGAGCTTCCTGCATCTTTTGGGCCAGAGAGTTCGCTTTCTCAGAGCTCTCCTTGCCCGTAATCTCGAGAAGCAGGCCACCGTTTAGGGCACGCTTTTGCCGGATTTCTTCTATTCCCAAGTCTGCCGGACGCACACGCTGCTTAGCAGCTGCCATGACTTGTGCGTAAGTTAATTCGGCTCCTTCCAGAATGGTTACAGTCACGGCTGTCGATTTCGGGAGTTTTTGTGGCCTCACTGGCTTATTTGAGGCAGCAGCAGGTGTCTTGCCGCCTGGTGCCCCCTTCTGCTTTTGAGCTTTTCTTCCCGTTACTTCAACCCAGGGCTGCTCCGCTGCTGAAGCCGGCCGTTGTAGAGCAACCTGAACCTCAACAGCAGGAGCATCAGCGAGAGAGCCCTGTTTGGGTTTCTTTTTCTTCTTCCTGTTCTTTTTCCCAGCCGTCTTGTTTGTGGACCCTTCCTTCTGACCATCCTTTGAAGACAGGCCGAGAGGGGGCCTAACTGGTGGTTGTGGAAAGAATTTCGATTCAAAATGAGCCAGCTTTCCATCAATCATGGCCTTTATTTGCTCAATAAGGGCGAAATCAGAGCCCTGATTTTGCCCTGTGGGACTAGGCACTCTACTGACGTCATCCCTGCAACTTTTCAGCTCCGCCAGTTCTCTGGAGAGCGTTTCGACTCTGCCACTAAGGCCCTCAAGTTTGAAGCGCAGAGCTGCGTTTTCCCTCTCCAGGGCCTCAGTGGAAGATCGCTGCGCCATCTCCATAAGGGCAGCTCTCGCCACCCGTGCTGACATTTTAAGTGCGCGAATCATAGGACCCTGTAGGTGCCCGGACTTAGCGGCGACCATCTCAACTGTTTCTAGGCACTCAAGCCCTCTGCTGGTTAAATCAACAATGGGCTGGTGCCTCATTTCCTCTTCCAGCTGTTCCACCGTCGGTAAAGGTGAAGACTTGGATTTCTTCTCCACCGGGCCTGTAGGGATGACAAAATTATTGATGTCCAAATCAATATTGTCAAAATTTATATCCCTAGTATTTCCGGCGCGCTTCCTGTATTTGGAAGCAGTCGATGACGCCGACCCGAATGATTGCCCCGAAGCGTCCGACATATCACCAGGAGTTGACAGCGAAGGCGATCGCGATCGATCACGAGACCACGACCGCGATGCACTGTCACCAGCTTTACTTCGGCCCGCTCGGTCGTGCGCATTAAGGCGTGTACTCAGGCGTCCTCGTCCTCGTCCTCGCACAGCGGGATTGGCCTTTCCTTTGACTGCCTCTAAGTCCGTCCGGTCTACAAGGACCACTGGACTTAGTCCGCCTCCATCCTGTGCCGACCAAAAGTCACGCCCAGAACTAACAAATCGTTTGCTAAGATCAGAATCAAGTTTTGTGTAAGCCAAGTCGTCAGATTGTAAATCAGGCGTTAAGTTGCCCCCCCCAGAATACAAGGGGCAGCCCTCCGAAGAGGGGAGGGATTTTCCGGCCGAAGCCGACACACCCTCCTGGGGTAGTTCAGTTATCTTTCTTGACGCCATTTTTATCTCCCACGTCCTTCAGTTTGCAGTACGCCCGCCAGTTTCCTGCCGGCCGCTGTCCGGTACTGGACCAGTTTCAGGAATCTAGTCCCTACTCAGCTCCAGCCCGGTACTAAGGGCGCTGCGCACATACCACCCTTAGGAGTATTGAACGGCTCTCCAGCCGGTCTGCTTCTTAGTTCTCGCTATGCAATTAAGCCCCACCGCCACGACAAGGCGAGCAGACATCGGGGGGAACCTAACCTAACCTAACCTAACCTAACCTAACCTAACCTAACCTAACCTAACCTAACCTAACCTAACCTAACCTAACCTAACCTAACCTAACCTAACCTAACCTAACCTAACCTAACCTAACCTAACCTAACCAGTTGAGCTCTGTCCGCCGCCCCGAACACAGCAAAAATACACGTGCTCCGCGTTCAAAAATTCATTAAAGTGGTAAAAAGTGCACTTACAGTGACAAATGAGGTGTCCCTAGGTTGGGAAAAGTGTGGGCTATATTTTGCCACAAGTGTTACATCTCGGATTGCAGTGTTTAAATTTTTGGAGCTGAAAAACTGTTTGTAACCACGTGTTGACGAGGTTAGTTTTATAATTTAAAACTTTGAACGCCTGTGCAGCGCGATTTTGGGTAAAGCTCCCATTGTTTTTTAATTTTTCCTGTTGGGCATTCAGTGCCTCTACATTTTGACACCCGAAAGAAAATTTTTAGACCACGCTTTCAGGGTGAAATTGACATAAAAACAAAAAGCACGTGGTGCTGAAAATCTAAAGTAACGAAGGTAGAAGCCTGAATTTTGGTGACGTCATACTACACGTTATTAGAAGGTGTCTGAAGAAAACCGCATTGTTCTACTGTTATTAGTTTATTTTTTATTATATTACAAATATTCAAAGTTTGGTACCTTTTTTCTCAAAATTCGAGTTAAATATTTAATTTCTTGAATTGTTATCTTTTGCGCGCTAGCTTTCTGTACAAGTCAGCAATTTTTCAGAATTTTTCAAATTATATTTTTAGAACTGTAAATAAATAAGTAAAAATTTCTTAAATTTAACATTTTAATAATAAAAAATAAAAAAGTTTAAAATTTTATATAAGTTTCTCATTTGTTACTATTTTTCGTATATACTGTATTTTTTTCAGATTTTTTGGACGATAAATACTGGAGATATCGAATTTTATGTGTTTTTTCGAAATAAAATCAAAATTAATAGAAAATTAATTATTTTGGCCTTGTAAATGTATTTCTTATAGTATTTCACACTTAATTAACCCAAAGAACTGACGCCTAGGTCTTTAGATAAAGATTTGGAATTTTTCCGCCATTTTGAATTTTTTTAGGCAAAATTTGGAATCGGTATATCTCCGTTATTTATTGACTTAGAGAGCTGTAGTTTCCACTGTGGTTCGTAGAATTGTAAAAACTTTTGGTTTGTATATTTGGTTTTTGTGTTTGGGCATTTTCATTATTAAAAAATTTTTTTAGCGTTAAAATTATATTCAATTGACTGGGGAGGTCGCACCGAGTTCAAGGTCACCAGTCTCAACTTCGTATGAGGCCTAGAACTAGAGTTATTTAGGTTTAAAGTCAGTGTTTGACAGTTAGGCGGCCATCTTGGAAAAGTTTGACCAGCCGTAACTTCTTTTATTTCGGGCCTATTGACTGGAGATTTTGGATTCCGGGTCGGGGGACATAATTTTAGCTCTGAGCGCGTTTTCAGGCGGATTGGGACTTCTGAATTTCAGGATCCTGAAAACGGGCTCACGGACTGGGAATAGAGGTGCTGAGTACGACTGTCCAAACCGCTTTCGGATGTGACTTATAGAACGGAAGATATCGTGTTTTCCCGTCGCACTTTGACAGTTCGTCCGCCATCTTGGCAAAACTTTGAAAGCTTGTAACTTTTGACCGAAAGGTCCTACGAAGTCGGGGTTTGGACAGGAGTTATTTGCGCAGTGTCCTCCAGCAGATTAGTTGGGTTTCAGAAGCCTTCAGGCCAGAAATAGTTTTCAGTTTTTCAGGAAAAAATTTCAGCCTGAAAATATTTTTATCGGGAAGTCCTTCTCGAGCCCTTTGCAACGAGCCCTCGCAACAAGGGTTCCAACTATCCGTTCCTGAGATATACCGTTTCCAATAAAATTCCAGCCGCCATCTTGGGTTTGGTTGAAAATTTGGAATTAGAATTACTCCGGAACCAGTTGAGCTAGAAGGCCGTGCTTGGTATGGTTGGAAAGGGCTTTGTGAGACGCATATTTTTATTATAGATTTATTACTCTACCTAGAGTCATTATAGAGTTCGTAAATAAAAAAGACATTTTTCAATTTATTTTCAAAATTTCTCCTATTAAGTGAATATCGTAGGCAAACCCAACTTTTTATGACTATAAATAAAATATTCGACAAACTCTATTATAGAGTACCGCCTGGTTGTGGAAAATATATTAAATTTTTAGTTTATAGGACCCAGTAGCCCTATTGGACGCTGGAATTAATTATTTAAGTCAGACAAGCTCTTATTGGAGCTCTTATTTGTTTTTTTGTTGTCACTGTCACTGTTAACGTATTATTGTTATTATATTGTGTGCATCTCAAAAATTTAAGCAGACAAGCAGTTTTTACGGACACGAGCGCCGTTTCATGTTGTAACTTGGCGTAACTGAGAGTGAGCGCCGTTCGTGCAAACCCTTAGAGTGGGCGTGTATGGGACACTTAGACAATATACTCTCTGTACAACTTAATTATTTTTAGCTTATACTTGTGTAGGGACTGGGAAGAAGAAGATTAATACGTACCCGTTAACTGTCGACCGCATCGCGCTAAACTGCTTCGCACCCGTATAGACTTTTATTTAATTTTTTCTTATATTACTTTATATTTATATTCATTTATTTTAAAACTTATACAAACCTTTAGTATTTTGAATTGTAACGTCTACCCCTGACATAAAATAATGTTTCATTCCCCGAAAGTAAACAAAAAAGGCACCTCAAGTGTACCACCGACGCTGATTTTGGAATCACCCGTGGACAAACCGAGCGAACAGACAGAGAAGGCTGGCCCTTCCGCATTTGAACAGGCTCGAAGGAGTTTCAGCGAAGCTGAACGAGGCTCTAAAAGTCCTGGTTCCTCCCAAAGTACACTAAACAAGACCATAACGGTCGAAAAGGAGAAAAAGAAAAAGACACTGGTTGATGAAGCAAGATATCTTATGACAACAGCGATCGGCCAAATGGAAAATTCGGGAAATATAAAAACATCAATAAAGAAAAAGGTCATAGAATGCCTAAAAGATATCTATGAAGTAGTAAAGAAATCAGAAGCAAGATACATAGAATCTAAAAAACCGGCAAAGGAAATAAAAAACAAACCAGAAACAAGTGGGACTGAAATACTGAAAGAAAACGAGTCTGAGCTCACAACAAGGATGGAAGAGCATAGCAGACTTCTGAGGGAAAGCAAAGAAGAAATGGAAAGACTAAGAGAGGAAATACAGGGACACAGAGAGATGCTCAAAGGAGGAACAAAAAGCTATGCAAGCGTGGCGGCGGGAACTCCTAAGGAGCAACTTCGTGGGCCCACAACCATGCATTCCGTCATTATTACCTCCAAAGATGAGACAGAAACGGGAGATCAAGTTCTAGATAAAATAAGAAAAGTCGTAAATGCGAAAGAAGGTGGAGTTATAATCGACAAAGTGAGGAAAGCAAAAGATAGGAAAGTGATATTGGGATGCCAGACAACAGTTGAGATGGAAAAAGTAAAGAAAAGAATAGAGTCAGCAGGGGAAAACCTCAATGTACAAGAAGCGAAAAACAAGGACCCGCTGGTCATTTTGCGAGATGTGCTCCAGAGCAATACGGATGAAGATGTGTTGCGGGCGTTGAGGGCTCAGAACAAACGGTTGTTTGAAGGACTTGTCCCAGAAAATGACCGTATCAACGTAATATACAAGAAAAAGACCCGAAGCCAGCTCACTTCACACTTTGTGTTAAGAGTATCACCGCAGCTCTGGATTCGCCTAACTGACGTGAAGGCTGTACATATCGATCTGCAAAGGATTAGGGTTGAAGACCAGTCTCCCCTGGTGCAGTGCTCTCGCTGTTTGGGTTACGGCCATGGGAAACAGCGCTGTCAGGAGACCCAGGATGTGTGTAGCCATTGTGGTGGTCCTCACATGGGCGCTGACTGCCCAAGACGTCTCTCTGGTGATACAGCAGAGTGCTGTAACTGTAAGAAATCTAACTTTGAAATCAGAAACCACAACGCGTTCAGCACAGCATGTCCAGTGAGGAGAAAATGGGACGCTTTGGCGAGATCAGCCACTGCCTACTGCTAAGGGCCCCCCACGCACAAATATCGTAGGAAATCCCTTAAAAGTAGTGAACCGCCGGTATCGCGTTCTTCAAGCAAACCTGCAACGAAGCGAACTTGCAACAGCCGAATTTATCATTGAAGCTACCAAACAGAAGGTTGCTTTCGCTCTTATCCAAGAACCCTATATAGGTAACGTTGGCGAGATGAAAAACTATAATGGAGTCCGAGTGGTACAGTGCGATAGAAAAACAGACAGAGTAAACAAGTCTGCGATTGTACTCTTTGATCATACGATCGAAATCATCCCGTGCCCGACACTCACTACGGAAAACATAGTTGTAGTTAAACTTAAAACCGGCACACGAACAATGGGTATTATATCTGTCTACTTGGAAGGCGACAAACCGATAGGGCCATATATGGATTGGATTAAAATGGTTATAGAGGAGATTGGAACGAGGGACGTGATACTGGGAGGGGATGCCAACGCCTGGAATACATGGTGGGGGAGTAGGGACATCGATTTGAGAGGGGAAGAACTCGCGGGGCTGCTTGAGGAACTGGAACTACACATAGTTAACCAGGGCACCGAACCTACTTTCGATACGCTAAGAGGAGGGAAGAGATACACAAGTTGTGTAGACATCACAACTTGCTCGAATAGCATGTTGGGGCGAATAGAAAATTGGCGATTGGATGGTGAATTAACCTCCTCGGACCACAGGGCAATCCTATTTGAAGTAACAGCAGAAAAGTTAGAAGGAATTGAAACCAAAAGACATACCAGGAAGTACAACACAAAAAAAGCAAACTGGACACAATTTAGAAAGGAACTAGATCAGATATGGGAGGAAGAGAACATCAATGTGGAAGAAATTAACAAAATACATAATAAGGAATTCTTGGAAGAAATTGTGCAAAGATATTCCGACTCAATAGAGCGAGCATGTAAGAATACCATTCCAGAGATAAAAAGCGGAAAGAAAGTGGGAGTGCCGTGGTGGACCGAGGAGTTGAGCGAGCTAAAACGGGACGTCGCTAGGAAAAAGAGAAGGATCGCTAACGCTGCCCCCGTTCGACGAGCGCTAGTTGTACAGCAGTATCTCGAAGCTAAAGATAAGTACTTGCTGGAGGCAAAGAGAGCCCCAGTCGCTAGCTGGAAGCAGTTCTGCGAGAAACAGGATCGGGAAAGTGTTTGGGACGGGATATACCGAGTGATAGGCCGCACTACAACTAGAAAAGAAGATGTGCCACTGATAGAGCATGGTAAAGTACTAGAAGCACGGGAGTCGGCAAAATTGCTGGCAGAGACGTTCTACCCGGAGGACAAAAGGGAGGAGGACAATGCAGCCCATGAAGAGATACGAAAAGAAGCAAGCAAAGCAAATGAGTGGAAACATGGTGAGTCATGCGATCCACCGTTCACAGCGGAAGAACTCAAATGGGCAGTGTTGAGCTTCAACCCAAAAAAGGCCCCGGGTGCGGACGGACTCACAGCCGACATCTGTAAAGCGGCCATCACTCACAGTCCCGACCTTTTCCTATGCCTCGTAAATAAATGCCTCTATCTATCCTACTTCCCCAAGATCTGGAAGGAGGCGGTAGTGGTCGTGCTACGCAAGCCGGGCAAAGAGGAGTACACACACCCAAAATCGTATAGGCCGATTGGCCTACTGCCTGTGTTAGGCAAAATATTAGAAAAAATGCTCATTCGGAGGATTAGATGGCACATTCTTCCAGAAATGAGCAATCAGCAGTTTGGGTTCACACCACAGCGCGGCACCGAGGACTCCCTCTATGCCATGATGCAGCAAATAAAAGAAAACTTGAAACGCAAGAAACTTATCACCGTGGTATCACTTGACATAGAGGGAGCCTTTGATGGCGCGTGGTGGCCAGCGATTATATGCAGACTTGCAGAAACCAAATGCCCTAAGAATCTCTGTCGGTTGGTGGACAACTACCTTACAGATAGGAAAGTACGGGTTCGATACGCCGGAGAGGAGTGTGTCAAAGAGACTTCGAAGGGGTGTGTACAAGGGTCCATAGGGGGACCAACATATTGGAACTTGCTTTTGGATCCACTTCTTAAGGAGCTGACTGCAAAGGGAGACTACTGCCAGGCTTTCGCCGATGATGTGGTTCTGATTTTCTCCGGAGACACGGCTACAGAGGTGCAGAGACGAGCAAATAGCGCGCTTGCGCATGTTCGGGCGTGGGGAGTCGTAAATAAACTCAAGTTTGCACCACAAAAAACAAAAGCAATGGTTATCACGAATAAGTTGAAACACGACTCACCACATTTAACCATGGGTGGGCAAGCGATAGAGCTGTCTCGAGAGATGAAAATACTCGGCTTAACTATAGACGACAAGCTTACGTTTAATGCCCACGCAACTAATGTGTGCCGCAAGGCATTGAACGTATACAAGCAACTGTCTAGAGCAGCGAAAATCCATTGGGGCCTCCAACCGGAGATAATCAGAACCATATACACAGCAGTAGTGGAACCTATAATTATGTATGGGGCGTGTGCGTGGGCGCAGGCGACGAATAAGATCGGCATTCAAAAACAGCTCAATGCAGTTCAGCGGGGATTCACCCAAAAAATCATTAAAGCGTACAGAACTGTATCCCTAAACTCGGCTCTTACCCTTGCAGGTCTGCTTCCATTGGACCTTAGGATCAGGGAGGCAGCTAGTCTTTATGAGATAAAAAAGGGTTATTCTCAGCGAGTGGTGGGAGACAGAGAAGTGGAGAAGCTTGTGCCGTATACTGAGTCACCACATCCGGCTGAGCATGCAGAAATTAACATAGGGAGCGTGACAGACAGTGCAGAAATGGCTCAGCACGAAACCAACCAGCTACGAATCTTTACTGATGGCAGTAAAATCGAGGGGAGGGTTGGCGCGGCGCTATCTTTGTGGGATGGTGGCGCGGAAACCCAAACCAAGAAATATAAGCTGGAGCCTTTCTGCACTGTCTTTCAGGCGGAACTGCTTGCTCTACTCGGAGCCACCGAGTTGGCTCTCGCACACAAAAGGGAGGAATGCAGCATTTTCTGTGACTCTAAATCGGCGCTAGAGCTGGTCGCAAACGGAATTTCCCTCCACCCCCTCGCGGTCAAGATAAGATCTAACTTGACTACAAGCAAACGGCGAAACAGAGATATTAAACTTTACTGGATCAAGGCCCACGTGGGGTTGGAGGGAAACGAAAGAGCTGATGGACTCGCGAAGAGTGCTGCATTAAAATTAAAAACACGGCCACACTACGATAAATGTCCTGTCTCATTCGCCAAGCGTCAAATCCGTTTGGACTCGCTTGACGAATGGAACAAACGGTACAAAATTGAAGAAACGGCTGCTACCACAAAAGTCTTCTTTCCAGACGCGGTCTCAGCATATCCAGTTGTAAGAAGTACCCAGCTAGATCCCGTCATAGTGCAGGTGATGACAGGTCATGGCGGATTCTCCGAGTACTTGAGTCGGTTCAGGTGCAAGGAGAGTCCGGCATGTGTCTGTGACCCTGAAATAAAAGAAAGTATTATACATATATTGACAGAGTGTCCCATATTTAGTAAAGAAAGACAAGATATAGAAATAGTTATAGAACAAGAAATTAATGTTAATAATATATCTTCTATAGTAGCAAATAAGGCAACAAGGAACAAATTTCTAAAATATTGTACAAAAATAGCAAATAAGGTAATCGAAAATAATAAGGACGTAAATAGGAGGCTATAGTATATATTGTATATAGTGAATATAGATAAATATATATTAAATAGCTCAACTAAAATTGTAAACAAATATTTGAAATAAAAAACAATGTATGTTATCGTATATATTGTATATATACTGTTGTATATAGTGAATATATATAAATAGCAAACAAATTCAATAAATTAAACAAACAGGACTAAAATTTGGAAAAGCGAATGTACTAAGAGAAGATATATTATAAATAGCAAAATATGGAAAACCAAAATTGTAACGAAAAATAAGAAATTTAATGTAATTAAAAGATGTAAAAAGGCCTTGACCTTTCATGTCAGGGGTAATAAGAAAATGGCAGTCAGGGGTTTTTAGCCGGTAAGAGTCCGGCACTGCCTGGGTCCTCCTTCCCAGGCGTCCATGAAGGATTTTCCACTGGCTGACATATTTGTGAAAAAAAAAAAAAAAAAAACCTAACCTAACCTAACCTAACCTAACCTAACCTAACCTAACCTAACCTAACCTAACCTAACCTAACCTAACCTAACCTAACCTAACCTAACCTAACCTAACCTAACCTAACCTAACCTAACCTAACCTAACCTAACCTAACCTAACCTAACCTAACCTAACCTAACCTAACCTAACCTAACCTAACCTAACCTAACCTAACCTAACCTAACCTAACCTAACCTAACCTAACCTAACCTAACCTAACCCGTGAAAGCCACGAAATACACGTGCTCCGCACTAAAAAATTGATAAAATCGGCATTTGTGATCGGATTTCAGTGATTCTGGTGTCAAAAGTTGCGCAATCACGCGCCTCATAATTGTACACAAGTATTGTGTCGCGGCATGTTTAGTGTTAGTGGCAAAGTGCGAAAAACAGGTTAACCTAAAAACTTACAAGTTTTTGAAATCTTTGGAGGCCTGTGGTGCGAAAACCAAAGCGACGACCCCACTTTTTTCTTTTTTTCCCGGGTGGGAGATCTTGAGGAGCAGCTACTTGGTGGTTTTCAGCCAAATCCAGTTGACCAATTTTCGGGAATTCCCGAAAAACCGAAAACCACGTGGACACGTGCACCTAGAAGGAGCGGCGTGCGGATCATTTTGGGGACGCAGATATCAGCGCCGGACAGTCCTGGATACACCGGTACTCTTAAAATAATTTTACGATTATTATTTTGGCTAATATTTAAATTTAAATTTTGAAACTTTGACCCCTTTTAACAGGAAAACTTTAGGCAGGACCATACATTTTTATCTTGTAATCTGTTGCGCGCTAGCCTATATAACGCATTAAAAATATTTTTAGACTTTTATATTGTTTATTTTTGTCTAATTAATAAAATTTACATTAAAAACACATTTATGTTAAATTCTCCAAATTTTTATATGGAAATATTTCGTTTTATTATTGTGTATTGTGGCGGTGTATTTTAGACGATTTTTGGCGGTTAAATTGTATTTTTATCATTTTTGGTTCCGGAGATATTTAATTTTTAGTCATTTTTCGAGTCTAATTCAAAACTAATAGAAATAATCAAAATTTAACGACTTGGTTGTCTCTAATTGACATATTGCAGCTTAGTTAAGCCCAAACTACGGGCCGGTAGCTTTTAAATTGACGGATTTGAACAAAATCCGCCATCTTGGTTTTTGGTTTCCAAAATTAAAAAATTGATGGCTCCGGAACCGTAAAAGTTGGAACACCCGGATTTCCACGGGCGGCCTTATTTTTTGTACTTCTACCGGATCGACCTGGTTTCAGGTGTTTTCAGGGCCAAGAAATTTTTCAGCCTGAAACTTGTTCCTTAACGTGCGGAGGGTCGAGCCGTGCTGTACAGTCAAAACCGCGAGTCTCTACGACCATTGGTTGGCGAGATATCGCCAATTCTCTCCGTGGCTTGACAGCTCGGCGGCCATCTTGTTTTCCTCTGATCCGCGATTACTCCCGAACGAAAAGTCGCAGGACATTTTGGATTTCACTTCCGGGATTGCAGGACTACCATCTACATATATCCTGAATTTCAGGCGGATCGGAGGCGAAAAGTTTCAGGGTCCTGAAAGCGGTCTTATCTAAAAGAGGAGGTCGAGCTGATTAACCAGGTCCAAACGCGGGATCTCTGGGACTTCTGGATCGGGAGTTATCAGCCGTCAAACCTAAGGTTTGACAGTTCGGCGGCCATTTTGGAAAAGTTTTAAACATCAATAAATCCTGAACCAGAGGTCGCAGAGAGCTGGGGTTTCTTTTATTGACCTTCCCCTAGCTAAATCTACCAGATTGGTCGGTCTTCAGGCAATTTCAGGCGTCAAAATTTTTTCAGGCTGAAAACTGAATTTTCGGCCACCGTTGGGTAGGTCTCGTCGAGCCCATAAATTTAAACCCAAACACGGGATTTTTCCGTTGGATAGTTCCGGAGAAAACGAACAGTAACCAGTTTTCGCGGCCATCTTGGATTGAAACCAGAAAACTTTAAAAGGCCATATCTCCGGAACTAGTGGGAGTAGAGAACCGTGCTTGGTGTCCCGGAAAAGGGCTCGAGGAGGGCTATCCGTCGGCGTTGACTGTTGACTCTACATAGAGCCAAAAAAATTTTCTTGACTCTACATTTTCTGTTTTTATTCCTGAGGGCACCACCTTAAATATTAGGTTGTTTTGACCAGTAGCTAACAGGAAATATAAATATATAGTGTTATTTTACGTATTGTTTATAGTTATTAAGACCTAACTCTTTGATAGAGTTGTTATTATTCTTTATTTTATTTTGAGTATTGCTCTATATTGTTTTTGACCCTTCGGTTGACAATTTAATTATATAACTATTTTATTTATCTGTTTACTTTGACTGAACGGCTTTTTTGAACCGGGAAGTTAGCTTACCTTGACGCTCACGCCTTATACACGTGAGGACACTTGACAACATGTCCCTGATAGCCAGAACACCTGGGGATGCTACGCAGCAACCCTCTACTTCGACAACTTCAACAACATCCTCGCAGGCTAGTCAAGCCGAGGAAAGCCCAAAATTGACGACGCCTCAGTCAAGAGACCAGGTGCGTAAGAGCATAGATAAGCTGGAGGCAAAAACTAAATCAAATACCGTCGTCAAATCCAGGACACCCGAAGCCGAGGGGCGAGCTCTCATGCAAAAGGCAAAGGCACAGCTTGACATGTCCGGTAACATCTCAAGAACAATTAAACAGACGGTATGGCAATGTATTCAGGACATGTACCAGTTGATTCCCAAATCGGAGGGCAAAGAAGCACGCGCTAAGCCTGCTCGAGTCATAGCCATAGACAAAGAGCCTGTGCAAGATGTCGACAGCCAGGAGATACTTAAAGAAATCAGGGAAGTAAAGAACATCATTTTAAATGACATTGGCAAAAGCATTAAATCCAGCTTAGAAAATGTGCAAGCAGACTTGAATAGCAAGCTCGGAAAATGTTCTCGGAGTGCTCTTAGAACTGAAGAAGGGATAGGTAACATCGAGGCAAAAGTAGAAAAAGCCCTTAGCTACGCCCAAGCTGCAGCAATACCAGTCACATCCGTCAACCCGCAGGCAGTACCAACTAGTGGAGCTACCACCACAAAGCCAAGAGCTCCAATTCACTCGCTGATTGTTTCATCAGAGCAAGATGACAGCAGTGAAGAAATAATCAGTAAGATAAGGTTGGCAGTTGACGCGAAGGAGACGGGTATCCGGGTGGATAGGGTTAGGAGGGCGAGGGAACAGAAAGTGATAGTTGGTTGCCTCGACAAGGATGAGCTCTCGAGGGTCGCAACCAGGATCCAGGACAAAGGCTTAAAAACTGAGACCATGCAAAATAAGGACCCGTTGGTAATTGTTAAGGACTTGTTGTCTTACAATACCGACGAGGAAATTATTAAAGCAATTAGAACTCAGAACAGCCAGATCCTGGAAAATATCCCCGAATCGGAGTTCAGAGTAACAGCCAAATATCGAAGGAGGGCAAGGAACCCGCATGAGTGCCACGTAGTACTCCAAGTCTCGCCGAAGGTATGGAGAGCCCTCACTTCGGCAGGAAGGATTCACGTGGACTTGCAGAGAGTACAAGTGCTGGACCAGTCACCGGTCATACAGTGCACACGATGCCTTGCATATGGCCATGGCCGGAAAAGATGCACAGAAACCGAGGACTTATGTAGCCACTGCGGGGGACTGCATCTAGCGAAAGACTGCCCAGAACGCGCGGTGGGCGAGGCACCAACATGCAAGAACTGCATAAGGGCAAAGAAGGACAATAAAACCCACAACGCGTTTAGTAATGATTGCCCCATAAGGAAGAAATGGGACGCCTTAGCGCGATCCGCAATCGCGTATTGCTAAGGTGGTCCCAATGAGTCGAAACGCTCCTCCAGACCTGCTTCGGTACCTTGTGCTCCAAGCAAACCTACAGAGGAAAAAATTAGCTACACAAGAACTGATGATGGGTGCCAACAAACTGAAGGCAAGCGTCGCACTAATTCAGGAGCCGTATGTGGGCTCTTCGGGGGTAGTGGGGGAGTATTCTGGCTCCAGGACCGTTCAGTGTCGTCGGAAGGGAGAAAAGCCAATTAAAGCAGCCATAATAGTGTATAATAAAGAGGTAGACGTAATAACGGAACCATCCTGGTGCACGGAAAACATCGCGGCAGCAATATTGGAAACCGACCAATGGAGACTGGGCGTTGTATCCGTATACTTCGAAGACACTCTCCCGATTGGCCCATATATTAACCAACTGAAAAAAATCATCAAGCTAATTCCTACTAAGCACATCCTAATAGGCGGCGATGTGAATGCTTGGAGCACATGGTGGGGAAGCGGAAGCGAGGATTCTAGGGGCGAAGAACTGATTGGCGCACTGAACGAGCTGAATCTGCACATCCTCAACGAGGGCTCAGATCCAACCTTTGATACAGTAAGGGGAGGAAGGGTCCTACAGAGTAATGTGGATATCACAGTGTGCACCTCGGAGGTGCTGGCTCGAGTTCGCAATTGGGAGGTAGACAAAAAGATAACCAGCTCAGATCACAATACCATTAAAATGGAACTCAACTTCGAAAAGCCCAAGGCTTCCCGTATCGAGTCGAGCACTAGAATCTTCAACACTAAAAAGGCGAAATGGAGTGAATTTCGGAATGAGGTTGAAGAAGCATTCAGAGCATGCTCGGTCGATCTGGGATCCTTGCAGGCTATAGAGAATACTGAAGAGTTAGAGGAGTTTGTTGAGAAATACACCCAAGCAATAACATCAGCTAGCCTAAAGTCTATCCCCAAGAAGAAGAAGCGCAGCCCGGATCACTTTCCCTGGTGGACCGCCCAGCTTGAGGAGTTGAAAAGAGAAATGGTGACAAAAAAGCGTAGGATATCTAATGCAGCGCCCAACAGACGTCCTCGCGTGGTGGAGGAATACCTGAATGCAAAGGCCAAATATGAAGAACAGGTCCAATTATCTCAAACGCAGAGTTGGAAGCAGTTCTGCACTAAGCAAGACAGGGAAACCCTCTGGGAGGGAATTTACCGAGTAATTGCAAACACGGCTAAGCGATTTGGAGATCTGCCCCTGACCAAGGACGGAGTAGCACTGACACCGCAAGAATCAGTAGAACATCTCGCTAAAACATTCTTTCCCGACGACACAGAACTCAACGAAGGCCAGCGTCATAAATTGACACGAGAAAAAGCAAGCCGCATGAAGGAATGTACGAATGTGGATATTCGTGACCCACCCTTCACATTGGAAGAACTTCGGAGTGCTGTGAGAAGAAGTAACCCGAAAAAAGCCCCCGGGTCCGACGGTCTAACAGCCGACATATGCGCTTCAGCCATAATGGTGGATGAGAATCTTTTCCTGGCGATTGCAAACAAATGCTTAGAGCTTGAATACTTCCCGAAGGCGTGGAAGGAAGCTACGGTTATTGTTTTGCGGAAGCCGGGGAAGGATGATTATACCAATGCAAAGGCGCACCGACCCATAGGGCTTCTTCCCATCTTCGGCAAGATTCTTGAGAGAATGTTCATCGGGAGAGTGAAATGGCACGTTCTGCCAAAATCTAACCCGAGGCAATATGGATTCGTACCCCAGCGCTGTACGGAGGACGCCCTATACGATATGACAAACCACATTTTGGATAATGTAGATAAAAAATTAATTAATCTTGTTGTGTCATTAGACATCGAGGGCGCCTTCGACAGCGCTTGGTGGCCAGCGATCAAATGCGAACTCATGAACAAGGGATGCCCGGTTAATTTGCGTGGGATGGTCGATAGTTACTTCGCGGACAGAACGGTTAGGGTTAGATACGCAGGTAAAGAGTGTACAAAAAGCACCACAAAGGGTTGCATCCAGGGATCGATAGGGGGTCCAACTTTTTGGAATATCCTATTGGACCCGCTGCTGGATCTCTTGGACAGCCAAAATGTGCACTCCCAAGCGTTTGCGGACGATATCGTCCTGATCTTTAGTGGGCATACTGCCCTGGAAATTCAGCTGCAAGCCAACAAAGTTTTGAAACTGGTGAGTGACTGGGGAAATGCAAATAAGTTAAAGTTCGCTCCTCACAAGACCAGCGCAATGGTGATCACCAGGAAACTTAAATTTGACAACCCAGTCGTTCACATGTGTGGCACACAGATCGAACTGGTGGACCAGATGAAGATCCTAGGACTCATTATAGACAACAAAATGACCTATAACCAACACGTATCCTATATCTGTAAAAAAGCCACCAATTTGTACAAACAATTAGCTAGAGCAGCGAAAGTTGACTGGGGTCTAAGCCCGGAGGTGATCAGGACGATATATGTAGCCGTTATCGAACCCATTATCCTATACGCGTCCAGCGTGTGGTCGGGGGCAACTGGAAAATGGATGGTCAGGAAGCAGCTGAACGCTATGCAAAGAGGTTTTACCCAGAAGATCGCCAAATCATACAGGACGGCTTCGCTTAATTCAACCCTAATAATATCAAGTCTGCTCCCGTTGGATCTCAGGATTAAGGAGGCCGCCCAAATGTTTAAAACTAAACGTGGGAATCCTATACCAGACATAATCCGCGATCGCGAACTGGAAAGGAAAGCCAGCTTCCTGGAAGCACAACATCCGGCTACTGCAGTAGAAATTGATTTCACGTGTCTGGAAGAATTGAACCAAGAGACAGTACAAACCCACGGCCTACAAGGCGTACAAATATTTACCGACGGGAGCAAAATAGAGGGTAGGACGGGAGCCGCCTTGACCTGGCGTTTGGAGGACCGGGAGATTAAAGCGAAGAAATTCGGCTTGGAGTCATATTGCTCGGTCTTCCAGGCGGAACTTTTTGCAATAAGAGAGGCGTCACACATGGCGTTGAAGGCAAAGGAGAAAAAATTTTGTGTCTTCAGCGACTCGAGATCTTCCCTGGAGCTGCTGAAAGACAAGGACAATTTCCATCCATTGGCGGTTGACATTAGGAAAAATTTGGTAGCCCTAAGAGAGCAGGGAAAAAGCATGCGGTTCTTTTGGATCCGAGCACACATTGGGATCGATGGAAATGAAAGGGCGGATGTGCTAGCCAAGGAGGCCGCACTAAAATGGAAGTCGAAGTACAGCTATGCCAAATGCCCCCTCTCTTATATAAAGCGAATGCTCAGACAGGAAACGGTTAGGGCGTGGGATGAAAGGTATAAAACCGAAAACACCGCATCGACAACCAAACAATTCTTTCCCAGCGCCGAAGAGGCATATCAAATAACCCGTAAGATAAAAGTCAACCCCAAACTAACCCAAATCCTAACAGGCCATGGAGGATTCTCGGCGTATCTCTTTAAATTCAAGTGCAAAGACGACCCCCAATGTATATGTGACCCCGAGGTGGAAGAAACCACAATCCATGTCCTCACAGAATGTCCTCAAACCGAAAAGAGACGAATAGATTTGGCAAATGAGTTAAACTGCATAATTAATAAGCAATCGCTGAGTTTTCTAATGAGTAAGAAGGAATATAGAGCAAAATTCATAGATTATTGTTTAGAAATAGCAAATATAGTAATACATAGGAATAAAACGGCAATAGAATAAGTAATATTAATATAAGCTTAAGAAAGTACTTACACTGTATTTCTGGGAAATACTTAATGTAGGTACAAAGGAGTACATTTATACAGTTATATATAATTTAAGGTTAGGTAATGATTGTAAGGCCTGGAATGAAAAAGAAAAAAAAAAAAAAAAAAGGGACAAAGAAAAAGAGGACAGAAAAAAAAAAAAAAAAAAAATAAAAAAAAAAGAAAAAAAAAAAGGAAAAGGAAAGAGCAAATGGATATTCCTTGCCATATTATAGTTTAAGCTCCTTGTACATAATTATATAATTAATTATATTATTAAATATCTGTAAAAGCTTTTGCGTAAATTCCCTGCTGATCTGGCGTAAAAAAAAAAAAAAAAAAATGCATTATTTTGGCGTATATTATACTGCACAGCGAAAATTGGCAGGGCTCCCGATAAAGACCGGAGCCCTCCACCCCCATACCCAGAGTAAAAGAAAAATGTTGTTGTTGAATCTAAGTACTGAAAATAATGTCTTCGCCATATGGTGAAGAAACAAATGAGGTACTACATAATAAAAATAACCTAACCTAACCTAACCTAACCTAACCTAACCTAACCTAACCTAACCTAACCTAACCTAACCTAACCTAACCTAACCTAACCTAACCTAACCTAACCTAACCTAACCTAACCTAACCTAACCTAACCTAACCTAACCTAACCTAACCTAACCTAACCTAACCTAACCTAACCTAACCTAACCTAACCTAACCTAACCTAACCTAACCTAACCTAACCTAACCTAACCTAACCTAACCTAACCTAACCTAACCTAACCTAACCTAACCTAACCTAACCTAACCTAACCTAACCTAACCTAACCTAACCTAACCTAACCTAACCTAACCTAACCTAACCTAACCTAACCTAACCTAACCTAACCTAACCTAACCTAACCTAACCTAACCTAACCTAACCTAACCTAACCTAACCTAACCTAACCTAACCTAACCTAACCTAACCTAACCTAACCTAACCCAGTTGAGCTCTGTCCGCCGCCCCGAACACAGCAAAAATACACGTGCTCCGCGTTCAAAAATTCAAAAAAGTGGTAAAAAGTGCACTTACAGTGACAAGTGAGGTGTCCCTAGGTTGGGAAAAGTGTGGGCTATATTTTGCCACAAGTGTTACATCTCGGATTGCAGTGTTTAAATTTTGGAGCTGAAAAACTGTTTGTAACCACGTGTTGACGAGGTTAGTTTTATAATTTAAAACTTTGAACGCCTGTTCAGCGCGATTTTGGGTTAAGCCCCCATTGTTTTTTAATTTTTCCTGTTGGGCATTCATTGCCTCTACATTTTGACACCCGAAAGAAAATTTTTAGACCACGCTTTCAGGGTGAAATTGACATAAAAACAAAAAGCACGTGGTGCTGAAAATCTAAAGTAACGAAGGTAGAAGCCTGAGTTTTGGTGACGTCATACTACACGTTACTAGAAGGTGCCTGAAGAAAACCGCATTGCTCTACTGTTATTAGTTTATTTTTTATTATATTACAAATATTCAAAGTTTGGTACCTTTTTTCTCAAAATTCGAGTCAAATTTTTTATTTCTTGAATTGCTATCTTTTGCGCGCTAGCTTTCTTTACAAATCAGCAATTTTTCAGAATTTTTCAAATTATTTTTTTAGAACTGTAAATAAATAAGTAAAAATTTCTTAAATTTAACATTTTTATATTAAAAAATCAAAAATTTTAAAATTTTATATAAATTTCTCATTTGTTACCATTTTTTGTATATACTGTATTTTTTTCAGATTTTTTGGACGATAAATACTGGAGATATCGAATTTTATGTGTTTTTTCGAAATAAAATCAAAATTAATAGAAAATTAATTATTTTGGCCTTGTAAATGTATTTCCTATAGTATTTCACACTTAATTAACCCAAAGAACTGACGCCTAGGTCTTTAGATAAAGATTTGGAATTTTTCCGCCATTTTGAATTTTTTTAGGCAAAATTTGGAATCGGTATATCTCCGTTATTTATTGACTTAGAGAGCTGTAGTTTCCACGGTTTTTCGTAGAATTGTAAAAACTTTTGGTTTGTATATTTGGTTTTTGTGTTTGGGCATTTTCATTATTAAAAAATTTTTTTGCGTTAAAATTATATTCAATTGACTGGGGAGGTCGCACCGAGTTCAAGGTCACCAGTCTCAACTTCGTACGACGCCTAGAACTAGAGTTATTTAGGTTTAAAGTCAGTGTTTGACAGTTAGGCGGCCATCTTGGAAAAGTTTGACCAGCCGTAACTTCTTTTATTTCGGGCCTATTGACTGGAGATTTTGGATTCCGGGTCGGGGGACATAAATTTAGCCCTGAGCGCGTTTTTAGGCGGATTGGGACTCCTGAATTTCAGGATCCTGAAAACGGGCTCACGGACTGGGAATAGAGGTGCTGAGTACGACTGTCCAAACCGCTTTCGGATGTGACTTATAGAACGGAAGATATCGTGTTTTCCCGTCGCTTTTTGACAGTTCGTCCGCCATCTTGGCAAAACTTTGAAAGCTTGTAACTTTTGACCGAAAGGTCCTACGAAGTCGGGTTTTGGACAGGAGTTATTTGCGCAGTGTCCTCCAGCAGATTAGTTGGGTTTCAGGAGCCATCAGGCCAGAAATAGTTTTCAGTTTTTCAGGATAATTTTCAGCCTGAAAATATTTTTATCGGGAAGTCCTTCTCGAGCCCTTTGCAACGAGCCCTCGCAACAAGGGTTCCAACTATCCGTTCCTGAGATATACCGTTTCCAATAAAATTCCAGCCGCCATCTTGGGTTTGGACGAAAATTTGGAATTAGAATTACTTCGGAACCAGTTGAGCTAGAAGGCCGTGCTTGGTATGGTTGGAAAGGGCTTTGTGAGACGCATATTTTTATTATAAATTTATTACTCTACCTAGAGTCATTATAGAGTTCGTAAATAAAAAAGACAATTTTCAATTTATTTTCAAAATTTCTCCTATTAAGTGTATATCGTAGGCAAACCCAACTTTTTATGACTATAAATAAAATATTCGACAAACTCTATTATAGAGTACCGCCTGGTTGTGGAAAATATATTAAATTTTTAGTTTATAGGACCCAGTAGTCCTATTGGACGCTGGAATTAATTATTTAAGTCAGACAAGCTCTTATTGGAGCTCTTATTTGTTTTCTTGTTGTCACTGTCACTGTTAACGTATTATTGTTATTATATTGTGTGCATCTCATAAATTTAAGCAGACAAGCAGTTTTGACGGACACGAGCGCCGTTTCATGTTGTAACTTGGCGTAACTGAGAGTGAGCGCCGTTCGTGCAAACCCTTAGAGTGGGCGTGTATGGGACACTTAGACAATATACTCTCTGTACAACTTAATTATTTTTAGCTCATACTTGTGTAGGGACTGGGAAGAAGAAGATTAATACGTACCCGTTAACTGTCGACCGCATCGCGCTAAACTGCTTCGCACCTGTATAGATTTTTATTTAATTTTTTCTTATATTACTTTATATTTATATTCATTTATTTTAAAACTTATACAAACCTTTAGTATTTTGAATTGTAACGTCTACCCCTGACATAAAATAATGTTTCATTCCCCGAAAGTAAACAAAAAAGGCACCTCAAGTGTACCACCGACGCTGATTTTGGAATCACCCGTGGACAAACCGAGCGAACAGACAGAGAAGGCTGGCCCATCCGCATTTGAACAGGCTCGAAGGAGTTTCAGCGAAGCTGAACGAGGCTCTAAAAGTCCTGGTTCCTCCCAAAGTACACTAAACAAGACCATAACGGTCGAAAAGGAGAAAAAGAAAAAGACACTGGTTGATGAAGCAAGATATCTTATGACAACAGCGATCGGCCAAATGGAAAATTCGGGAAATATAAAAACATCAATAAAGAAAAAGGTCATAGAATGCCTAAAAGATATCTATGAAGTAGTAAAGAAATCAGAAGCAAGATACATAGAATCTAAAAAACCGGCAAAGGAAATAAAAAACAAACCAGAAACAAGTGGGACTGAAATACTGAAAGAAAACGAGTCTGAGCTCACAACAAGGATGGAAGAGCATAGCAGACTTCTGAGGGAAAGCAAAGAAGAAATGGAAAGACTAAGAGAGGAAATACAGGGACACAGAGAGATGCTCAAAGGAGGAACAAAAAGCTATGCAAGCGTGACGGCGGGAACTCCTAAGGAGCAACTTCGTGGGCCCACAACCATGCATTCCGTCATTATTACCTCCAAAGATGAGACAGAAACGGGAGATCAAGTTCTAGATAAAATAAGAAAAGTCGTAAATGCGAAAGAAGGTGGAGTTATAATCGACAAAGTGAGGAAAGCAAAAGATAGGAAAGTGATATTGGGATGCCAGACAACAGTTGAGATGGAAAAAGTAAAGAAAAGAATAGAGTCAGCAGGGGAAAACCTCAATGTACAAGAAGCGAAAAACAAGGACCCGCTGGTCATTTTGCGAGATGTGCTCCAGAGCAATACGGATGAAGATGTGTTGCGGGCGTTGAGGGCTCAGAACAAACGGTTGTTTGAAGGACTTGTCCCAGAAAATGACCGTATCAACGTAATATACAAGAAAAAGACCCGAAGCCAGCTCACTTCACACTTTGTGTTAAGAGTATCACCGCAGCTCTGGATTCGCCTAACTGACGTGAAGGCTGTACATATCGATCTGCAAAGGATTAGGATTGAAGACCAGTCTCCCTTGGTGCAGTGCTCTCGCTGTTTGGGTTACGGCCATGGGAAACAGCGCTGTCAGGAGACCCAGGATGTGTGTAGCCATTGTGGTGGTCCTCACATGGGCGCTGGCTGCCCAAGACGTCTCTCTGGTGATACAGCAGAGTGCTGTAACTGTAAGAAATCTAACTTTGAAATCAGAAACCACAACGCGTTCAGCACAGCATGTCCAGTGAGGAGAAAATGGGACGCTTTGGCGAGATCAGCCACTGCCTACTGCTAAGGGCCCCCCACGCACAAATAACGTAGGAAATCCCTTAAAAGTAGTGAACCGCCGGTATCGCGTTCTTCAAGCAAACCTGCAACGAAGCGAACTTGCAACAGCCGAATTTATCATTGAAGCTGCCAAACAGAAGGTTGCTTTCGCTCTTATCCAAGAACCCTATATAGGTAACGTCGGCGAGATGAAAAACTATAATGGAGTCCGAGTGGTACAGTGCGATAGAAAAACAGACAGAGTAAACAAGGCTGCGATTGTACTCTTTGATCATACGATCGAAATCATCCCATGCCCGACACTTACTACGGAAAACATAGTTGTAGTTAAACTTAAAACTGGCACACGAACAATGGGTATTATATCTGTCTACTTGGAAGGCGACAAACCGATAGGGCCATATATGGATTGGATTAAAATGGTTATAGAGGAGATTGGAACGAGGGACGTGATACTGGGAGGGGATGCCAACGCCTGGAATACATGGTGGGGGAGTAGGGACATCGACTTGAGAGGGGAAGAACTCGCGGGGCTGCTTGAGGAACTGGAACTACACATAGTTAACCAGGGCACCGAACCTACTTTCGATACGCTAAGAGGAGGGAAGAGATACACAAGTTGTGTAGACATCACAACTTGCTCGAATAGCATGTTGGGGCGAATAGAAAATTGGCGATTGGATGGTGAATTAACCTCCTCGGACCACAGGGCAATCCTATTTGAAGTAACAGCAGAAAAGTTAGAAGGAATTGAAACCAAAAGACATACCAGGAAGTACAACACAAAAAAAGCAAACTGGACACAATTTAGAAAGGAACTAGATCAGATATGGGAGGAAGAGAACATCAATGTGGAAGAAATTAACAAAATACATAATAAGGAATTCTTGGAAGAAATTGTGCAAAGATATTCCGACTCAATAGAGCGAGCATGTAAGAATACCATTCCAGAGATAAAAAGCGGAAAGAAAGTGGGAGTGCCGTGGTGGACCGAGAAGTTGAGCGAGCTAAAATGGGACGTCGCTAGGAAAAAGAGAAGGATCGCTAACGCTGCCCCCGTTCGACGAGCGCTAGTTGTACAGCAGTATCTCGAAGCTAAGGATAAGTACTTGCTGGAGGCAAAGAGAGCCCCAGTCGCTAGCTGGAAGCAGTTCTGCGAGAAACAGGATCGGGAAAGTGTTTGGGACGGGATATACCGAGTGATAGGCCGCACTACAACTAGAAAAGAAGATGTGCCATTGATAGAGCATGGTAAAGTACTAGAAGCACGGGAGTCGGCAAAATTGCTGGCAGAGACGTTCTACCCGGAGGACAAAAGGGAGGAGGACAATGCAGCCCATGAAGAGATACGAAAAGAAGCAAGCAAAGCAAATGAGTGGAAACATGGTGAGTCATGCGATCCACCGTTCACAGCGGAAGAACTCAAATGGGCAGTGTTGAGCTTCAACCCAAAAAAGGCCCCGGGTGCGGACGGACTCACAGCCGACATCTGTAAAGCGGCCATCACTCACAGTCCCGACCTTTTCCTATGCCTCGTAAATAAATGCCTCTATCTATCCTACTTCCCCAAGATCTGGAAGGAGGCGGTAGTGGTCGTGCTACGCAAGCCGGGCAAAGAGGAGTACACAAACCCAAAATCGTATAGGCCGATTGGCCTACTGCCTGTGTTAGGCAAAATATTAGAAAAAATGCTCATTCGGAGGATTAGATGGCACATTCTTCCAGAAATGAGCAATCAGCAGTTTGGGTTCACACCACAGCGCGGCACCGAGGACTCCCTCTATGCCATGATGCAGCAAATAAAAGAAAACTTAAAACGCAAGAAACTTATCACCGTGGTATCACTTGACATAGAGGGAGCCTTTGATGGCGCGTGGTGGCCAGCGATTATATGCAGACTTGCAGAAACCAAATGCCCTAAGAATCTCTGTCGGTTGGTGGACAACTACCTTACAGATAGGAAAGTACGGGTTCGATACGCCGGAGAGGAGTGTGTCAAAGAGACTTCGAAGGGGTGTGTACAAGGGTCCATAGGGGGACCAACATATTGGAACTTACTTTTGGATCCACTTCTTAAGGAGCTGACTGCAAAGGGAGACTACTGCCAGGCTTTCGCCGATGATGTGGTTCTGATTTTCTCCGGAGACACGGCTACAGAGGTGCAGAGACGAGCAAATAGCGCGCTTGCGCATGTTCGGGCGTGGGGAGTCGTAAATAAACTCAAGTTTGCACCACAAAAAACAAAAGCAATGGTTATCACGAATAAGTTGAAACACGACTCACCACATTTGACCATGGGTGGGCAAGCGATAGAGCTGTCTCGAGAGATGAAAATACTCGGCTTAACTATAGACGACAAGCTTACGTTTAATGCCCACGCAACTAATGTGTGCCGCAAGGCATTGAACGTATACAAGCAACTGTCTAGAGCAGCGAAAATCCATTGGGGCCTCCAACCGGAGATAATCAGAACCATATACACAGCAGTAGTGGAACCTATAATTATGTATGGGGCGTGTGCGTGGGCGCAGGCGACGAATAAGATCGGCATTCAAAAACAGCTCAATGCAGTTCAGCGGGGATTCACCCAAAAAATCATTAAAGCGTACAGAACTGTATCCCTAAACTCGGCTCTTACCCTTGCGGGTCTGCTTCCATTGGACCTTAGGATCAGGGAGGCAGCTAGTCTTTATGAGATAAAAAAGGGTTATTCTCAGCGAGTGGTGGGAGACAGAGAAGTGGAGAAGCTTGTGCCGTATACTGAGTCACCACATCCGGCTGAGCATGCAGAAATTAGCATAGGGAGCGTGACAGACAGTGCAGAAATGGCTCAGCACGAAACCAACCAGCTACGAATCTTTACTGATGGCAGTAAAATCGAGGGGAGGGTTGGCGCGGCGCTATCTTTGTGGGATGGTGGCGCGGAAACCCAAACCAAGAAATATAAGCTGGAGCCTTTCTGCACTGTCTTTCAGGCGGAACTGCTTGCTCTACTCGGAGCCACCGAGTTGGCTCTCGCACACAAAAGGGAGGAATGCAGCATTTTTTGTGACTCTAAATCGGCGCTAGAGCTGGTCGCAAACGGAATTTCCCTCCACCCCCTCGCGGTCAAGATAAGATCTAACTTGACTACAAGCAAACGGCGAAACAGAGATATTAAACTTTACTGGTTCAAGGCCCACGTGGGGTTGGAGGGAAACGAAAGAGCTGATGGACTCGCGAAGAGTGCTGCATTAAAATTGAAAACACGGCCACACTACGATAAATGTCCTGTCTCATTCGCCAAGCGTCAAATCCGTTTGGACTCGCTTGACGAATGGAACAAACGGTACAAAATTGAAGAAACGGCTGCTACTACAAAAGTCTTCTTTCCAGACGCGGTCTCAGCATATCCAGTTGTAAGAAGTACCCAGCTAGATCCCGTCATAGTGCAGGTGATGACAGGTCATGGCGGATTCTCCGAGTACTTGAATCGGTTCAGGTGCAAGGAGAGTCCGGCATGTGTCTGTGACCCTGAAATAAAAGAAAGTATTATACATATATTGACAGAGTGTCCCATATTTAGTAAAGAAAGACAAGACATAGAAATAGTTATAGAACAAGAAATTAATGTTAATAATATATCTTCTATAGTAGCAAATAAGGCAACAAGGAACAAATTTCTAAAATATTGTACAAAAATAGCAAATAAGGTAATCGAAAATAATAAGGACGTAAATAGGAGGCTATAGTATATATTGTATATAGTGAATATAGATAAATATATATTAAATAGCTCAACTAAAATTGTAAACAAATATTTGAAATAAAAAACAATGTATGTTATCGTATATATTGTATATATACTGTTGTATATAGTGAATATATATAAATAGCAAACAAATTCAATAAATTAAACAAACAGGACTAAAATTTGGAAAAGCGAATGTACTAAGAGAAGATATATTATAAATAGCAAAATATGGAAAACCAAAATTGTAACGAAAAATAAGAAATTTAATGTAATTAAAAGATGTAAAAAGGCCTTGACCTTTCATGTCAGGGGTAATAAGAAAATGGCAGTCAGGGGTTTTTAGCCGGTAAGAGTCCGGCACTGCCTGGGTCCTCCTTCCCAGGCGTCCATGAAGGATTTTCCACTGGCTGACATATTTGTGAAAAAAAAAAAAAAACCTTACCTAACCTAACCTAACCTAACCTAACCGGTAATAATAATTTAATTAATCGGCATTAATAATAATTTAATAGTGATAAAACTTTACTTAAAAGAAAAACATAACACCCTAGAAATAAGAATAATACCTAGAAATGTAAATAATAATAATAAATATAAAAAAAAAAAAAAAAACAAAACAAAAAAAAAAAAACTAACATAAAAAACACCTATAATAAGACATAAAAAAAGGAAAAAACAAGCAAAAGAACAAGAAAAAAAAAAAAAAAACTAACATTACAAAAACCTATAATAAGACAGAAATAAAAAAAATAAAACTTATTTTTGTGTGTATTGTATTCTTTTTATTTTAATTTAGTATGTAAGTGATGACTAATAATTGTACCTTCACTGTCAGTCTAGCAATACCACCGCTAGACCGCTACGCGGAGCGAAAAAAATGAGTGATTGATCATAAAAATATAATAAAACTAAACATAAAAAAGTGCGGACCACAGTCTGCAGGATTGAAATTTAATTATAAAAAAAAAAAAAAAAAAACCTTACCTAACCACTTATGTATAGGAGATACGAAATTTATAATTTATCTAAAAATTGTTAGTTGTATGAGAGGGGCGGGAGAAACCACCATTTCAAAATTCTAAATTAAAATCATTTATTTAATAATTGTAAGGTTAATAATGGCATCGACTTCCACATCGATGGACAGAATCTATTCAGACACGGGTTTTTAGCCGGTAGGAGTCCGGCACTGTCTGGGTGACGTACAGGCTCAATAAACTTGAAGCTGTACATCACTCAGTCGTCCATGATGGATTTTTCCCCGTGGCTGAACCTTTTAAAAAAAAAAAAAACCTAACCTAACCGACAAAGCACCACCACACAAGTCCCTACAGACTGCTGGGACCACCCGATTGTTAACCCGACCATCAGTGGGTCTGAACGTTTACAACAACGGGTGCAAATGGAGAGTCAGGCGTCGCAGAATACCACCAAAGCCACGAAAATCAATATTTTACACTCGGCGTTAGCGACCCTCAATAAGTCCTTCCAGGCTATTCCAAACATTGTGTCTAAAAAGATCAGGGCATTAATTGCGCTAAAAAACGCGTGCGCACCATGGTATCGCTACTGGTGAATGGTCTTCATAAGGGCGAATCGTGTACACGCCTTATGGTGGACGAGGCCCTTATGAATCATTTCGGTTCCATAATAATGGCCATCCAAATCGCCAAAGCCAGCGAAGCCCTTCTCATAGGGGACAACAACCAGCTCCCTTACATTGACCGAAACAACATCTTCCCTATGCTTTACAACAGGCCAAATTTAATAACCGATATTACAAAGGAGCTCCTTTGTACGTACAGAAACCCGCAAGACGTAGCATATGCCCTCAGTGAAATATATAGTGGCATATACTCGTCTCAATCTCTCACCAAATCCCTGTCGCTGAAAAGGCACACGGGAGCGGAAATCCCAGTAACGGACGATACCCTATACCTCGTCCACACTCAGGCTGAGAAGGCACTCTTGATGCCTCTTGATTCTTGGGCTACGGTAAGCAACCGGGATCCCGCACCCTAACCATACATGAAGCACAGGGACTGACTTATGAGACCGTGGTTATTGTACGTACGACCTCCCGAAAGACCGACCTCATAAAAAGCGTCCCTCATGCCGTCGTCGCAATCTCTAGGCACACAAAAAGCTGCACATATTACACCGACAGCACAAACGATGATGCAACCGCTCGTCTGATACTTCGCGCGGAGAATGCGACGACGACACGAATCCAAGATTATAACCTTAAAATGGCAATAAGACGTGGTGACGAGAAAGTCAGGGACGGAATCCTCCGGAGCCTTCGGGAATCGGCAGCGGCGTCCCAGCTCGCGTCACCCAAACAAACCATCTGAAAAAAAAAAAAGGGGCCGACATAGTCATGTCTGCAGAAAGAGACTATTTACTGTATTGCTTCTATAAGCATGCATTAATAATAATTTAATAGTGATAAAACTTTACTTAAAAGAAAAACATAACACCCTAGAAATAAGAATAATACCTAGAAATGTAATAATAATAATATAATTAAAAAAAAAAAATTGCCTCGCATCAAACCAACTCTATGGTTTTTACTAAGAAACTTAAATATGACACACCACGCCTCGTCATGGGAGAAGTCGACATTGCTGTGCTGCAAAAAATAAAATTACTTGGCCTCACCATCGACAGTGGGCTGACTTTTAGTGCGCATGCCGCGAGTGTATGCCAAAAAGCACTAAATGTTTATAAACAGCTGTCACGAGCCGCGAAAGCGAGTTGGGGTCTACACCCGGAGATTATCCGGATTATTTATACGACCACGGGGGAACCCATAATTATGTATGCGGCGAGCGCATGGGCGACTGCCACAAAAAAGATCGGAATCCAAAAAATGCTAAATACAGTCCAACGAGGATTCGCTCAGAAGATCTGCAAGTCCTACCGGACGGTGTCTCTTAACGCAGCGTTGGTACTGGCCGGAATACTGCCCCTTGATCTGAGAATACAAGAAGCAGCCGCATTGTATGAAGCTAGGAAGGGGCATTTTCGGCCGGAGCTGGGAGATAGAGAGATGGACCGTCCGGTGGCATTTGCAGATTCTCCACATCCAGCAAGACTCGCTAAGTTGGATTTTAAAATAGTGGGCAATCAGTCTGAGCTTGACAGTTGCAACACCCAGGCCCTGCGTATTTTTACCGACGGCAGCAAAATTGAGGGCAAAGTCGGAGCAGCGCTATCCCTGTGGGATGGCGAAGCCGAGATGAAAGCTCTCAAACCTTGTCTGTCGTTGTACTGCACGGTATACCAGGCCGAATTACTGGCAATATGCATGGCAACGGAGGTGATACTCCAACGGAAAGAGGCCAGTTTTGGTATTTATAGTGATTCAAGGGCAGCGCTGGAAACAGTAACAAGCCGGTCTTCATTGCATACCTTGGCCATTAAATCTCGGGACAACCTGGCTGAAGCCCTGAAACAAAACAAAGATATTTCTTTGTTTTGGGTCAAGGCCCACGCTGGGTTGCCGGGAAACGAACGCGCTGATGAGCTTGCGAAGGAGGCGGCACTGAAGCTAAAGACAAACCCCAGCTACGATCGTTGTCCAGTCTCTTACATGAAGAGACAGATACGGCAGAAATCGCTCTTGGCGTGGAATGCCAGATACCTTTCGGGGGAAACTGCTTCAGTAACCAAGACGTTCTTTCCGGATGCGATTGAAGCGTATAAAGTAGTAAAAGGGCTCCAAACGACCAACACGCTGACCCAGATGATAACAGGGCACGGTGGGTTTTCCGAGTACTTGAACAGGTTCAAGTGCAAGGAAGACCCATCGTGCATCTGCGAATCCGGCAAAATAGAATCAGTCCAACATCTGCTCGTAGAGTGCCCAGTCTTTTGCAGGGAACGCCATGATCTGGAACATTTAATAAATGAACAAATAAATAATGATAATCTGAAACTATTAATAGCTAATAAGAAAACAAGAGATCACTTTGTACAGTATTGTAAAATCTTATGTGTTATAGTAAATAAGCGTAACAAAGATACTTAAAAAACTATGCTGTTTGTATAATTGATTTTATAATTAAATTAGCATAGAAAATAATAAGGCAAATAAAAATTATGTACATAGATGTAAGTAAATATATTAAGAAAATTGTATTTAAAATAAGGAAGTTAAATAAATAAATTTTGTTGAGTTCAACTCCCTATCCTAAGAGCAAGTGAAAATAGGAATGAAAGAATGAAAGGTGATGAATATGAGTGCGAGAGGCATAATAGCGAGAACTGGTATGACAAAGAGGCTCGGAATGAAAGCGTAGAATAGGCCCAAAAAAGGGTAGAAAGAAAAAAAAAAATACGGGTTTCACGTTGTCTTAGCGTAAGAAAGACTCTGGCTCCTGCCAGAGGTATGATAGCCATAATGTAATTGTATTGAGTAACAAGGAAATTGCATTTTATTTTAATTTAAATACTTTTCGTTTCCCTTCGTACAGTGCGACATAAAAAAAAAACAATAAAATGGGAGCGCTGTACGACGTTACTGGCAACAAGGAAGTATCGGCCAATCAAAGAACAAAAAATGAAAAGCCACGCAACCAAGCCCGCATCACGGGAAAAAGGACCATAGTTCTAGTATTTCTTCTTCTTGCAATTGCATATGTTACCGGCAATCTGTACAATCCGGCATTCTATAGAATACCTAAACCGTTCAGGTAATGTATGAAATATTAGTTATGCCATACTTTGCCTAGGTATTCTATACAATAATGCTGGATGTTCAGCCGAAATGTTTACACAAATGGCCATCTGTTTCCTATTTGACTAAATTACATCATTCTTCATCGGCGCTTATAAATAAGAATTAGAATTAAGTTGAGATTTATTAAAAATAAAGGAATTTTCACCAAAATAAGTACTTTTAATCACAAATTTTACACTTATAGATACAAACTAGTCACACAAAGAAACTATTTGAACCAAAATTTGAACAGAATCCGTTAACAAAAATACGCGAAGTACAACGTCCGTCTATCCCTGGCGCCGCAATCCAAGAGCTGCCACTGGCTCCGATACTCCTTTGGCCTCTCGCTCACCCCTCCACGATCTCCTCACACCACTCTGACGTACTCACAACGTGACGTTGCTAGGCCACGCCTACATTTTTAAATTTTGACCTAACACGGCTTCTCCTGACGGCGGTGCGTCCTCGCCCGTAAGTTAGAGTGAGTGGATGATGATTACAGGTCGTGCGGTCGATCAGGTGAGGAAGCTGGTGCATGGACATCCACTTGAACTACTTGATGCTCAACATCACACGGCTGGTCTTCGACTTCAACTGTGCCCTCGACGTCATCTTCATTGTCATCTGAAAACCACATTGTTTTGATTAGTTTTGCAACCAAAATATTTAACTACAAATTTTAGACAAGAGTCCTCAGGATTGTCTAAGATGATCAACCTCGTGAGCAGAGCCCTCAGGATACTCACACGTGCAGAGCTCTCAAGTTACACGTAAATGGCAGAGCCCTCAGGGTACCAACGGTGCAGAGCCCTCAGGGTACACAGACAGAACGTAGGTAAGCGAAACACTTGGCAGAGCCCTCAGGGTACCAACTGTGTAGAGCCCTCAGGGTACACAGAATGGGAGTGAAGCACTTGGCAGAGCCCGCAGGGTGCCACATATGCATATAAACAAGGCCATACTCACATTCAAAAAATGTAGCGCACACGTCAGGTGTCCACTCACCACGCCACGGAATCATGTATTCTGCCGCAGCTTGCGTGGCTTTACCATATGAGCCGGAGACCAATTTGAGCTCATAACGACCATGTGGCAGCACTCGCGTGACCTTATATGGGCCGCGCATGCCCGAGTCCAATTTGCCCGTAGCCTGGCTTGCTTTTCTTACAAACACCAGGTCATTGTTTTGGAAAGTGCGCACTGCTTTACGTCGTTCATTGACGCGTGCATCTTGCTGGGCACGATTTCCAGCTAACAGCTCTGAAGCTCGTTGTCGGGCCATCTCGCGTAATGATTCACGATTTGGACTTGCAGCTTCCATAGCCACATCGCGTACCAGGGATCGTAGAACGGGCGTTGTACAGTCACTGCCAATCAACAAATTTAAAGGTGAGTAGTGTGTCGATTTTTGCATTGTAATGTTCAGGGTGAGTTGTAGTTTCCATAAAATTTTAGACCAAGTTTCCTGTCTATAATTAGTTTCTACGCGAATCATGTTCATGACGGTCCGACAATATCGCTCAACCTGCCCATTACTCTGGTGCATTTCAGGTGTAATAAAATGAACTTCACAACCAATATCTTTAATCCACTTTACAAAAGCTGAACTTTCGTACATCCGACCACGATCAGCAACTAACAATTTTGGTGTACCAAAAAGTGAAATTGCATTCTCAAATATTAGGTCCTTACATATGAAATTGGCGTTTTGTCGTACTGGCCACTTTGATCACAAATTTCTCCTATTTGGTTAGGAATTCGAAATTCAAATTTATACAGCTATTTCCACATGTAGTTGTGTTTCGTAAACCGTCATTCATTTGTTTTTTTACTTATCTTTTTTCTGTTTGCATCGCTCGATTTACAAAATGGAAAATTTGAAATATCGCGTTATTTACGAGTACGAGTTCCACCGTGGCACCAGTGCTGCGGAAACGGCTCGAAGGGTTAATGATGTGTATGGCGGTTGTGTCGCAAAAGAAAACACAGTGCGTTTTTGGTTCCAACGTTTTCGTTCTGAAAATTTCGACCTGCAAAACAAGCCCCGTGGACGGCCGGAGACCCAAGTTGATAATGAAGCATTGAAGGCTATTGTGGAAGCGGATCCATCGCAAACCACGTCCGAGTTAGCTGCAGGCTTCGGTGTTAGTGATAAAACTGTTTTAATCCACTTGAAGCAAATTGGGAAGATTAAAAAACTTGAAAGGTGGGTTCCTCACGAATTGAGTGAAGCAAACCGGCAAACGCGCGTCAACTGCTGCGTTACATTACTTGACCGGCACAATAACGAAGGGATTTTAAATCGAATCATTACCTGTGATGAAAAGTGGATTCTCTACGATAATCGGAAGCGCTCATCGCAATGGCTGGACCCTGGCAAGCCAGCCAAAGCCTGCTCCAAGCGAAAATTGACCAATAAAAAGTTACTTGTAAGCGTTTGGTGGACTAGCGCCGGTGTCGTTCATTACAGTTTTCTCAAATCTGGCCAGACGATTACGGCAGATGACTATTGTCAGCAATTGCAAACCATGATGGAAAAGCTAGCTGGTAAACAACCGAGGCTGGTCAATCGCTCTACGCCACTGCTGCTTCACGACAACGCTAGACCACACACTGCACAACAGACGGCTAGCAAATTAGAAGAGCTTCAATTGGAATGTCTAAGGCATCCACCGTACTCCCCGGACCTTGCTCCAACAGATTACCATTTTTTTCGAAATTTGGATAACTTCTTGCAAGGGAAAAAATTCAACTCAGATGGGGCAGTCCAAATCGCCTTCAAAGATTTTATTGATTCCCGTCCGAATGGTTTTTTTAGTAAAGGGATCAATGAACTACCTATGAGATGGCAAAAGTGCATAGATTACAATGGCTCATACTTTGATTAAATAAATATACTATATAAAAATTTTTCGACTTTTTGTTCCTCCCATACAAAACGCCAATTTCATATGTAAGGACCTAATACTTTAATCAATTCAGTTGAATTTTGCTTACGAATCGGATATAGAAGGCAGTATTTGGTAAACGCATCTACAATTATAACAACAAATTTAAAACCATTCGAATCGGGAAGTGGCCCCAAAACATCACTATGCACCGTATCAAATGGCGTATTGGGCTTGTCCCACGATTCGATAGGTTGCAAAGGCTGACGAGGTACCTTTTTATGAGAGAGGCACACAACGCAATGTTGTATGTACTTTCGCACAAACTGTCTTACACCAGGGAACCAAAAATGTTTTACAATTAGTTCAGTAGTTTTCTCTACACCAATGTGCTGGTGTTCGTCATGAAAGACGCGAAGCAAGCTAAGACGATGACCCTTGGGTACATAGCACAGCAAACGCGATTGTTCGCCAACTACGTTCATTTTGTAATAAAGAACGTCATTGTGCTTTACATACCGAGATGAATCGAGCTCACCATCCCTAAGCTTCTGTAACAAGTTGTGCGTCTCCTCGTCAGCGGCCTGCGCTATCTGAGCCCAATTTCGGGGTTTTTTAATCTCACAAACATTGACCGGGTTACGACTTAAATAGTCAGCATGAGATAGCGCAGTCCCCTTCCGATACTCGAGCTCAAAGTCATAATCTTGTAAATACATCCACCACCGAGAAATTCTCGGCAGCAAATCCTTTTTATGTTGAGTAAGTTTTAGGGCGTTACAATCAGTCACCACTCGAAATTTTGAGCCAATGAGATAGTGTCGGAAATGCTGCAGTGCCTTAACAACTGCCAGCGTTTCCAGCTCGTATGAGTGGTAACGTGATTCCGCACCCTGAGTTACTTTGCTAAAATACGCTACTGGTTTTTTGTGGCCACCATTATGTGTCTGAAGTAAAACAGCACCAAATCCGTGCGTTGATGCATCGGTGTGCACTTCAGTGGGGAGAGAGGGATCAAAAATAGTCAGCACCGGCTCGTTTGTCAATAGATTGATAATATCTTTACGTACTTTCTCTTGCTCGTCCCCCCATCTGAACTGCACACCTTTGCGAGTCAGATTAGCAATACATGCGGTTTTGAGAGAGTAGCCAGGAGTATAGCGCCTAAAGTACCCTGCGAGTCCTAGGAACTGCCTCACCTCCTTGACATTACTCGGCACTCGAGAATTGACCAAAGCATTTACCTTGTATTCGCTCGGCTTCACCTGACCATTGCTTATGGTACGGCCTAAATATTCCACCTTGGTTGATAGAAACTTACACTTTGTCAAATTGACGGAAAACCCAGCTTTTGTCAGAGTTTCAAGAACCTCGTCAAGTACCTGAAGACCTTCCTCGATTGTGTTAGTCGGCAATAATACATCGTCAATATACACACAAGCTTTACCTGCATCAATAAAGGACCGCAGTGTGTTTGATATTATCCTTTGGTAGACAACTGGTGCATTTGCCAGTCCATAAGGCATCTTTAGGTACTCATAGTGACCTTCCGGCGTCACAAACCCCGTGCGGTGAATCGACTCACTATCCATTGGTATTTGGTGAAAGCCCGTAGCCATATCAAGGCTTGTGAAATATTTGGCTTTTCCGAGACGATCAATGTGATCGTCTATTAAAGGTAATGGATAGTGATCTTTCACGGTGTTTGAGTTCAACGCTCGGAAGTCCACGCACAACCTATCACTTCCGTCTTTTTTATTTACTAATAAGACAGGGCTTGAAAACTCTGATTCGGATTCCCTAATGATCCCTTTATCTAAAAGGTCCTTTATGATTGCCCTGACTCTTAATTTCTCATCGTGTGACATCCTATACGGCCTATAAACGACAGGGGTTTCGTTATGAAGCCGAATGTGCATCGAACCTGTATTTACGGTTGTAGTAGCTGTACCTACAACAAGATAATCTTTAAACTTATCAATGACACTCATTAAACGTTCTTTTTCGGCACCTACTAAAGGCGTGTCGACTGGCAACTGATCATTTTTTGTAGTAGTAATATCAAAAACACTGTCAGCGTGTGTGAGCCGCTGCACACCACGTTTTCGAGTATACGTAACACCGTCTCTGTTTAGTACATCTGTGCCAACGATAACCGGCGTGTTCATGTATTTGTCTGGCACCACATGAAAATCTATCTCGAGGGTAATATCAGGAAACTCGACTGTTAAAGTAGTAAAGAATGAAGATTCTACCTCCTCACTACCTATGCCACGTAATGTGCGAAATGATGGCGTCTGAGTGCATTGAAGATGCTTTGCAACACTTTCTGAAATTAACGAGATAGTTGAACCACTATCAGTGAGAATGTCAACGGGCACACCCTGAATAACTGCAGCTGTAACATCGCTTTTCCGGTACACGTCAACAGCTTCGCGGCAAAAGTTGACGTTGGATTTACCACGTGACTCACTACGTTGCTTTGCAAAACAATCTTCTAATCTATGGCCAATCTTTTTACAAAAAGAGCACGGTTCAGGTTTTGACGGCATGGGACGCGAGACACTAGCAGCCAAACTGTTATTTCGAATATCCGGTTTCATACGCTTGGCACAGTCAATCTCCTTGTGACCATAATCGCCGCAAGAAAAACATCTGACTTTCGATACACTTGCCTCCCGTTTACGCGCGTATGATCGATAATCACTTTTACGAAAAACACTGGTTCGTGATTTTACACTCGCATGGCTTGGGGTTTTTTGAGATTTAACATAAATCGACAAAAAGTTAACTAAGTCACTAGGCAACAATTTCGCGTTAGTGGCAGCTGCGCGTATTTGAGGGTCAGTTATACCGCGGATTACTATTGCCGAAATCAACTCGTCACTCAACCCACTCACGATGCGTAACCGTAACAAAGAACGTCGTGCGTATTCTGCATAAGTGGGATAATTATCGGAGTCAGTTTTCATTACATCGAACAAAATGTTTGCAATATCTAAGCGACGTGGGCACAAGGTTGCAAAATCGCGCTTAAAACTGGACCAACTTCGGTCGTTGCTTACCCACTCGTTGAGCCACAGACGCGCGTCACCTTTTAGGCAATTACCTACTCGCGACAAACATTCACGATCATCCCACTTATTCAGAGCACGCGCATGATCTACTTCACTACACCACACATCAAAATCATTAAAAGATGGATCAAAATTGGAAATAAATACATGGTTGGACCTTACCGGTATAGCGTTGATTGCAGTCACTAACTGCTTGGTTACCTCACTCATAACCACCTCTGCGCTAGAACTTGGCCCAGGCTGGCGTTCCGTGGCGCATGACTCATCGCCACACGGCGGCGGCGGTGACGATCGCGACGTTGGCGGTGGCGGTGGTGTAAGCATTGCGGGTGCAACCGTCTCAGGAGTCCGCGTGACACGTGATGTGCTTGTAGAAGCACCAACCTGGCTTCCGATGCTGCTCCTAGAATTATTACTCTCCAATGAGTTTAAACGACTCAAAATCGCTTGAAGCGTTTGATCCAAGCCAGGAATAGGCGGCGTCTTATCTCGTCTACGTCTTTTACGCGAGCTATTTTTTTCCATTATTAAAAGCGTTAAATACTTATCCCTAACTTTAAAACCAGCAATTTAGAAATTAAAAAAAAGACGAAAGAAGGGAATGGAGGATCCCACTTCTGAAATTAGAATTAAGTTGAGATTTATTAAAAATAAAGGAATTTTCACCAAAATAAGTACTTTTAATCACAAATTTTACACTTATAGATACAAACTAGTCACACAAAGAAACTATTTGAACCAAAATTTGAACAGAATCCGTTAACAAAAATACGCGAAGTACAACGTCCGTCTATCCCTGGCGCCGCAATCCAAGAGCTGCCACTGGCTCCGATACTCCTTTGGCCTCTCGCTCACCCCTCCACGATCTCCTCACACCACTCTGACGTACTCACAACGTGACGTTGCTAGGCCACGCCTACATTTTTAAATTTTGACCTAACATAAGATACATCAGGATGTCGCAGAGTTAACAAAACACAAACATGCAAGATGCATACCACATTTAAACAACTATTTCTCAATCTATAACATCGCAAACAACACTTTTGTTTGATGGCTAAAAGGGAAAAATACACGAAACGGCAACGGGGAGCTGCAATTAATTAGGTTTTACACAGCGAAATATAATTCGTTAATAAAAATTAGAGGACATATGCATAACATATTATATAGATGAAAGAATACTTCGTGAAGAACCGTCACACGCCTACGAAAAAAAAACAGCATGAATTTAGTAAATGGCTATAAATTAAAGTTTAAAAAGAAAACGCAAAAGATGAGACAAATGTAAAGTTCTTATGTCTTGTCTAGTCGCGTCTCGTGCCAACCCACGCGGACTTTGCAGATGTCTATGCAGTCGAAGCATCTGGAAAAAGTTATGTTAATAAAAATAAAAAACACATAATTTGACGAGAAATTTCTACAATATAGGCTTGTCCATAGAAACACACATCATTATATTTTATAACAACATTATAAATACACAACGCGTGAACTAAATAACGCTAAACCAGGGTCGTAGCTCAATTCTTGGTACCGACTTTTTTTTTTCGAACTTCTCATAGATTTTTAGGATGAGGCGTTTTGTGTGTTTAGTTTAGTTTTTATGAGCATATTTGAGAAATCTGTTTCCTGCAGCGCAATTTATCACCTTCAATAGATTGAAATAGATTACAACACTCACTTGAGCACATCATCGAAGCTAACCATCTCACCTGGGACAGCCGTGCGATCAACTATGATATCCTATTACTGTTGCACTGGTACTTATAACGCCATATAATCGTCAACGTGTTACTTGCAGTGACATCTACTGCTTACGACCTCAACTAATGTTGTATTTAGACAGGGTTATTTGAAGAGTCATTCCACTAAGCTACGACATTATTGTTGTTGTTTAAATAGAGACAATGCATTGTCTTGTGAAACTTATCAAGAAGAATACAACTGTCTTTTGTTTGACAATCAGACCACAACAGCTTGAAGAGTAGGTAGGTTGAGAAGAATAATTCGTCAAATTGCATTGTTTTATTCCTAATAACCGCCGTGTGATGACGGCAGAGTAGAATACATTTGTCACCAACTCCTACTCTTCCCGTGGGTGTCGTAAGAGGCGACTTAGAGACTACACATTGAACAGGGAACGGGCAGCAGCGCTCTCTGATACAGTAACCTTTTAATCTGCGATCTCCAACCCGCCTGCCAAGCGTGGAGATTATGGCAAAACCAAACACTTAAGGGGAGGAGGCTCATAGTCCAGCAGTGGACTGTAACGGGCCGTTGATTTGATTTGATTCCTAATAACACACTCGATATCCGCTCTTTCATTACTCACCCGCCTCCTTGGCAAAAAAATCTAAATATGGTACAGTTGGGACAGCATTTACTCACTTGAGCACATCATCGAAGCTGATCCAGAACACGCCCTGGTCCTTATCCGCGTCCTCGCTCCCCGCCCCCCTCGCCGCGGCCACGGCTCTCCTGGCCTCGTCAGTCCACCGCGGGCAGCCGTGCGACCAGGCGCCGCGCCAGGTGTAATGCCCCCAGGGGTTCCGCAGTCGGAGCAATCGGGTGGGTCCGGCTAATTCTACTACGTCGAGGACTGAGTACGCGTGGCGAGGGCGGAGGCCTAGACGCTGGTATTCTTCTTCGTCGACCTGGAAATGATGTAAACATTAAATTTGTAAGAAAGGCTTTTATTTCAACCTCAGACATCCAATGATTTTGCTAAACAAAGGCCTTCGCTAAATATCTCTACTGGGATACTTAGAATAGAACTTCCACAAGGAATTTTGTTTTCTAAAGAATACCTACTTAAACTGCCAGCGCCATCTGTCGTCTACGACTTTAATCAGCTGAGCGAACTTAAGTTTCTATAGACCTTGGAAGGTACCAATCTTCATGTTCCCCCCTCCGCAGCTGGCGCCCATTAGGAAGCTGGCCTGTCTCGAGGACAGCAGCTGCGCCCACACGAGGTCGCGGTCCAGCTGTTCCAGCGGGCCCCCCCCGCCCGCCGCGCCGCCACCCCCCCTAACCCCCACCCGCTTGCAGGGATACCGACTCGCAAGGCGCGCCGGTTAATGTGCATAGGCCTGGAATGTTCATACATAGACATCATCATCAACAGCTCATATACGTCTCGTATAAGGAGCTCGAGCCTACCCTAAATTAGAGTGGCTTATTCGGCCACGCTGGCCCAGTGCGGGTTGTCGACTTCACACACAATCTTTGAATTTCTTCGCAGGAGTGTGCAGATGTGTGTTGAAAAATAAATACAATTGATTGTATTTATTTTTTATTATTGAAATGGTTCTGGATGAATAACAACTATGGAGACCATAGAAATAATCTGTAATGAAAATCGCACTAGTGCGGTAAAACGCATTTACCGCACAGTTTGTGTTAGTGAACTCACCCAAAAAAATGTAATGACGGATCTAAGTGATGTAATAACATCCTATGGAAATAAATGATTTTGACTTTGACAGTTTACAGCCTTCGTAAGTTCAATTTTCGAGCAAGGTGTATCGAAAAAATTCTTACCCTCGATTGCCCTTCCAGATACCAAGGCTTCATAGCACCCGTGGAGTTTAGCAACCGCCTTCTCTATTAGTGGTACCCATAGTTGTCTTCTTTTTGCCTGAAACAACAAAGCAAAGAAACTGTTACTATTATTACGGGAGGTCACGGCAAAATATGTCGTAACGATAAGCGAAAAGGCTGAATTTGGTTGGATATGATAAAGGCACACTCCATAAAAATTAAAATCCAAAAAAATGCTAGAATACCTACTCAATATTTTTATTTTCTTTACTAGTCCAAATTCAACTTTTCAAGTTCTTAGCTTCAAGAATGACGACCTTTTATACAAACATTATTACACCTTTTTACTACTTTAGGATTGGAATTCTAGTAAATCTCTTCTTATTATTTGTTTACGTCATAAGCACAACCTACTGTCCAAATTTGATATTTCTAGCTTCACTAGTTCTGGCTCTGCCTGAGCCGTTTAGTTTGTTATCAAATAATCCATCTTCGGACGAGCTTTGCTCTATAACGAACTGGGATTGGTCCGAGATATATCCGCAAAATATCCTATCGTATGAAAAAGAATTATCAAAACTGGTTTACAATTTGGCGAACATGTTATATAACATACACACAGAAAAATATCCTCCTCTTTTTGAAGACGGTTAAAATATAGCATAGATTGTATTCTTTGGCATTCTTCTGTTTTATTTAATTAATTCTCGTATAAATATAAATTTCACTAAATGATTACTGTTTCCAAACGCTGTACAAGAGTAAATAATAGTACATTATTGCCGCGGCCGCAAAATTAGTTATTGTTGGACGAGGGTATCGTGTTCGAGTCCAGCAAGAGTTATTGCGGCCGAGGCCTGTATAGTGCTTTTCTCTGAAATATGCGAGGAAATTATAAAATACTAAAAAAATTAACGAACCTTGGATTTGGATGTCTACTCGTATCGTACTAAACTTATAAGTTCTAACCTTTATCACTTTAACCTTTACTTCGACTACTTAAACCATTCATTGTTATAATATTTCCCTAATTCAATGATAAGTGAACTCCATCATGAAAAATAAGTAACAAGATAGTACGATAAAATTAAGAGATGAAAATTAATTATAAAGTACAAATCAATATTGCGCGCTTTTCTTTTTTTTGTTCTGTGCCAGTGTCATACAGCCAACTCCAATCACTACGATTCGTGTACGATTCATATAAAATTTTAATGTAGAACATAAGAGTATGCTGTAAAAAAACTCGAAAACATTGAAATTTCTAGACGAAAGTTACTTTGCCGGCCTAGGCCGTTTGAGGGCACATTCCTGGCCACTGTTTTGTATGGGGCAATGATTCGTCCAAAAATGAGTCACTTCGCGTACTGTTTTCTGTAATGATCACATTTTCGAGCGTGTCGGAGAAAAACAACTTAATTCATCTTTTACCACACTTGTAACCGGAACATTAGTTCATGTTGTATAACAACAGATGGCGTTACTAGTATTTTAAAACTCGCTAACGACTGGTTTTTGCGTTTTGGTTGGGTAGCGGTAGGTAAAGTGAACTCCCTAGAACTGGCCATCATCTGACGACTGACTTGCATAGTCTTAATTTTTGAAGATCGTTTTCAAATGAATGAAAGCGATTATAATGGTTGGTTAGGGATATTCCGGAACTTTTTATTCTAACTAATGTATAAAACGTGTTATTTAAAATAAGCAAAACCTCTGTGGTGGACCCAAAAAACGGCACAACATAACCGTCTACTAGTAATCTAAATTGTTGTATTAATAATTTATTAAATATAGTAAATTCATTCATATCTTGTCTTACTTAGCCTATGCTGTCCCACTGCTGGGCAAAGGCCTCTTTCTTTTCTTTCCACCCTTCACTGTCTAGGGCATCGCTAAGCCAGATCTTGGAGAATTTTTTTTAGCTCGTCCTGCCGTCTCCGCCGAGGTCTGCCACGCCGGCGCCTGTCAATTGGGGGTTCCCAGTAAGTGGTTAACTTAGCCCTCAGGCATGCGAGGGACGTGGCCGGCCAGGGCCGCGATCGCGTAAGTCGAGCTTGCTTCGTTCACTTGGCTTGGCTTCAAGCAAGTTGAACGGTATTCCGATTCCGATTGTAGGAATTGTCTAACTTTTGGGACGGTAATCGTCTTGGGGACAAAGAGTAAAAATACTCACTTGTAATCGTCTTCGTTGACTTGGCTTGCTCCTTACGCGATCGCTTGAAAGCCGCTGGCGGTCTTCAAACCCGCCCCAAGCAAAGCAAGTCCGCTTACGCAATCGCCCGGCCGGTCCCACTTAAGCCTGGCCGAGTATGAACAACGTCAGTCATTTGTGTTTTGAAGCGCAGTACCGTATTTCTAATTCATTCATAAAGCCGTATTTAGCTTTTTTGTTTAGCCTATATGCTCGATTGCAAGGAATTTATAGTCTGGGGTACAGGGTTTGGCGTTGAAATTAAATGTCCGAATTAGAGGTAAAACTTGTTGTTTATATTGTAATGAAAACTTTGATTTCGATTTACAAAAAGGTAGTACAGGTCTAAGCTCCACAAAAACTAGGAAAGGACTGCGGCTGCGGGAGCGAGACCGCTCGCCGTTGGCTTGCTTGTCTCAGCGTAAGGCATTAGATTACAATGTGTTACTATGTGTCACTACAGTATTCCCCCCCTTTCACGAAATTTTGCCAAAAATTTAATTTCCAAAACTTCAAACTTCAATCTAACACTTACATTATTACGATACAATAACACATTGTTTCTATCCTCGAGCGCTGCACGGATATATGACACGATACATTCTAATGTTATCTGACACCTATTTGCGTTTAAACAAAGTATACTGTATGATTCTTTAAGAAACAATATAGAGTCTTAGTTTATACAAGGTCTATAGTAACATTTTGATTCAGGATTAAAATTTATATAAAATTCAATTTTTGTTATTATTATTTTTCAAATTTATCCATTTATGTCTTACACTTCAAAATTTTTTCACAATACAAATAACAAAACTTATATTAACTTACTTGTCACTTACTTAATTCTATGTTTCCAACTGATAAACAATTCAAAACTAGGATACTCAATGTTGAACTGTGTGTTGTGGTTGTTGTTGAGTCTGAGTATTGTTGATTTTACCCATTTCCAAAGATGACATAATGTCCTTAACAACAATTTTCTTAGCACAATGTCCACAACATTTGCAGGTGAACCATGCAAATATTATTATTCCAATTATAGTCAGTAATATTATGAAAATTCCGAATAATTCCAATTTCTTTTCCAAAGTTGCAGTAGTAGTTGCACCGTTTGCTCCGTTTTGTGCAATTATTATCTCTTCTGTTTTACTTTCTGAACCTCCCATTATATTTGGAAAAATTGTCATAAAAATATGCAAGTAAAATTATGTTCACTTTGTTTGCCTGTTGGAAATTAACTAAATGTCTATCAATATATGCTTATATTTTTAACTTATTCTACTCCTCGATTTGTTTTGTTTAATTTTGCTTAATTGCTAAACAATATTTTGCAAAAATTTCATTTTATTAAAGTTTACAATTGCAAATGGCCATTTTTGCTTATTTCTTCAACAAAACAAGATTTTTATTTACTTATTAATCTACTTCCTTATTTTATATTTAGTCTTACTAAACTATGCTAGCTAGCTATTTTAATAACGTGTCGTTCTCGTGCCCAAGCGCACGTACAATACAAGAACAAGGTCAACTCCACCGATGGAAATCAAAACAGAATATAAGTAATATCGCTTACACAAGTGTTAATTACAAATATTGTTTTCTTTAAAATTAATGTTTCTGACCTTACTTACATCTAAAAAAAACTATAATAGTACCTTACTGGTTTTTTATAATTACGTTGCAGTTACTTATTTTTCAAAGAACCGACTTTATGTTTTACCGTTGGTATTAAGTTTGACTCTAAAGGTAGTTGTATATTGGACTTATTCTGCAATATTTAATTTTAACGCCCTCGATAATCTCAATACCAACGCCATCAAAACAATATAGCTACTACAGTTTATTATACAATTAACTGCTCTGCTATAGATCCACAAAGAATCGTGTTTTCTTAACTACACGACCACTGCGTGTGTGATATGGTTTTGTCTTGTCATTTATGTTTACATTACATTTCTTAGAAGTGCCTTCACCAGAATTAAATTCATTATTACGATTATCTAAATTGTCTGTCAATTTATTATCGCTCAACTCATCGTCATCCAATATGAAAGCCGGTTTCAATCTATCAATTGAAATATTTGCTTCGCGATTTGAAAATGCTATCAGAAAATGCTTTTCTCTCCTCTTTATGACGCGGTATGGGCCATCGTAAGGAGGTTGGAGAGGTTTTCGTACTGTATCGTTACGAACAAAAACGTATTTACATGATTTTAATTCTGGGTGTATATATGAAGATCTTAATTTATTTTCTCTAACCATTGGACTATATTTAGTAATTATATCTTTAATTTTCATTACATAATCATCAAGTGGCATATTCGAACTCTGACTGGGCGAATAAAAATCTCCGGGCAAACGAATAACTCGTCCGTGTTCCGTACATTAATTCAGCAGCGCTATATCCAGTATCACTTCTGATAGCTGTCCGCAAACCAAATAAAACTGTTGGAAGTTCATCTACCCACAACTGTATATTTAATTTTGCCATCAGGGCCGCTTTCAAAGACCTGTGCCATCTTTCAACAATTCCATTGCTTTGCGGATGAAAAGCCGTAGTTCGATTTTTTTCTATTCCCATTATTTGCATTAATTGAGTGAACAAATAACTTTCGAATTGTCTGCCCTGGTCGCTAGTTAGCTTAACAGGACAACCAAATCTCACTATCCAATTATTATACAGTGTCTCAGCAACAATTTCTGCTGTAATTTCCTTTAAGGGAATAGCTTCTGGCCATCTAGTAAAACGATCAATAATAGTTAAACAATATCTATTGCCATCTTCTGTAATTTTTAATGGACCAACAATGTCAATATGTATATGTTCCAATCTATCGCAATTAGGAAATTGTCCTAGATCAGATATTATTTTATTTATTTATTATTTATTTTTATGTATTCGGAATACCAACAGCTATAATGTACCTATGTCTTTGGACTTTTGCCTTTTGACATGCAATACATGATTTAGCCCATGTTCCTATTTGTTTATTCTTCCCTGGCCAAAAATATTTTTGTGTGATTAACTTTTTGGTTACTCTAACTCCGGGATGGCTCAAATTATGAACAATATCAAATGCTTTACGTCTGAAATTTATAGATAAATATGGTCGTATATTATCCTTAGATGTTTCACAATATATAAATGTACCTGTAATTGGATTACACATTTTCTTTATAATCACACTACTGTTTGTATTACTGCTACACAATACCTGTGTAATATAATCATCAAGTTCCTGTGCTACAGCTAATTCCTCGTAATCAATTGTCGTTGGGCAATACAATTCAGCCACACGTGATAACGAGTCAGCAACAACATTGTTTTTTCCATCTACGTGTCGAATGTCCGTTGTGAACTCATAAAAAGTAGGTGTCTCATTCTTCCAGGCGTTTCTGAATTACTATTTAATTTCGAAAAAGCGTAAGTTAACGGTTTATGATCTGTAAACACAATTATATCTCTTCCTTCAAATAATTTACAGAAGTATTGAATTGCCATATAAACTGCTAAAAGCTCGCGGTCATACGTACAATACTTTTGTTGTGTTTCTGATAGCTTTTTAGAAAAATATCCTAACGGTTCCCATTTATCGTTCACGTTTTGCTGAAGTACGGCACCAACGCAAGTATCTGACGCGTCACACATAAGCGAAATAGGTACGTCGCTACGTGGGTGAGACAATGTAACTGCTGTTTGCAAGTCGAGCTTACATTGTTCAAATGCATCGTTAGCTTTTGCGTCCCACGGTACTTTGGTCTTATCGCGTTTCTTAGAATGATGAATGAATTTACTAAGTTCCATTTGTATATATTAACAGGATTTTACAGGATTTTACACATTTGTATAATAACAAATATGTAAAATCCTGTAAACGTGGAACTGGATAACGATCTGGCTTTGTAATAGTATTTAATTTACGATAATCACCACAAGGCCTTATGTCACCATTAGGTTTAGGAACACAATGTAAAGGACTCGCCCACGGACTTTTACTAGGTCTGCATATTCCCATTTCTTGCATCAATTTAAACTCATTCTTAACTTTCGCGTACCGGTCCGGCGGTAACGGCCTTGCCCGCGCGTATACCGGAGGACCTGTAGTTTCGATATAATGGACTACTGAATGCTTAGGTGGGTCTTTAAAAGATGTGGGCCTAGTAAGTTCTGGGTAATTGTTAATAATATCATAATAAGGGTGATTAATATCAAGGGTCTTAATAGATGGTTGTAAACAACTTACGAGAGAAACGATAGTGTCCAATCGGGTCACCTGATCGATCAACCTCTTGCCTGCTACATCCACTAGTAACCTGTGAAAACTAAGAAAATCCGCTCCCAGTATCGGCTGTTTCACGTCGGCAATGATGAATTCCCATCTATACGGACGTCGCAAATTTAAATCTAGTACTAATGTCTTAGTACCATACGTTTTAATTTCCGTTCCGTTAGCTGCAAACAGTATGTAATTTTCCACTGGTGTCGATCGTTTCTTTTTGTGCACTGGTAAAACCGAAACGTTAGCTCCTGTATCCACTAATAGATTAAGTCCGGTGTTTCTATCTGTTACACATAGGCGGTTTTTTGCGAACATGGTACAGATTTCCGCCGGTAACTGTACCTGGCTTAGTTTTTCTGTCCCTTTGTCCACGCGCAAGGTTGAATGCATTTCTGCGCTTTCTCTGCGTAACGGAAATGATAAAAACATAACCAATCCGTCCTCGTGAGCTGCTTCCGTTTCGCTGTTGCGAACGACGTGTCCTGCTGCGAGATTGTCTTATCCCGTCACTTGAACGATTCTGGCCAATCTGTCTCTCCATCTTATCAAAACGTGCGGTCAGTTTGGCTATTTCCATTAGGATTGGATCTGACTTCACCGAAGTACTTGACTGTTGTGCCATTTCATTGATAGTGTTACTCCTGGTGGCTTCCAGTACATTGTCGGCAACTGACGCTAGTTTTGTCAGGTTCTTGTTTTCAGTTACTGCCAAAACTGCGCGACACGATGCTGATAATAAATTTCGAGTGCTGAGAAAATATTTTTTATAACCCATTACATAAACACATTTAGACGGTTTATAATTTAAATAAATAAAAGAATGTATGACCTTTTCAGAAATATATAACAAACATGTATGTAGGAGCGTCGCGTAGGCGAATAATAAACAGTTTTTTTCTCAATTTAACTTCTTTTATTTTCCCACAGCTCAAGTTCCCACCACCAAAATCGCCATCTTATATCTAACCCTCCTCTTCGTTCATTCCTCAATCAATCACTCATTCACATTCCATTCCCACATTCGGTCATCCTGCCACACTGACTGTCCTCAGTCACACCCCTCTCTTTTATTCTTTTACAATATCTACTCTACATTTACTTAATCTAAATATCTTCTCTTACAAAACATAGTTAAGAAAAACATTTTGTTTCTAAGCTTACACATACCTTTAGATTTTTTTTTAAAACAATACAGATTTTTAGTTATACAATTACTATAAAACAATTAAAAATGAATGATAATCATCAACAAGAACACAGTTAAATAATAGGCCAACTTTTCATGAAATCTGCAACAGAAAAAGTTTTATTAGGTCCATCATCAGTAATATTTACCTTTTCAACTTCATATCTGTCTTTTCCTATAACTCTTGATACACGATAATAATATGGTCCTAGAAACTTTGGTTTTAATTTCATGGCCGTTCCAAATTGTGTTCTCTTGATAGCTACCAAATCACCTTTCTCATAAATAGAACTCTTCTTTCGTTTTTTATTGAAATTTCTTCTATTTTCCTCTTGAATTTGAAGAATCTGTTCTTTTGCCTTTTTTCTCATTTCTTCTCTGTTTTCCATGAAAATCTCCCTTCCTTCTTGCAAAAGAAGTTCGCGAAGCTCTGTATCTTCTTTGATTTTCATCCTACTTCCAATCATCAACTCACATGGAGTGCAGCCTATGCTTCTCTGGAAAGTACTGTTTAAGTAACGCTGAACTCTACTCACGTGACGATACCACAGGTCTGGTTGCTCGATGCATAACTTAGTAAGGACTGATATAATGGTTCTATGAATCCTTTCTACTTGTCCGTTACCCCTTGGTACGCCTGTTGTGATTTTGACATGCTCTATTCCTTCTTCTTCACAGTATTGTCCAAATTCATGGCTAGTGAAAGCTGTACCACGGTCACTTACAATCCGACTAGGGTTGCCGAAATGCTGCTGATGGATTTTTAGTTTGTCTATCGTCTCCTTGCTCGTCGTACTCTTTGTGGGAAAGATCCAAACAAATTTAGTGAATGAATCCACAATGGTAAGTAAATAATTATACATCTTCTTAGTTTCAGTCATAGGTCCAACATGATCGACATGGATTGTATGTAGAGGTGTATCTTCTTTTTCTATAGGATTAAGAAAGCCCTCCTGCTTTCCTTCTTTCCTGGTGGCTAATATACATGGTATACAGGTCACAATGTAGTCTTCTATCTTCTTAGGTAAGTCTTTGATATAGTAATCTTTATTAATCAAATCTGTCATCTTTCTTTTGCTAAAATGTCCAATTCCATGTACTCTTCTTATAATCTCTGTTTCCATAGTCTTAGGTATTACAAGTAATTTTTGTGCAGTCTTATAGAGTAAACCATTTTCTACAAAATAGTTAGAATATGATCCTAGTTTGAGAACGTCCATAATAGCTTTTAGTCCTTCATCATTTTCTTGTGCTATTTTAATCTGTTCATGCATCTTCTTTGTAATCACTCCTATGTATGGTGTGTTTCTACTTAGTGCATCAACATGCCTCATTCGGGAGCCGGATCTATGCTCTACCGTGTAGTCATATTCCTGGAGTAATAAAGCCCATCGTGCTACTCTTGTCACTAAATCCTTCTTACGTAGAGTCATTTGAAAAGCTGCACAGTCGGTTACTATTTTAAAGGGTATTCCGAATAAGTATTTTCTAAACTTCTTCACACCTTCTATGACAGCTAAGGCTTCTAGTTCATACTCTAGTGTATTTCTTTTCACTCTCTGTCGTCTTTCTACTAGAATAGTAAACCGGGTGTAGCTGACCGTCATCTGAACTCCTCTGCATGAGTATAGCTGAGTGTGCGTATTTCGATGCGTCTGTGTGTAGTTCTGTTGGTAAATCTGGATGAAAAATCTTTAGAACAGGTTGCTCACATAGTCTTCGTTTCAGAATGCAGAAGACTTCTCTCTCTACGTCTGTGAATTGGAATACTTCATTCTTTCTTAGTAGATTTGTCAGTGGTGATGCTATTGCCGCATAGTCCTGGATGTACTTCCTGAAATATGAAGTAAGTCCAATGAACGAATGCAACTGTTTTAATGTCTTAGGTTCTGGGAAGTTCATAACTGCGTCAATTTTATCAGATGTAGGCCTCACTGTCCCATTTTGTATAGTGTGCCCTAGATAGTCCACACATGTCGTCAATAGTTCACATTTTTTCCAATTAATTTCAAGTCCATATTCACTAGCTGTGCTGAGAACCTGTTTCAATCTTTCAAGCCCTTCATCATAGTTTTCTGATAGTATTAATAAGTCGTCAATGAATATCAGTAAATGTCCTTTAGCCACTAAGTCTCGAAAAAATATATTAATATATCGTGTAAAATACTTGGGACAAATTGATAATCCAAATGGAGCCTTTAAAAATTCGTATTGTCCTGCATGAGTGACAAAAGAAGTGTACTTTATAGACTGCTCATCTACATTCAGGTGGAAAAAAGCATTCTTTAAGTCAAGCTTCGAAAAAACCTTGGCCTTAGCTAGCTTATCAATGTGATCGTCTATCGCAGGAAGTGGAAATTCATCTTTCACCATTTTACTGTTGATTTTACGATAGTCTATACAGATTCTTGTACCACCGTCCTTTTTCCCTACAAGTACAAGTGGGCTAGAGTACTCTGAAAAACTAGGTCGTATTATGCCATCATTTAACCATTCACTTACTTGTTTGTCAACTTCTTTCTCCTCTATTAACGATAATCTTCTCGGACGTTGCGCCACAGGAATGTCGTCGGTAAGTATAATTTTCATTTCAATTGGAGCTTCCTTTGTTTTAATAGGCACATAACTGTTCACCAACTGCTCAACTTTTTTTTTCAATCGCGGATCTGTAACCAAACAATTAGGTTGTCCTACCTCGCTAATCGTACAAATTTTATTCAACCATAAATTATTTTCTGGTGACATTACCAACACTGAACCCTTATTGATGATTATCACTGCATTAGACAAAAAATCCTGGCCTAAAAGTAATTCATACGGCATTACATTGTTAGGTACAATATGAAATTCAGTTTCAAAACATTGACCGTCTAGTTTTATCACAGTCGAAAACCTTCCGAATGAAGTTACGCATTTTTCACCTAGTCCGGTTAAAGTCACATTTTCACTCTTATACGTCGTAATTTCCAGTTCGTAATACAGTTTAGATGAAATTAAGTTCAAGTCACTTCCACTATCGACTAAACTGTTTATATTTTGGCCGCAAATAATAACATTTTTCACCGATTTATTCCTCGTAGCTTTTTTTTTTTTTTTTTTTTAAATGGCTTCACGTCTAGATTGGACGTAATTGTTGACATTCGAGTTGACAGCCGTCATGACATCACCCGAAGATGGCTGCTCGTAACCGCTCATTGGTTGTCGTTGATAGTCCTTGCATCCGCCATGTTCATTTTCCTCCTCCAAAGCCGTCTTCACGTAGAACTGTTTTGCCGACTGAGACGATACATTGTTCGGTCCGTTCGGTCTTCCTCTTCGTTCAAAAGTTCGCTCGCGCTCCGACTGAACGAAGTCACGTGACGTTGCGCCTGGCCCGCCAGCGCCACCTTGCGGTCGCTGCTGCTTGTTGCACTGCATACCTTTGTGTCCAAACTCGTTACATCGAAAACATTTCAGGCCTTTGTCGCGATGAGGACACGTATCAGATGTATGATTCATTTGTCCACAGTTGAAACAACGTACCGGCCGCCTGCTCTGCATCTTGACACGGTCGCTCGCACTGCTACAACTTGCACTGGATCGGCCATGTAAATTCTCTTTGTACTTCTCGTACATTTTAAGCTTTTCTTTCAAATCCGGATATGTAGTAACGCCGTATAACATAATCTTGTTGCTTTCGTGGTCCGTAATGCCTTCTATTATGTACTGGATTGCAACGTAATCTGCTAGTTTGCCTCGTTTGCCTAACGCCTTCATTTCTAGCATGTAATCATAACAATTCTCGTCTTTTTGCTTTCTACGTTTGCTCATGATTTCGTGAATTTCCTTTGTATTTATACTTTCTGGAAATTCTCTTCCTATCGCATTCTTGAGATCATCGTAGGTTTTAAATGTTTTCTCGGAGCGTAGCCACGCCGCCGCGGTCGAGGTCAAAGTCCGTCTTGCTAGAAGTAATTTCTGAGCTGATGTTAAATCAAATATTTCCACGTTGTCCTCGATGTCTTGTAGCCATTTTGAAACTGGGTAGGACGGGTCGTTTCCTGAGAATTTCTTGATGGATTCTTCTACGTATAGCAAATTGTGCTGTGATTTGCCGCCATCGGACGCCATTCCTCGTCTTTATTACAGCGTCTGAAGGTACGTCGTGATGTCGTTGATGTTCGTCGTGATTTCGTCGTTGATTTCGTAGATTTTGGTGTGGATGCTCGTCGTAAACGTCGTTGCCGTCGTGATGCAGTGGGATTTGAAGCAAAGTGCCGTAATAACGGCCGTCGTCGTCGTATATCGTCGTAGATCACCTCGCTCGTACCACGTTGCCAACACGTTGCGTCGTCGTAGCGTGTTTTCGTAATCTTGCGCCGTACGCGCACTCCTGGTGTTCCTGATGTTTGATTCGATCCCGGACGAGCCTCCAAATGTAGGAGCGTCGCGTAGGCGAATAATAAACCGTTTTTTTCTCAATTTAACTTCTTTTATTTTCCCAGAGCTCAAGTTCCCACCACCAAAATCGCCATCTTATATCTAACCCTCCTCCTCGTTCATTCCTCAATCAATCACTCATTCACATTCCATTCCCACATGTATGTTTGTAAAAACCGAATCACAATGAATATTGTAATTTCTCTGTTTGCTGTCTTTTTAGCTGTTATGATTTCGATCGACTTCTTTAAGTGCGATTTCTTTATGTATTTAAGGCGAATTTATATATATTATTTGTATTACCAAGTACTCGGAGCATTCAATTATGCATATCTTTTAAAAATATAATTGAAATCATACTTATGCAAAATACATTTTCGAGACGATACGAGCGCCTCTGTCCCATAGTGCGCCGTGCAGGTGGGTCCGAGCCTCACTCGCGCTGCCCGCTGCCCGCTGCCGGCCGACTGGCTGCTGCGAGATTGAGGCGTGTTCGAATGACAGAGGTGTTCTACTTAAAAATATCATGGGCGGACGGACAGTCACCATCATCATCTCGGCCAGAAGACGTCCATGCTGAACATTAGCCCCCCCGTAGGCAGGGGCGTGCACTTCATAGAGGCAGAAACGCACTGCCTACCCTGTCATTTTCAGATAAATACCTTCACAATTATATACATTAATTAACTACACTACACTATCATACTAACTACCATAACACCCATATTAATTTTACCCATTTTAATTTTACACATCCTTATCTTTAACAAATTCCACTCGTCTTTTGTTCACGTTCGCCAAAAGCACTGCCTATTCCAACTGACGTTTACTTACATGTAGTGAGAGAAAATATATGACTGTGTGCTATAAAGGCCCTATGTGCGAACACAAAACTTGTCAATGCGTTAGTGTGCGTGATTTCGCTCCATACAAATCCGAAAAGCCCAGCTTTTTCAACTTGGACTTATACAAGGCGAATCGTCGTCGAAGGAACATCGGTGGCGTAAATAGATCTTAGTACAAGTCATTCCCTTATAACGCACCGATGTAAAGCGTTCCCGAGTTCCAAAAATTGCGCGCCGCGCGAGGCGCATGTCAGCCAGTGCGCAGGCGCGAAGTTGGCGACAGAAATACGACGACCAATCACAACTCTCAGCCACCTCAGCGCCGCGACGCTTCGCGAGCTCGCGAGCGGTGGGGGCGTCGGTCGCTTTAAAGCTTTAATAGTCTCAAGACGCATTATGAATAAAGCGCGCAATGCTGAATTGGGTAAAACAATATTTTAATCACTTTTTTCATTGCGGAATTCAAAGTCAAAGTCAATTTTTTTTATTCGAATTAAGATTTTTACAAATCATTTTTCGACGTCAAAGCTATCATGGATGGCACGTTCACTACCAGTGTATTTTCTCACTAGTCACTACCAGTGTAATTTGGAATCGCCATATTGTTTACCTTTCTTGTTGTGACGCGCAGGATTTTTTAAGTTTTTGTGTTTTTCTTAGGTTTTTTGAGCAATTAGTGCTTTTTGTGTTAGTAAATTACTTTAATAATAATGAGTAATAGCTGTGAACTTTGTGCCGACGGGCCGTGTTTGTTAAAACTGAAAAAAGGTGGATTTGCAACGTGTAATTTTGAAGCTAAGGCGAATATCGTTCATAGAGGAAGGTGTGTACCCGAGTTACATTTAACTCAAAGGAAGGGTAATGCAACTCGTCATTTTCAAATTAAATCTTACGAGACTTTCAACTGGCTAACAGGTTGTGTACACACCAATAGTTTGTTTTGTTTTCCGTGTACTTTATTCTGCACTTCTTTGAACGTTTGGAATGACGCCGGCTATGTCGATTTGAATAACTTTACTAACGCGGCCAAAAAGCACGAAAAGTCGGAAAACCACTTGGAGGCTTGTATTAAATTTCATACTTTTGGTAAAAATAGAATTGAAATCCGTTTAGACAGCCAGTTGAAACAAGACATTGAAAGACATAACGCGAAAGTAGATCGCAACCGAAATATTTTCCAAAGATTGATTGATATTGTTTGTTTCTTAGGTGAAAACAACTTGCAGTCCATCTTCTCTCAAGTTTTGCATTTGGCGAAGTTGACTGCTACTATTCCAGCTAGCAGTGCATCCGCAGAAAGGTCGTTTTCATCATTAAAGCGTATTCACACGTATTTACGTAACACTCAGGGGCAACAAAGACTCGCAGCTCTTTCTATGATTTCTGTGATATACATAAGTAAATGTAACTACACGGATCAGTGATGGCGCCCCCCTCGCACTTCGAGCTGTCACTCGAGGCGGTTGGACGTTCTCTTTGAGCGTGTATCTACTTGCTGATAATCTGGTTGTTTCATTATATAAACCCAAATTACCCAGGCCAAACACTGGACATCACATTGGCGACGAATAAAAGCGCAGTAAGTAAAATTAATGCTCAAATTATGTACCTGCTTACGGAGATTGGTTAACAATAAAGTTCAAATTTTAAAGAAATGAAATAAGTAAGTACCTGGCTAGACATGTCTAGAAAACCTCTATACCTTTTGTAATAAGTGTTTCTATAAAATTAAAATACTAGAAGTGAAGTTTGCTTGCTAAAATGTAGTAAAACCACGTCTTATATAGATAACAAGTTCCTTGATAACGTTACTAACCAAGTGAAATTAAGTGATTGATAATGTTAACAAACCGAGGTTCTCGTGTTATTATTGTTGTTTTAATAAAATATATATGCGCAATATTTATCCATCATCGGTAAAATGATGTGTTGCATAGACCAATGAAGGAGTTATTAGAGTTACGTATACTAGGTACACCGCTTATTTTCTCTTGGTACCTGAACGTCAACAATAATAAACACGTACGTAGGTTGGAAAATCCTCAATCATATCATAATTATGTAGTTAGTACGTTATTGTTGACCTAATCTGTTTGCAAATATAATACCTTTTGAATAGTACTATGATATTATTCGATCAAACTACTAAATTTTCCAACGATTATATCGTTAATTACCCGTTTTAACAAGATACCCACTTCGATTACTTTGAAGTTAAGTAGCTATGTTATTGTTAAAACTCACCGAGTGTCATAAAAGCTATACAGGTGGTTAAATGGAAAATTCTATAAGTCGAATCGTACTAAGGTCGTACCTACTGTCTATCGCTATCAATTAGTTGTATGCAAGTCGAAAAAACCGGTTGTTTATGATTGTTCGGGTTTTAAAACAGAATGTACGCAATGTAGTACTAGTAGTACCTACCTACTGTATTTTAGGGACTTTTAAATTTTCTACACTTCGATCAATCAATCAGCCTAATTGCAGTCCACACTTAATGAAATTTAATTACTATTTACGGACAGAACTAAATATAGTTTACAAAAAATGCGGTATGCTTACGAGGTCCTATGTCCCTTACTTACAGATCGTCCAACATGTCCCAATCACAAGTCCCGGCAATAGAACCATTCGATTGTGAAGGTGATCCAACCTCCATAGGCTCCCGCTGGGAGAGGTGGAAACGTGCTTTGGAAATCTACTTCATAGCGTCAGGCACCGACGATCAAAACAAAAAACGTGCAATGCTGCTTCATTCCGGAGGCATGTCACTACAGGATATATATTTTAATATACCCGGAGCTCACGTGACCGATCCTAATACGACAAACGTCTATGATATTTCTATAAAAAAATTGGACGAGTATTTTGCACCTAAGCAAAGTTATTTATTTGAAAGGCACATTTTTCGACTAATGAAACAAGAGTCGGACGAGAAATTTGAAAAATTTTTGATTCGTCTGAGACGACAATGTTCAAAATGTAAATTTACGAATGAAGATGAAAATCTTATCGACCAAATAACGGAAAAGTGTAGCTCGACTAAATTGAGAAAGAACATTTTGGTATTAGGTGACACGGCAACAATAGAAAAAATCATAGCAGAAGCTAACTCTTTAGAAACTGTAGAACGACAATTAAACGAGTTCCACGATAGACAGACAAATTCCGCCACTACCAGCCTAAATAAAATTGACACTAAAACAACGAAACGATATACTAAAAAAGAGGTTGATTGCTGCTGCAGATGTGGCAGTAAAAATCACAGAGGTGACTGTAGTACTTGCCCAGCAATTAATGCAAATTGCATGAAATGTGGTTTCAAGGGCCATTTCCAGAAACACTGCAGAACCAGGGCCAATAAAAGAAAAACCGCTAATCTCTCGTTAAACGATAATAACAAAGCTAAAAAACCCAAAGGGGATTTTTCCAAAAATAAAGAGCCTGCATCTGTTGACTATATTTTCCACATCGACGACGATGCAACAATAGACTGCCAGGTAGGTGGGGTTAATATCCAAATGCTCATCGACTCTGGTAGTCGGTCTAACATTATCAATGACAAAACATGGGAGCACATGAAACAGTCTAAAGTGGTAGTCTCCAACCAACAAAAATCTTCGGAAAAAACGTTCCTGGCTTATGGTGCCAAAGATCCCCTAAAAGTTCTAGGCTCATTCGATGCCCAAATTAAAGTTGGTCCCAAATCATTAGCAACAAAATTTTATGTCATAGAAAATGGATCAAGGAATCTTCTGGGGAAAGAAACTGCCATTTTTCTTAACGTCCTAAAAGTAGGCTTTGATGTAAATTATATTGAGCAAAAACAATTTCCCAAGTTCAAAGATGTCCAATTGGAGATCACTATTGATAAAACAGTTCCTCCAGTTTGCCAACCATATAGACGTGTACCAATCCCTTTAGAATCAAAGATTAATAAAAAAATTGATGAACTGGTAAAAATGGACATCATTGAACCTGTAAACAAACCATCTTCTTGGGTTTCTCCGATGGTACCGGTTCTAAAGCCTGATGATGATGTTCGTATTTGTTTAGATATGCGTGCAGCTAACAAAGCCATTAAAAGAGAGAACCATCCCTTGCCCACTATGGAGCAACTCATTCCCAAATTTGGTAAAGCAAGATTTTTTTCCAAATTGGATATTAAAAACGCCTTTCATCAGGTTGAACTTGAAGAAAATAGCAGAGAAATTACGACTTTTATAACTAGCAAAGGGCTTTACCGGTACAAAAGATTAATGTTCGGAATATCGTGCGCCCCGGAACATTTTCAAAAAATTGTTGAGAAATTATTATTACCATGCGAAGGAGTCGTCAATTTTATAGATGACATTGTTGTCTTTGGACGTGATAAAAAGGAACATGATGCCAGGCTTCAACACGTATTAACAGTGCTCAAAGACAACAATGTATTGTTGAACAAAAATAAGTGTGTTTTTAATGCAAAAACTATTCAGTTTCTGGGCCACGAACTTTCGTCAACAGGCATTAAGCCTCTCGACAAATACATAAAAGCAATCGAAACATTTAGACCACCGGAAACTATCGAAGAAATCCAAAGTTTTTTGGGTTTGATCAATTTTGTTGGAAAGTGGATCCCCAATTTGTCAACTTTAACTGAACCCATTCGACAATTACTTCGACAAAAAGTTCACAAAAATGCCAATATCACTGCATTTTGGCATGAAGAACAAGCGATGGCTTTTAATGAATTAAAAAATTGTCTCTCCAAGATTCCTACTCTTGGCTACTATGACCCAAAAGATCGTACCCAAGTAATAGCTGACGCGAGCCCTGTAGGTTTAGGGGCTGTGCTGATTCAGTACGACGACAAAGGTCCCCGCATTATTGCTTTTGGAAACAAGAGTCTGACAGACGTTGAGAAACGGTACTGCCAGACCGAAAAAGAGGCATTAGCTTTAGTGTGGGCGATTGAACACTTTCATATGTATTTATATGGGAAACAGTTTGAGCTTATCACTGACCATAAGCCTCTAGAAGTAATTTTTGGCACGCGGTCAAAGCCTTGCGCACGAATCGAGCGCTGGGTCCTTCGCCTACAAGCATATGATTATAAAGTCATTTACAAACCTGGAAAATCAAACATAGCTGACCCTTTTTCCCGTCTGTGTATGACTACCAGCACACAGAAAAGTCCCTTTGAAGACGAGCATCATGTTAACCAGATTCTCCAATATGCGCGACCCGTCGCATTATCTCTTAAATCGATTATTGAAGCATCAAATGATGACGATGAATTAAAATTAGTCAAAAATGCTTTAGTCAACAACAATTGGGATGCTTCAATAAATAATTACAAGTTGTTTCAATACGAACTCTGGTTACATGATGGTGTCTTGTTAAGGGGAAACAAAATAGTAATTCCCACTTCATTGAGGAAACAAGTTTTAGCAGCGGCCCACGAAGGCCATCCAGGCATTGTCAACATGAAAGCTAGGTTACGCACAAAGGTCTGGTGGCCAAAAATAGATAAAGATGCCGAAAACACTGTAAAAAACTGCAGAGGGTGTACTTTAGTTTCTGCACCTAATCCACCAGTACCTATGAAAAGGCGTGAACTTCCTTCAAAAGCTTGGGTGGATACAGCAGTTGATTTTTTGGGCCCGCTGCCAAGTGGGGATTATCTTTTGGTGATCATCGATTATTACAGTCGATACAAAGAGATTAAAATAATGAGATCTATCTCTACACAAGACACAACAAAAGTTCTAAAAGAGATATTCTCTCGAACCGGAAATCCAGCTAGTATAACAGCCGATAATGGCAGACAATTTTGTAGTCAGGAATTCAAATCTTTCTGCAACGAACAAGGAATCACGCTTTTCAATACGATCCCTTATTGGCCTCAGCAAAATGGCGAGGTCGAGAGGCAAAACAGGGATATTCTCAAAAGGCTAAAAATCAGTCAATGTGAGAAATCAGACTGGAAAGATGACTTGTTAAAGTATTTAATGATGTATAACAGTACACCTCATCCTTCCACAGGAAAATCCCCTTCCGAATTGTTCTACGGAAGACAGTTTAGAGACAAGTTACCTTTTTTGACCGATCTTGAAAATTGTTACGATGATTCTGAAATTAGAGACAGAGATAAGGAAAAAAAGGAGAAAAGCAAATTAATCGAAGACAGGAAGAGAAAAGCAACAGACAGAGAATTAGCAATTGGCGAAAAAGTATATGTAAAGAACTTGATTAAAGAAAATAAACTAGTTTCAGAATTTAATCCAACAACTCATACCGTAATCAGTGCTGAAGGAAGTGACGTCAATATAAGAAATGATAAAACCGGTCAGGAGTACAGAAGGAATATCGTACACCTAAAGAAAGTAGAAGGTCAATGGAAAGTTGTCGATCACGAAGAAGTATCTGATAAAGATGTTTAGTTTTATAATGATAATTTAAGTAGAAATATGGTTTTGTTTTATATATGGTAAATTAATTAGAAATATGGTTTTGTTTGATAAATGTAAAATGTTAACATGTTTAATGAATTACATAAAAAGGAAGAGATGTGATATACATAAGTAAATGTAACTACACGGATCAGTGATGGCGCCCCCCTCGCACTTCGAGCTGTCACTCGAGGCGGTTGGACGTTCTCTTTGAGCGTGTATCTACTTGCTGATAATCTGGTTGTTTCATTATATAAACCCAAATTACCCAGGCCAAACACTGGACATCACAATTTCTATTGAAAAACAGCTCCTAATTGATGTAAAACGATCACCTGCGTTTTACGATGACGTATTGAAAAATATTTGCTTAAAGATAGGCGCGTAGATTTAATTTATAAATAGAAACAAAGTTGCAGTATCATACCGTTAATTGATTTTGTCAATTGTGCGTTATAACAAGAAAGTTAATAACAAAAAAAACCAAGGCCTTTTTCAAGGCCATTTCGGGTATCTTCTAGTGTGACTTGTTCAAAATATTCAATCACCTGGTTAGATACTTGAGGTGGCCTAACTTACATTACATCACTTTGCATGGAAACACCACACCACCGGTCGCCGGTCAACACAATACAGTAATAACCTAATGAAATTTTTTGGTAAGTGCTTTTTTATCCTTATTATACCTGCCTGCCTACTAGTGCCTACCCTAGCCCTAAACCCTGTGCACGCCCCTGCCCGTAGGTTTCTAACGTGTTTACGTTAGAAACCTACGCAGGAGCAAGACCGTTTGGTCTTGCTCCTGCGTTTCTTGTTTTCCTTTTTTGTGAAATGGTACTTTTAAAGCTACAAGTAACCGAAGGTTACATTCGACGAAGATAATATTTTGCGAAGTTTACATTATTGGAAAGGTACATTAATAAGTGTTACATGGCTGGTCGTTTGTATCGTTCACTTGTTAGAGATTATTCAAAAATTGCATAGTTATTTGCTAGTTATCACTAGTGGCTCTGTGAGCTGTAGACCTCGCGAGTCTGTATATATCTATTCAAATATTTTTTCCTCGACAAACATCCCCAACCCCTTGATTCTTTTTATTTTTAAAGTTTATTTTATTTTGTTTTATTTATTATAAAGGATTATTATAAAGGAAACGCAAAAGATGCGACGACTGTGGAGTTTCTTCGGTGAGCTCTTCTCCACAGATTCCGCCGTTGTGTTAGTGAACTCACCAAAAAAAAAAAATGTAATGACGGATCTAAGTGATGTAATAACATCCTATGGAAATAAATTATTTTGACTTTGACTTGGACTTTTTTTTGTTTTAATTTTTTTTTTCTTTTTTTTAAATAAATGTGACCTGTAGAGGAAAACAGCCTCAGCGGTAGACCTTGTAAGCTGGCAACCCCCATAACTCCGTAATTGTTGCCGTTAACCGTTGTCGTTAAAAACTGACTCGACAAAAAATATCGATTAATTTATCGAACCTGCTCACAAAATTTCACGAGAATGGGTAGAGAAACGCGACCTGTAGAGTGAAACAAACAAACAAATCCACAAACAAACAGATGGACATACAAAAGCAAATTTGGCCAATCTGAAACAGAGACGCTTCGCTCGCTCGATCAATAAATAAAATAAAAAATCACTACTTAACTGTCCGATGTTGTTTTCAGGCGGAGGAGCAACTATCAGAGCTGTGCGGCCTACTGGAATCCCTAAGCGCTGCCCCCCGGCCCCCCCGGGGAAAACGGCTGCAGACTACGACAGATTCCCTATCTCCTATGTGAGATGGGTGATACGCCAACGGACCCTGGATGCCTGGCAGGAGGAGTACTCCGCGTCCGAGAAGGGCAGCATCACGAAGCTGTTCTTTCCGGACGTACGCCAGGCATTCCGAACTATCGGGAAAATTGGCGTATCCTATTGGAAGACCCAAGCGTGGACCGGCCACGGCGGGAACGCCGCGTACCTTCACCGATTCAAGCGCTGCGACGACCCCACATGCTTCTGCTCCCCGGACGCCACACAGACAATCGAGCACGCTCTGAACGAATGCGCAGCCTAAGGGGCCAAGAGGTTGCAGCTCGAATTCGAGGTTGATGACAATGTCTGCACCTCGAAGTGGAGCTTCCTCTTGGCAGGGAAACGTTCAGGAGCCAAATTCGCTGATTACTGTGTGGCCATAATGAAAGCCTTGGTGCAGGTTAATAAGGCGACCGCAAGGGCGTAAACGTAATGTTTATAACATTGGCTAAACTTCAGACTTTTCATTGATATATTCCTGATTTTTGTAGTAGTAACAATGGGCAAGGCATATTTTTGGACGAACGCAAAAATATATATATCTTTATTTAGTTTTTATGAGTTTGACATTAATGTTATTTACTCTCATGTTTATATATAAGATTAATCTTATTGTTAAATAAATGCCAATTGACACACTTGACATAATTGAAAGTGAACTTCAAACTTTTGACAATTTTTGATAAATATAAAATGACATGTATACTCGTAAAGTTTAAAACGAACACAAAGACACATAAAGGAATTAATAATGTTATGAATGAAATAAAATAATTGCATTGAGAATTAATTGTATTAGACTAAAGTTTATTAATTTAAAGAGTGATATTCAATTAAGAAAGACAAGGATCCCGAAAAATTTATATCGGGTGGTGCTTTATGAACTCAAAAATAATATATATAAAAAAAAAAAAAACCTAACCTAACCTAACCTTTGAAAGATTGGGTAATGTGGGATTTCTACCCACTAAAAACTCCACGGTGGACAGCCTCGATGCTGTTCGAAGGGTTCCGGGATCTCCAAAGGAACGCAACCGGAACCCCTCTAGCATCTCGCCCGAGGGCCCCTCCCGAAACAGGCTGTGAAACAACCTGTTTCCACACCCATCCGGTGCGCAGTGACTTGCTGACCACACCAAGCCACTGCCTTCCCCGGAGTCGTTTGCCGGACGCCGCAGCCCCCGCTGCAACGCCCGCGACCCCGATGACCCCCTTTAGTCGCCTCTTACGACAGGCGGGGGAGACCGTAACCCTATTCTTGGCCGGGAACTACACGGCTATCGCCAGAACTAAGTTCCGACGTTTCCATCACCGGCAGGGACTGCCCACCCCATTCTGGGGTTGTTTGTTCGGCGCACGTGAGCCATTCTGCTATTATTCAGAGCCCTCCGTCGCTGCCGTCTCATGGGGTTCGCACGTTCGCGATCCCGCTCCGCTGATTCCTTTTGGACCATGACAGTCTCACAAAAGGATCGCACGGCATCCCAGGCTGCTTTCCTTTCCAACATCGCAGTGACCACTGCAGGTAGGCACAAGTCCGAACCAATAACTTCGATCAGCTCCTGGCGCTCGGATTCCCAGACAGGCGCTATGGTTCTACGGACTGCCTCGGGGAGAGTCACCTGACTCTCCCCGAGGCAGTCCGTGGAACCATAGCGCCTCGGTCTTGTGAGGCGCAATTTCCAGCCCAAGATTTCGGATCCTCCTTACCACACACGCCACACCGACTTCGGCAAGTCTGCGCGTTCTTTCGAAATCCTCCCCTTCGGCAAGGATCAGAGTATCGTCTGCATAACAGACAACCCTTATGCCGTTGGGTAGTTCCGTCCTCAAGACAGCATCGTATGAAAGATTCCACAAGAGAGGGCCTAACGCCGACCCCTGAGGAACCCCGCACACGACCTCTCGTTGCACTGTTTCACCGAACCCCACTGGGTAGCAGATGCTCCTGTTGGACAGGTAGTCTCCGACTACCTTTTGTATGTAGACAGAGATCCGATGGAATTCCAGTGCCTCCATGCATGCCTTCCAAGGCAGGGAATTGAACGCATTGACAATATCAAGGCTGACCGCCAAAACCACGTTCCCCTACGATACAGCCCGTTCAGACAATGTCCTTACGCAAAGGATCGCGTCTACCGTTGAACGACCCTGCCGAAAGCCAAACTGGCTGTCGGAGAGATCTGGACCGACTTCTGATAAATGCCTGTTAATGCGGAGTGCAATGATTCGCTCGAAGAGCTTGCCCTCTTCGTCCAACAAGCAAATCGGACGAAACGCAGAAGGCGAGTCCTCTGGCCTCCCGTTCTTCCTCAACAAGACCAGTTTGGCCTCCTTCCAGATCGTCGGGAAGAAACCGAAACGGAGACAGTTGGTGAACAATCTTCTCAGACAGTTACCCAGCACCTCCATTGCCACGACAATCGCGCGTCCTGGTATTCCGTTAGGGCTGGGAGCTGTATTGCGAGCTGACAAACGTCTAACCGCATATGACAACTCCCCCGACGACACCTCCAAATGATCTGACCAATCAGTCGCACCTAAAACCAGCTGTGCAGTGTCAACATCATTGTGAACAATGTGTCCACCACCCGCGCCGTGAAATCAGGCTTTAAAGTCTCTGTCAAGGGAGGGACCCATGGGCGCAGTTTTCCCAGAACCATCTTATGACGGACGGGACGGCCCCATGGATCTTGACTCAGACTGTTAAGCAGTTTGTCCCATGACCGCGATTTAGCCTGCATTATGGCCTTCTGGAGGGCAACTGTAGCGGTGCGGTACTCCGCATAGGCAGCCTCTGTTTCCTCCTGAGTTGATCCTCTACGTCGTCGAGTTCGAAGGAATCGGCGTCGGGATGCGAGGCACATTTGGCGTAACTGGGAAATGCCCTCTGACCGCCAGTAAACTGATTGCTTCGCACCCGTCCTAACCCTCGGCATAGACGCGTCACAGATGGTCGTCATTGTGTCTCTAAATCGCTCAGCGCCTCTCTCTGGCACATTGAACTGGCCCTCCGGAGGATCCACCCAGTCTTGAGACTTGCTGCAGCAACCAGCAAGTCTCTGTCCATATCCTTTTGATTGCCCAACCCACCCGAGCAGTGAGGGAACGAACCCGCGTACGGTTCAGAGACAGCGTGAGCTTAATATGGCGGTGGTCTGATAGTGTTACAACACCCTCAGCTACAATCCAATCCAATCTTCTACCAGTCGCTCAGCCAACCGGTTCACCCATGAGAGATCGACGATCGATTCACCCTGGTACCGAACACAGGTGAAGACCGATCCTTGGTTCAAAAACCCTACATCCAAATAACATAAAACATAAAAAAAAATAAAAAAAAAAAAAACATCCAGGCTGGCCGCCCATTCAAGGGCAGCATCACCCTTCAAATTGCTGATCCTGTCACCCCAGGCCTCGGAACGGGCATTGAAGTCGCCCAAGATGAGTAACGGATGAGAGAGGTATCTGCGCGCACAAACCTCTACTCTACCCAGATATGTTTCGTACTCATCTAGGTTAATATTGGGCGACGCATAGCAGCCTATCACCACAATAGGCCCCCACTCAACCACGACGAATCCCTGGTCAGATTCCAGTTTGCGGCAAGGTAGATCTCCACGTCCGCCACCCCAGTAAATAGCTACCAAGCCACTGTTGTCACCAAACCATCGTGGGTGCATTGGGACTCTGTATGGTTCAGAGATTACCCCTAAACTAAACCAACTGACCACTCAACCAAAGTCTGTGACAGCAAGTCTTGCGCTGCCCGACAGTGGTTGATGTTGCCCTGGAGCACTATTTGTTTTGGAGTGAATTTTAAGCCTCCATTGCCTCCTCCGGCGGGTGAATACCCGGTTCGGTCGCCGCATTCTGAGTTGCGGTAACGCCGTCAGCCATTGTGTTATTTGTTGCGCCTTTTCCCTGCTTGCCCTTTTTAGGGGGCTTGCATCGCTTGCTGCCGATTCGAAGGTCAGCAGGACGTCCTAAATCGGCGCACAAAGTGCACCTCGGCTTACTCGCCTTACACTCTGCGGCTTTATGACCAGATCTGCCGCAACTGTAGCACAGAGTAGTCCGATCCACGGTGCTAGTGCACTGGTGCCTAGCGTGACCTTGCTCCAGGCAACGGAAACATTGCAAGGGTCGCACCTCCAATAACTGAATCCTGGCCGAGATCCACCCTATTTTAACCCGCTTAGCATTTGCAAGCTTGTGCACAGCAGCAAGCGGGCATCGAACCCAAACCGAGCCTAGGGAGCCGGGACGACCCTTGCGGATTTCATCCACTTGCACGTAGTCAGGTAAGCATCCACCAACTGCGACAATAGCGACAGACACCTCCGATGGAGTGATGGACTCGTCCAGATCCAGTACTCTTATTTCCGCCTTTTTCAACAGCCTCGAGATACGCACACCCATGTCTTTAAGAGCTTCCTACATCTTTTGGGCCAGAGAGTTCGCTTTCTCAGAGCTCTCCTTACCCGTAATCTCGAGAAGCAGGCCACCGTTTAGGCACGCTTCTGCCGGATTTCTCCTATTCCCAAGTCTACCGGACGCACACGCTGCTTAGCAGCTGTCATGACTTGTGCGTAAGTTAATTCGGCTCCTTCCGGAATGGTTACAGTCACGGCTGTCGATTTCGGGAGTTTTTGTCACCTCACTGGCTTATTTGAGGCAGCGGCAGGTGACTTGCTGCCTGGTGCCCACTTCTGCTTTTGAGCTTTCCTTCCCGTTACTGCAACACAGGGCTGCTCCGCTGCTGGAGCCGGCCGTTGTGGAGCAACCTGAACCTCAACAGCAGGAGCATCAGTGAGAGGGCCCTGTTTGGGTTTCTTTTTCTTCTTCCTGTTCTTTTTCCCGGCCGTCTTGTTTGTGGACCCTCCCTTCTGACCGTCCTTTGAAGACAGGCCGAGAGAGGGCCTAATCGGTGTTGTGGAAAGAGTTCTCATTCAAAATGAGCCAGCTTTCCATCAATCATGGCCTTTATCTGCTCAATAAGGGCGAAATCAGAGCCCTGATTTTGCCCTGTGGGACTAGGCACTCTACTGACGTCGTCCCTGCAACTTTTCAGTTCCACCAGTTCTTTGGAGAGCGTTTCGGCTCTGCCACTAAGGCCCTCAAGTTTGAAGCGCAGAGCTGCGTTTTCCCTCTCCAGGGCCTCAGTGGAAGATCGCTGCCCCATTTCCATAAGGGCCGCTCTCGCCACCCGTGCTGACATTTTAAGTGCGCGAATCATAGGACCCTGTAGGTGCCCGGACTTAGCGGCGACCATCTCGACTGTATCTAGGCACTCAAGCCTTCTGCTGGTTAAATCAACAATATAAAGTGCGCGGCGTAGGGGAGTATAGGTAATGACACGACGAATGTTGGTGATTAACTGAACATTTATTGTATAAAATACATAGGTAATTATAGTTAACTAGAAACAATTCAGCCTTCATCGAGTGCTAATACGTGCAGTGAATTAAGGACAGTGCGGTATTTATACGTAGTGAACGGTGTTAGGTTGCTAGCTACTGTGTTTAAATACGATCACATACCCACTTGCTCTAAACTACTAAATTATTTCTAACCTAACTTAACTTCTTGTGTCTCTTCAAGGCCTGTTCTTTTAATTTATTCTTACAATGATTAAATTTTGTACTATGTAATTTTCCTTTTATTTAATTCTACCTATCTTCTTTAATTTAGTGCAGGATAAAATGATAAAAAAAAAACGTGGAATACGTTCCATTAACGATTTTATTTGCGTGATAACAATATTTATCAGTGTACTTACTTAGATATTTCGAAACCTTTGGTAGACCCTAGACCCTATGATAGACCCTATGTTGTTGTTGTTGTTGTGTTGTAACGTATAAAGTGTAGATTGCCCGATTTTTTTTATGATTCATAAAAATATGAATAATAATAATAAGTTAAAATAACATTTGTTTATTTTAAAAGGTTAAATAAATCACCAAATTTAATATCAAACTGTTTTAAAACTAGTTAGCGATTCTTTCTTCTTGAGTTCACCTACACGACGGAGTTTGCTTGCTTTATCGTATATATCTCGTTTTATCTCCGGATAACCGCCCAAGAGGTCAGACCAGTCGTCATACTTCAGAAATACAAACTGCACTACCTGCAACCAATTTGACAATTTATGATAAACCTGACCAACGCATTTGACATCCACTGCAAGAGTCTAAAACGTTGTCTTAAAAATCTCCATAATAACATTTTTTTTTTACTTAGTACTCGTATAATATTGTACCTATATCAGGGTCTTAAAATATTAATATCAGTCTTTGAATTCTGTCTTTTCTTACACTTTTAAATGGTATGCCACCTATCATGTTCTTAAATTATAAAGAACCGATCGAATCAAAAACATTACAGTTACAAAATAATGCACAAAATATGCTCCTAATCTAAGAAAGTAACACAGCTTAGAAATGACGAAAGTGATGCCAACTGTAACGAAACTGATATTAAATTTTATTTCATATAGCCACAGTATTTTTTAAAAATAAAAAGTTCAGGAAGGTTAAACGCTGTTTCTACTACGACGTCTACCCACATAAAAATTACATATTTTCACACTAATATCATAATCTAATAAGATAAGGTCTTCTCCTAAATTTGTGACACAAGGCTACGTCACCATAATGTTACCATTTAATTGTTGCGTAACACAAAACTAAGGAAAAGCTTAATGTCATAGATCGTCTTAAAAAAATAATAACATTAACATTAATTTATGTTTGCGCAATATTCAAACTAAACACGAATCGTTACTCTATGTTGAACAGTTTCTTCGCATTCACACAAAAAAAAAAAAAAAAAACGAGGGGAGTTACAATACCAGCAGCAACACTGGATCGCTCTGTCTGATCTGACAGTCCGCCAGTTTCTGTGTGACGCTATCCTTGTTGTACGTGCGTTAATTATATATTTCGTTCTTTGTCTGCATACGTAATCAAAGTGTTTCTCAAACTTTACGCCACCATAATTTGTTTCAGATCATCAACGGCCCCGTTACAGTCCACTGCTGGACTATGGGCTTCCTCCACTTAAGTGGAGGGTTTTGCCATAATCTCAACGCTTGGCAGGCGGGTTGGAGATCGCAGATTAAAATGTTATTGTATCAGAGAGCGCTGCAGTGCTGCCCGTACCCTGTTCAATGTGTAGTCCTTAAGTCGCCTCATACGACACCCACAGGAAGTGTAGGGGTTGGTGACAAATACAAATGTATTCTACTCTGCCGTCACCACACATTTATTTTAGATCATAAAATTACATAAAAAAAACGATGGTCGGGTTTTCCATTCGGAACTGTAAGAGTAGAAGTACAAAAGGTGGAACAATTTGATTTTTCAGTTTTCCAAAGATAGGTTCAGTAGCAAATGAATGGGTACGCTACTGTAAGTAACAAAATGTTAAATGTATTAATACAGACTCGTATTGAATAACAAATAATGCACAAAAAAGTCGTATATTTATGTCTTTATTCATTATCATATCGGAGATGTACTGAAAAATGCCAGGTCAGGAGTCGTCGACGAGAATGTCTGAAGAGTGATAAATGTGGACGAAGTGAGGGAAATATGTCTGTATCGTAGCAAGAAGAAGGAAGTGGTCTCTGCCTACCGCTCCGGGAAAGAGGCGTGATTATTTATGCCTATCTATCAATATTTTTATATTCTATAAATAATGTAGATAACAAAGGGGAAATTTTCCCGACAAACAAAGTTTGAGAACCATCGAGGCAATGATGACGTAGGCATGTTCCAAATAAGAGAATACCAGGCGCAGTATATCATTATACCTGATTATCACTGATATCGACACCTCCTATGAACAACAACGTAACTCAATTTTAGCAACTAATCAGTACAGCAGTTTAAAGAGAAAAAAAATACGTTTTACCTATAGTTAGGTTTTTGACTAACGCTAACTTCAGTTCTATAGTACTTAGAGACTGCTTGGACAGAAAATTAAGAGTAAATAAAATTATGATAAGGAATAATAATAACTAAAGTCATTTTGTATCTCAAGTCACGTATCTCAAGTTACGTTGTTGTTCATAGGAGGTGTCGATATTATAAATGTGAAAATATAGGTATATTTGGATGTTTGGATATTTGTATGTTTAGATGTTTGGATGTTTGTTCCGCTTCCACACGTAAAGTACATAACGGATTTGGATAAAATTTAGAATGGAGATAGTTTGTAACCTGGATTAACCGATAGAATACTTTTTACGGGAAAAAGTCGTATTCCCACGGGAAAATCTTACACAATGCGAGCGTAGCCGCGGGCGGATCGCTAGTATTTAATAAAAATAACTTTTACTAATTCTACATTATAGTACACTTACACCCCACTTGACCGGTCTCGATCCACAAATCATCTTCACAGCATCTAGACACATGGCAGTGTGTCCCCCAAAGAAAAAGGCGACGACGCACCAGTGTGTTATATTACACGAACCATTACGAGCCACTTGTTTCCGAGATATTGACATCCGAAATTCACTATTTTTATCACTCACTCACTCACTCACTAGGTAGGTTATTAATGCAGTTTTTTTAAAGCATTTAGTATGCAAGCTAGGTGAATAAATAACTTTGTTTTCTAATTTATTTCAGTGTAGCCTTATTATGTGTGTTTAGATGACGTACTAAGACCCCAAAAGTTAATTAAAAGACAAAATTGCTTTTATTAGGTTCACTTGTAACTAAATAACTAACTAAACAAACTATGTACCTAAACAAAATCTTGAAATTCGATTTTGACCTGCTTTTGATTGTCGTATCATTTTGAAATTTTGTAGGTTTGTGTAATTCGGATGACATTAATATAATTTGGTACCATCGAGCTGATCTGATAATGGAGTCAGGGGCTGGAACTGGAAGGTGGAACTCTTCAATAGTTACTAGTAAACCCCTCGAATCGAGTTTAGGCTCACTTAATTTGTTATGATAACTCCAAAACAGGGCAGTTAGTAACGAGGGTCTAATGATGGAGTCAGGAGATTCCACCAATAACATGCATGTGAATGTTTGCCAAGTTCAAGTAAAGGCTTCGCCAATAAAAGTTGTGAGATATTTTATGGGTACCAAGTTTTATATAAGTTCCTTAAATAATTGCTATAGGAAAGGACAACTTTCTTAAATTGCTTTCTTTTATTGCTTATTTGTGTTATCGGCGAAATTTGGCAAGTTTGAATAGTGAATTAAGTAGATATTACTTAAATAAAAAAATGTATTAACAATAAGAAAATTAGTGAAAACTAGATAAGGTTCGCCGTTTAGTAGCAAAATGTAAAATGTAACAAAATGTAAAAAAAAATAGAAATACCTTATATGGTTATCTTCACTAAAAAGTAATAAATAAAATAACAATTCAGATGGAACATGAAAAAAAAATTTTACAAAACCCGAATTCCCCGATACTTAGGCTATTCATTGTTAAAGAGTTTTAGGTTTTAGATAGTATCTTGAAAGTCTAGTCTAGTCTTGTAGTCTTGTTAGCAGATTACAGATATGGAACCTAGGCTGGCTTCTTCTTTTTCTTCATATTGTAGATTGTAAGGTCAACAACTAACCTCACAAACCCTGGTCACATAATTACTATTAGTACTACACCCTGGTCAAGAGCCACTGACTTGGCTCGAGTATCAACTCCTGTAGATAGGAGCCAAGACACACGGCTTAACGTGCCTTCCGAAGCACGGAATCATCTTTCTTTTCAGAGAATTAGGTGATTCAGGCAGCAATATCCTAACAAAACTCCCCCGTTCCAATGTGACTCAGGCTGGCTGGACATTTCTTCCAAATGAGCCGGGTTTAAGTAGGTCAATACACAATTTTAGGTGACGGCTAATCACGCTATTTCAGTTTATGTGACGCTAGAGAACCCGAGATAATCGAACGCAAACGTGTCCAGCCAGCTTGAATATCGCTTTTCGCATGGTCTCTCAATCTCCGAACAGAAGGGATTCTAACTATTTCTTGCTTATTAATACTGCGTCACCTAAAATTGTGACAGGCATCCAGTTTGAATTTTTGAGATACGTATAGCCATTTAGCTAAAAAACAACGAAAAGCGTGGCCAGCCAGCCTGAACTTACGTATTAAACTTCTGGCTGGCACCTCTGAATCTCGACAACGAAAGCGTTTTCGAACAAGGTTCTTTTACTGGCATTTAGTGACGAAATTTGTGACAGTCATAGCGTTTGTTTCATGGCGTCACATAAAGGCGTTTACGAGAAATCGATGAAAACTTGGTGCCAGCCAGCCTGATGTTCTGGCTGGCTGGCTCGTTGTATCTGCGCTGTCTGATGGTCTACGGCTTCCAAATTTTCTTCAACATTTAATGACGGGGACGATTAAGATAACCTGTAAATGTGACGACGATCCCTCCCATAGTTTCAGAGATATTGATCATTGTTATTGTCGACCGCTCGGCCATAGAGGCTATATTATTAGTGATTTCCAATAAAAGGTACAATAACGGTGTCGCGATGCATGTTGCTATCACCAGTTGAGGAGTTTATCTCCGACTCCATCGTTAGATTTAAACAATATTTGTATGAATCTATCCCTAAAGCACGTTCTATCGAATGAAAAAAAAATCATCAAAATCGGTTAAAAACTGACTGAGATATGACTAAAAGAATTGACGAATAACGATGCGAATGCTACATTCCGTTGAGGAATTTCCAAGTTTTACCTCATGTTCCACTATCGGGTAATTAGAGCAGTTGATAGACATTGCAAAATTACCTAGAATTCTAAATTTTAAGTTGTACCTAGGTCGTATGGATTTCAAGGGGGGTTGAAAGTGGCTCGAAATGCTTCATGTTCATAACACACTGGTGCGTCGTCGCTCTTTTTAACCCCCGACGCAAAAAAGAGGGGTATTATAAGTTTGACCGCTATGTGTGTCTGTATGTCTGTGTGTCTATCTGTGACACCGTAGCTCTTAAACGGCTCACCCGATTTGGATGCGGTTTTTTTTTATTTGAAAGTACGTTTTCTAGCGATGGTTCTTAGACACGTTTCATCAAAATCAGTTCTGCCGTTTCAAGGTCATCAGCTCTTTTGTTAGCTGTGGTAGGGTTGTTAGACCCATAATGTGTATTTACTTTTTAATTTTAAACATACGTGTGACCTAAAATTTGAAACACCCATGTATGCTTTATAACTTTGCATGATAATGGAATTATTGGTCTGATGCTGCAGCCAGGATATCCAGCACTCTAGTAAACTCTTGAAAAAATAATAGCAGATATGTCGTGTTTGGATTCACACTTTCAACGAGCAAACCGTATCGTGGCACGATACGGTTTGCTCGTTGAAAGTGCGCTATAATGTCACGTCGGGGTACCGCTAAGTTTAATAAAATATCATAGCAAGTTGGTCGGATATGCTAACAAATTAATATATATTCAATCACATGAAGGGTCTAACTTATTGCCTGAGCGGTACCCCGACGCGACATTATAGCGCAATTTGAACGAGCAAACCGTATCGTGCCATCCATCAATTTCTATAATAAAATTAAAGTACGTGTATGTAGGTGATACTCATTCGAATTTGATGGCTCAACGATAGATATTATTTTTGACTTTTTAAATGTTGGATTTTATGGCTTCGGGGGTTTTTAAATTTATAATTTATCTTTTGAAAACTTGGCGGTCGCCTATTTGGACGACATTTAGATGTTTGAATGTTTGTTACGCTTTCACGCCTAAACTACTGAACGGATTTGGATGGTAATGCAAATAGTTTTTAGGTAACCTGGATTAACATATTGGATACCTTTTTATGAGCAAAAGTCTTATTCCACGGGAAAAATCTTACACAACGCGAGCGTAGCCACAGCTAGTAAAAAATAAATATTTGAAATTTTATAACTGTCTAGCTGGCCTAATCATGAAATGTGTAAAAATAACGAGCGTTTAAAATTTTAGTTTTTAAATATCCACGGAACGGACACACCCAGGTTCTTTGACCTCCCTAATGATGCGTGCGATATAGGTACTAAAGTAGGGCATCTGCCATCGAGAGAAACAAGATTTGACGTTTCTTTAATAGGTTAATTTTTTAAGCTTACCAAAGATTTCTTAGGTGCGTCACTTTGAAGCAACCCCCTTTTATCCTCGTGAGGTTTATACCTTACCTTACACATGATTTTATCTTCTGAGTTTGACAGCTGTCAAATCTTGTCTCTCAATAGCCCTTAGCTTTCAACAACATAAAAGACAAACCGTTCTGGTGCAGTAGGAGAACTGATACGGAGAGTGCGGGAAGAGGCCCGGGATTAGGCCGAAGTACATGTTGGTGGTGAGTACCGACGACAGCTGCCTGTCTCCGCTGCCAGATAACAAAAACCCCATTGAACTCAGTGAATAAGTGCGTGTCACTAACAGATACACACAGACAATATTTTGTAACTTTTGATACGCCTTTTATTAGATCGTTCGTCCGTTATTCTTGCCTTGAAGATTTTATAGAACGGTCAAACATCAGAAGGCGTCGTCGACTGCACAACTTTTAGAGCAGACGTAAATACACAAGCCTTAAAAAGCTGTTAAATTAACAACTACGCCCTTAATTCACAAACTTAACAACTTATTGCACACCTTGTCTGTAGTATAATGCAGATTTGTTCCCAATGGGTAATAATAATATGAATTCAGTTTGTGGACACCCGCCAACTACACCCGATACCTTCTCCGAAATACTAGGTCAAGAAAATTGGACTGTAGGTTTGGACTTGAAACTCACTGATCATCAACGAACCACCGTTCCACTTCGCCTTCATGAATAAAATATAAAATTTGATTGATATCGCCTTTCTCAACAATAGATTTTCCTGAAATGTATAAAAAGAAAAGCTGAGATGGAGAAATGGCTCTCAATCCGTTTTTATAATACTTTCTAGTAACTTTGATACTTTCCTTTCAATGTGCTCACCTTCGCGGAGCTATTCTTATCTTATCTTACTTAACCTATGTTGCAATCGCTTACAATGGCGGACGCGCGGAGCTATTTTTATCTTATCTTACTTAACCTATGTTGCAATCGCTTACAATGGCGGACGCGCGGAGCTATTCTTATCTTATCTTACTTAACCTATGTTGCAATCGCTTACAATGGCGGACGCGCGGAGCTATTCTTATCTCATCTTACTTAACCTATGTTGCAATTGCTTACAATGGCGGACGCGCGGAGCTATTCTTATCTTATCTTACTTAACCTATGTTGCAATCGCTTACAATGACGGACGCGCGGAGTTATTCTTATCTTATCTTACTTAACCTATGTTTTCTCACTTCTGAGCAAAAGCCTCTCTCTGTTCTTTTCACCCTTTTTTATCAAGAGCGTTAGTGAACCAGCCCGTGGCAAAACTGCTTAACTCGTCATGTCATCTTTGGCGTAGTCTGCCAGGTCGTCGCCATGGGGGTTAACAATTAGATGATTAACCTACCTAGCCCATAAGATTTCCGGCATGCGAGCGACGACTTGGCCGGCTCAGTCTCGCTTTAGCCAGGCTGCAGTATGAGCATCAACAGCAACTTGTGTTTTGGAGCGCAGTACTATAGGGATATTTCTGACTCCATTGCGTTATATTATACAAATAATAATATTTCACCTGGAAAGATGACGACTTTCTTCATGCGCACGGCCAGCTGGCGCAGGAAGTAGTCGGGTTGCGCGCTCAGCAGAGGCGGCGTACGTAGGTGGTGCATGAATAGCGAGCTAAACAGGTCCTGGCGCAGACACGCCGGCGCGGCCAGCGCTAGCGACGGGATTTCGTTACCTGCAGGCGTAACATGCATTGCATACTGCTTCTCTAAGATGCACGCGAATACTTGGGTTCTGTCAAACATACATGCATTGTATACTACTTCTCTTATATGTCGACAGTGTAAAAGCAAAATCACTTAACCGCCACTTTTGTAATTTTACAAAAACGAGGATTAAAGTTTTTAAAAAAAAAACATCTCTTTTCAAATTGAGAGTAGTGCTATGAAAAATAAAACATATTCTTAAAAATACGTTTTCTACATAGTTTTTTATCAAAAACATTTATAACGCCTTTATTTTGCGAGTTAAGTGTCGCTTAAGCGAAAATTACTTCGACTGTTAAAAATTTTTGGTTTGACCAAAAATTGCTGATTGACCATTATTGGACCATTATCATAAACATAAAAATTTTGATGACTAACAGGCAATATTGCTAGTATACGTTAAATTTTAAAATGGCTGATAAGCTATATTAAAATAGAAACAGTGGTTTCTTTATTGATATTCTTTGTAAACATAAATCGCTAACAGAAAAACTTACTTCAAACCTATGCGACGCTTATGACATACGAGGGCTGATTGATAAGTTTCCGAAACGACAAAGAAAAACTTTAAAAATCTATTTAAAATAAATTTATTTCTCAACGTAGTTTCCTTCTACCTCGATGCATTTAGTCCAGCGCTTCTCCAATGCCGTTACACCAGTTTGATAAAATGTTTTCTCCAACCTCTCAAAATACTCGTCCACGGCAACAATGACTTCTTCATTTGATGAAAATCTCTGGCCACCTAACCATTTCTTCAGGTTTGGGAATAAGTGGAAGTCACACAGGGCCAGATCCGGGGAATAGGGTGGATGCGGTAGCAATTCGAACCGCAATTCATGGAGTTTGGCGACTGCAACCATTGACGTGTGTGCAGGTGCGTTGTCATGGTGGAACAAAACTTTTTTCTTGGCCAAATGTGGTCGTTTTTCTGGATTTCTTCACTTAATTTTTGCAGCAAGCTTGCGTAGTACTCTCCATTTATTGTTTTTCCTTTTTGCAGATAATCCACTAAAATAATCCCTCGAGCATCCCGAAAAACAGTCGCCATCACTTTGCCGGCCGACAAAACCGTTTTTGCTTTCTTCGGCGCAGGTCTTCCGCTCTCAGTCCACTGCTTAGATTGTTCTTTTGTCTCGGGAGTATAATGATGTATCCAGGTTTCATCGACTGTTACATAACGCCGCGAAAACTCGTTAGGATCTCGGTTAAACAGCGCCAAACACTCCGATGAATCGTCCACTCGACATTGCTTTTGGTCAACAGTGAGCAAACGCGGCACCCATCGCGCGCAAAGCTTTTTCATTCCCAAATGTTGGTGCAAAATATTAAAAACGCGTTCAGATGAAATGCTCACCATCTCTGCTATCTCTCGCAACTTCAAGCGCCGATCATTCAATACAATTTTGTGAATTTTTTTGATCATGTCCGGATTCGTGACTTCATTTGGACGGCCAGACCTGTGGGCGTCTTCGCAGCTCTGTCTTCCACGTTTAAAATCAGTTACCCAGGTGTGAATTGTACTCAATGCAGGAGCAGAATTACCTAAAACACTGTCTAGCTTGGTTTTAAGCGATTTTGCTTTTCAACTGTCGATGTGATGTTTAGATTAAGTTGTAAATGATTACAGTCAAGATAGTTTGTAGTTGTATCCAATATAGCGACCATTTTAATTTTTAGTTCGATTGGAGATACAATGTACAAGGAACTACAATTTAAATATCATCCGCAAAGTAAACGCAGGAGATATTATTATCATGTTCCAGTAGCTGTGGAAGGTCGTTTATGTAGAGCAAAAAAATATTACATCCTAGAACACTTCCTTGAGGGATAGAGCTTGTTCAGATCTAATGAATTAAAATTTTTCCAGTGCTCATTACATGTTCTACTTCGACATAATTGTAAACGATTTTCAAGGTAGGTAGGTGTGAAACCGTTATATACTACTGAAACAACAATGGTAGGTAGTTAGTGTCCGAAATTATTAATAAAGATTAATTGAAGGATAAAGGATAATAATAATAATCATAGATAGCATGTCTAGGTGGGGATTCTCCAATAACGCTGATTTGAGCTGCGCGTGCGAGGAGGTACAGACGATGGCCCACCTGACATCATGTCCTGAGTGCCCTGTCACCTGCACGCAAAAAGATTTGATGGACGCCACACAATCCGCCGTCCAAGTGGCCACATTCTGGGCTACAACAATATAAAGTTTCGACTTGCCATCGACTCGCTAAGAAGAAGAATAATCATTAATCACAACCAGAAGTGCAAGTTAAGGATTTTAAGGTTTTTTTTTTAAAGGAATTTAAAGGTTCACTAAAAATATCAATGTCCATCAGCCTTTCGTTATAATATAATCTGCAGGATCGTCGTATAAAACTGTTACCAGAATAACGGGTTTTACTTTTACAAATAGTGACAAGAGTTCTTTTCCTACAGTTTCGTTCGCTAGCAAATGGTAGATTAACAGTATTAGACGTTGACACGTGCAGACTGGAAATCCAAGACTTGGTCCCGTCATCTTGACGATCACCGCGTCTTCGAGGCATTTTAAAAGAGACAGCATGCAACAATGCAGGAGCATCCATAAAATTGTTAATAATTTTGAAGAGGTAAGTGACATCAGTAAGATCACGGCGGCGGTAACTTAAACGTGCTATGTTATTCCTCAATGGACGTGTCGTAGTTAGAGTAGCCATGCCCAGTACGGTAGTCAAGAGCTTTTAAAAACTTTTTAGGCTTTAGAAGTGAAACAAGCCCAAATATAATAATTAAATGTTTATTGAGTGCCACAGTAATTAGCTCAGTGTACAAAACAAATCTTTTCCACCAGAAGTCAAGAACAAGTTCTAACTTGAAAACTTTTCATAGAGCGTCTGTTGATGGCGAACGAACCTGCTCTCTATTGGTCGCCCGAAAACGTCAAGTGCGAGTCGCGCGGTTTTGCGCGGCAAGATTTAAAAGGGCAGAATCATTCGCCACATCACCTCCCTAGGCAGAAAAATAATCCACCCAAGAATTAAAATCTTAATTAAGAAAAACTTAATACTAAGAAAAAATATAATACAACTTAAAAACTGACCCTTGACCAAAAATAGCTATGTACACAATTAAAATAATAATAATATATACACACAAACACCAAAATAAGAAAAATATTCACAACATGCTAATTTCAAATTAAACACAAAATAAAGACTGTAATAAATTTGGAGAAACAATTAAAGGCTACAGGTTCATACGGGTCTTAAAACGGACGTTACGACCTGAGCGAGTGGTGTATGGAGTTGGGTCAGATTTCGTAGTCGCAGTTGGTGGTTTTGCAAAACGGGGAATTGGGGTGGCTGAAACAGGAGGCGAGGTCGGAACAACAACAGCTGGAGCTGGAGTAAGCGTCACAGGTGGGTTAGCAACTGGTACTTGAGAAGCTGATGGAGCAGTGTTGTCCAAGATGTACGCCGGTTTGACACAATCAAGGCTCACTTGGGTGTTTCTATCACCCACAGTGATAGTGACAGTCTTATCCGTCCTGGAAACAACTTTGTACGGTCCCATGTAGGGCGGTTTAAGCGAAGGCCTGACTGTGTCGTCCCTCAAAAATACATGAGAGGCAGTCATGAGGTCCTTCGAGACAAAGATTGGGTGCTGACCGTGGCGTGAGGCAGGAGTTGGCCTCAATCGTGCCATGTGCTTGCGCAGGTGAGTGGCAAAGCTTGCGAGGTCCTCGACGCGCTCTGGAGCTGAAGAAGGAGCAATAAGTTCGCCGGGCAAGCGCAGGGGCTCCCCGTAAATGAGCTCGGCTGGTGAACATTGTAAATCCTCCTTAAGAGCTGCGCGCATGCCGAGTAGTCACAGCTTTGTGCCAGGTCTCCTGATGGCACATTAAAGCGGCTTTAAGTTGCCGGTGCATACGTTTGACGAGTCCGTTCGCACACGGATGATAACTAGTGGTGCGAACGCGTTTGGTGCCACACATCTGCATGAGAGTCTGGAAAAGACAGGACTCAAATTGACGACCTTGGTCTATCGTTACGATGGTGGGGACGCCGAAACGAGCAATCCAACCTCTGAAGAAGGTCTCTGCGCACTCCTCCGCCGACATGTTGACCATTGGCCAGGCCTCGGGCCAGCGAGTAAATCTGTCGACGGCTGTCAGACAGTACTGGAATCCTTTACTGGAAGGAAGAGGGCCGATGATGTCAATATCGACGTGGTATAAGCGCTTGGTTGGACTGGAGAAATTACCGAGAGGTGTTGCTGTGTGCCGACAAAACCTTGCTTCGTTGGCAAGCGACGCAAGAGCGCGTCCAGTTATTACAATCCTTGTGGATACTCGGTCACACAAAACGCTCAGCTACCATGCGTGCGGTTGCCCGCGCGCCAGGGTGACTGAGGTTGTGCATTTTGTCGAAATAAGGTCGACGAAAAGATGGGGTAAGAAAAGGACGAGGCTTACCAGTGGACACATCACAAAAAATCTCAACATCGGAACCAGGTATGACGACTTTTTCAAGTTTCAGAGACGAACTGGTCTGCATCTTACGAAGCTCTTCGTCGGTCGCCTGTTCTTCGGCGAGGGCGGCAAAATTGTCGACAAGATGGACAACTTCGACGCGCGACATGGTGTCTACCACATTCTCCTTCCCTTGGACGTGGACGATGTGCGTCGTAAACTGGGAAATGAAGGAGAGCTGGTTCAGTTGAACCGGGGGAAGCTTCTCTCGTTTCTGTGAAAAAGCATAAATCAACGGTTTATGGTCCGTGAAGATTGTGACGTGCTGTGCTTCCATGATGTGACGAAAATGTTGGACAGCGTCATAGCGTCAGCGCGTAAGTTGGCCAACGACAGAACTCTGTGTAGGTAGCTCCTTGGAAGTAGGTAGTTCCCGCTGCAAAAAATAGCAAGCGGGTGCTGTAGGAGAAAATAATATTTAAAACCAACAGCGATCGCTGGTACAAGAGGGGGACTCAAAGAAAAAGAAAGCTTGAAGAGCAACAAAACGTAAAAACAAAATTAAAAACACAGGACATACCGGTAAAGAAAATCCAGGTCTCACTGAGAATCTCAGTTCTTTAGTTTATCACTCCAAACACAGAGTTTCATAAAATATAAGTTCATCTACCAGAAAATCTGCAGAGAGACAGACTGTTCACGAAAAAAACAGGAATGATTAAAATATTAATAAAAAAGGATCAAACGACATTCCAGGAATTTTAAATACAGAAATCAAAATAAAAAGAAAAATAAAACAAGCTTAACGAAAAGAAGAACATGAATGAAGGTTGAAAACCGCAGCGAAACGCTGCAGTTATCCCCCTTATGACGAAAAAAGAAGGAAACCTGGTAGGAAAAAATCACAAAATTAACAAACAGTAAGTCAGAACCCAAGGTGACAGAATCCAAAAAAATTCGAAGTTAAAGAGCCAAAACCGAAAAAACTGGTTAACTAAACAACAAAAATTTTAAAGTTAAAGCTTCAAAATAAATAAACAAATCAGGCAGAATTGACCAAACTTGTGAAATCCCTTTCACGCAACCCTAGCAAAAAAAAACGAAGATCCAAATTAAATAAATTATTAATTAAATTAACAGCCTTTTAATAAATTATCAGATTTGATACCCTGTGCTTTGCTGATGACACAGTGCTCTTATTTTCATCCTACTCGTGGGATTATGTAAGTAGAACACTTTGTGGACTCAATATGAACAGAAACATGGTTTGATCGCAACCTCCTAACCTTAAATGAAAGCAAGACAGTGTTCATGTGTTTTTCACCAACAAAATCTGGTCAACCAGCATTAGAGCCAAAAATGAAAATATACTCTTGTTCAAAAGAATCAAACTGCTCTTGCACAGAGGGTCACTAGCACAACATACCTTGGCGTCATTATTGATCAGCACCTCCGCGCTTCGTTGGGAGGAACACATAAATAAGCTCTCTGCTAGAGTTAGGCGGATTGGCTACATTTATTGTGACCTGCGTAATGTACTACCACGTGTACTTCTTATGAGTGTGTACTATGCTTTAACACAATCACTTTTGTTATATGGTGTTACAGCATGGGGTTGCTGCGGATCAACCAGAATGACAAAGTTAGAAATTGCAAAGAAGTTGAATTTGAAAATAATATTTAAGAAACCGCTTACATTCCCGACAGATGAACTGTATGACTTAATATGTAAAGTTTTAACACCGCGAAAAATGTTTTTATGGCAAATAATTATATCGATGTCCAAGCACTTGGATGAATTTTCGATAAATAATAAAATTCGCAACACAAGAGTGAACACTCAAAGCAAATACCAGGTCCCTAAAAAATCTAGTGTGTTTAGCGGTAAACACTACACTATTATTGATCCTCGTTTGTATCATTTTTTACCCAATACAATTAAACATTTAATTGATAATAAACAGATATTAAGTTTAAAATATACACTGAAGAATCACTTAATAAATATGAACAAAATTGAATTTAATGTGTTGTGGGATAAAACTGGCATATGATAGATTAAAATACAAATAATAATATTATGTTGTGTAGGTATAATATGTATAAAATAGGTATATTTATATATCTTTCTTTAAGTAGGTGTATGTATGTTATGTCCTGATATAATATTATGTTTTATGTGAGTGTTAGTAGATTTATATTTAAATATATAAAAAATGTCCTGGTTTTCTCTTTTCTAATTTAGTTTCATGAGTTACACGCAGTACAAGACAGATAAGTAACAGGAAGACGATAAAGTTAGGTACGATTTAACTTTTGTAGCACAGACATTAGTCTATTCGGGTTGCTACTATCAAACACCATTAATAGCGAAATAGGTAAGTTTTGAACTTGTCTCTGCTCTTATTTTAATGGTTATTATTGTCGTTTAGCAAATGTGTGTATAAATAAATAAAAGGAACTAAGTACCAATAAAGAAAACAGTAGAAGACTGATAAAATGTACAAAACAACCCAATCTCAACCCAAAAGTCTTCTAGAGACAATGTGTAACATAATATAGAGTCGTTGCGCATTGTATACTACTTTTCTAAAATGCGCGCGAAGACTTCGGCTCTGTCAAATCTTAAATATCTCTAATACGAGTCTGAGACAAGTTAAAAATTATATTACGAGAGGACACTACTAGGAAAACTATTTACTGTACATGGAAATTACAAATTTTCATTTGTATCGCAGTCTGCCTGCACAAAGTCAAAACACAAACATTTTCTCACCCTTTGACCTTCTCCAGAGCAGAAACGTATACCTCTTGACGGCTTGCTGTAAGCTGTTTGAAATGCCGTTCCTCTTCATGTACTTTAGGAGAGTGGCGACGTCGTAGTCGAAGTTGTACATTTTCCGAAGCTTAGCATAGGTGCTGCCGATAACATCGCTCGTAAACCAAAGCGTTGCTAGCTGCAACAGCAACTTCACCAACACGTTGTAAGCTATTTCATCCGCAGCAACAGTAACTATCTTAAAAAGAAAACGAATCTATTTATTCGTTGAATACTCGCTGAGGCGAAAGAACAGCGGGGATGTGCGGAAATCAGCAGAAATTGGCTAATCATGTTATTTGAAGCACTCCCTCTCCCTTCAGCGGAAACAGTGCTATTGGAGACGAAAGTTGTGTGTGTTACCGCTGAGCATAGCGGAGGGGATTGGAGCAGTGTTTTTATTTTAAAGAAATTTATTTTCAGGCCAACGTTTACAATAAATTACAGTCATAATGCATAGACAAAAACTTAAGTACAAAAATGTTGATTTCTGTCTCCTAAACTAGGAAAAATACCTGGAGACAGCAATTCCATCGTGGTTAGACAAAGGAACACGTTGCGTTTGTTTTATTTATGGATAACAAAAAAGACTAAAAGAAAAGGGAAGTATTCTTGAATTAATGTTGTCAATCAATCAATCAATATCAGCCTGGTGCAGTCCACTGATCGATGAATGTTGAGTGTTTGTAAGAAGATTGTAAGGAGGTAACTTACAAGTTCTTGCGAACTGTTTGTTTACATTTGAGACTCAGAGCTTCCTGTACTCAGTTTACACGACGACACGGTAAGCAAAAGTTTCGGGTCGTACCTACCAAGGCCAGGTTGGTGCCGGTGAGCAAGGCGACCACGTGCGCGAGCGCAAGCAGGTAGTCGGCCCGGTGCACGCGCGGCTTGAGGTACCCGGTCACGTGGCGCCCGCGCATTGCAAACGCCGGCGACTGTATTGGACAACCTGCGGAACCATTTTAGCTGATGTTAGGGTGCTACCAAGCGGCCACGAGATGGCTTCAGATATCACTGAGACACTTCATTTTACCGAACAATATTCAATAATTTTACACAATTATTAGTTTAATCTGTGTATATTATAAATTTACATACATACTTACTTAAAAAGGTTTAAACACTCGCTTTAGGCTACGCGCTTCAAAAATCTGTGTACTAACTAGACACTGGTGGCATCAAATGAGTTACCCATACAAACCATATAAATGGGTCCTCTAAAGGCTCATGTTGACTTATTTGCGCGGCGTCTTAGTAGTACGTCCGCCCGTCTAAGATCGATATCATCAAAATTTCTGGTGGTTTTCTTCATGACATTTGAGCTTTTGAGCTTAAGCTATTTGAAGACTACCTGTCAAATAGGACGCAGAGGGTTAGAATAGGTGACTATATGAGCGAGGAATTGCCAGTGAACTTTGGAGTACCTCAGGGCAGTGTCCTTGGCTCAACACTTTTCTTAGCCTATATTAATGACCTCTGTAATATAAAACTCAATAATGGAAAAATTATAACTTTTGCCGATGATACTGCCTTGCTCTTTAGTGGCGAATGTTGGACAGAGAATTTTAAACTTGCTCAGAAGGGCTTTAATAATATACTCAATTGGTTATCAGATAACATGCTTTCTCTGAACGTAGCAAAAACTACCTACGTCACCTTTTCTATCAGGTCACAAGACCAACCCTCTGAAAGCAGTTTTTATATAAAAGCTCACTTTTGTAAAGCCCCCTCTGAGCAGGAATGCTCCTGTCCAAAGCTTAATAACACACTATCTGTCAAGTATCTTGGGGTTACTATTGATTATCGCCTAAATTTTAAACAACATATTGATATACTTACAGGTAGATTGAGGCAACTCATCTACGTTTTCAAAAATCTACGACACGTGGCTGACCAAAACACCTTGCGTACGGTCTATCTTGCTCTGTGCCAGTCTCTAGTTAGCTATTGCATCACATCCTGGGGGGGAGCTGCTAAGACACACCTTTTAAAATTAGAGCGCGCCCAAAGAGCTATTTTAAAGGTGGGTTGGCTTCTTCCATATAGATTCCCAACAAGAGATTTATATGAAACTACTGGGATGTTGACAGTTAGGCAAATTTTCGTCCTAATTACCGTCCTTCGAAAACACTCATCCCTCCATTTCGATCCTAGTATTAAAAACACCCGCAGGAAACATCAAGTCTGCACAAGCTCATCCTTCCGTACCTTATTCTCTCACAAATTCTTCTGCTTCCTCGGCTCCTACTTGTATAATAAAATTAACATAGAATTGCTCATATATGAGACCGTTAAAACCGAATGCAAAAAAAACTAACAAATTGGCTTCTATGTAAAAATTATACCGCTACAGAAAATCTTCTCGTCACTCAGACATAATAACCGGATACACGCTCACACATCCCTTTTCTCATTCACCCTCTTATCATTTTTCCCTATCACATATACTCACACACTCACCACGCACACACCCTCACAAGCACGCTCATATCATATGCTCACAATTACACTCTCCCACAATACAAATATGTTTTATTTTTATTTCTCCAGATTTTTCTTATTTATATTTTGTCATGTTTGTTTTCACTGTTTCAAACTTTCAATTTGCTAAATTAATGTCATAATTTTGCACCCTGGATACTTCAAAATTGATATTCCTGGGGCGGGAGCCTGATGATCTGTCATACAGGTTTTCCTAGTACGGACACCAGGCTCTCACATCGCAATAGGCTACTCCTGTATTAGATTAAGTTCTTAGTATAATTTAAGTTACCTATTTTGTGAGAGCAAATAAATTATTATTATTATTATTATTTGGAAAGAACACGCTCTCGTGATCGCAAACTCGGATCGGAAACTTTGAAGACCGCTCAAATTTCGCCATTTAAAGAGGAAAAATCGCGAAGTCTGAGCGGTCTTAAAAGTTTCCTCTGCCACTTTTTTGCGTCTTAACAATATACACAATACTCAGTCCATCGAGTACAACACGTTAATAGCAAAATCGTTCACTAGACTTAAATGATAATTTAACGAGCATTTTTGGCGATTTTCACTCCTCCATAAAAACTGCTGCGGCGGATTGCGCCCTCTAAGACTCAGCTTTTTGAGATCACGAGAGTGTGTTCTTTCCAAATATCATAAAGAAAATCACCAGAAATTTTGATGACTTAGACGGGCGGATGTACTATAGGAACAAAACACTCAAAAATAAATTATTATGCACCCGATTTTATTATGTAATACCGGTATTATTCACTATCATCAGCAACATCATTCTCACAGCCGGAAGACGCCTACTCTCGCGCGTGCTTGCATCCAGCAGCTGTCCAAAACTTTTACCAGATAGTCAAGCCACCCGTGAGACGCCTGACCACGCTGCGTGGTCCCTATATACACCATCCTAACTTATTCAATAAATCAACTCTACAGTAAACTAATCAGCAATAAAAATACCTTCGGGCGAAACGCCCCATCAAAAAACAATGTTTTCTATAATTAATTCGAGAATTCGGGCGAACGGTTCTCGGGGGAAACGACCCATAACTCCTGAGCCTTACTGTCATAAACCAAACTTAAACAATGACAGCATGGAGTGACGTGATAGCGTAAAATAGTGTTAGTATTTTTTTTATGTGGCTTTTAGTAGTCACAATTCCACCAAAGTCACGTGCCATGTTATGACATCTCATAAAGTCAACTAAATAGCAGATTACCGGGTTTCTGTGCCTGCTCAACCCACTGCCACGTAGACAAGTCGATTAGATCGTCCACTTCTTTAGGACGGTCCTTGTGAACAGGTAATGGAAATCTTCCTCCTAGAGGACAACAAAAAACATGCATGACAACACTAGTATAACATTGCATCACGGAAGAGAGTCCGTACGGTATAGGATGTTTCAACTACGTATGAAATACCTAATGGACGACTCGCCTACGTTTAAAATACAGATATTATTTTGCTTACTTAGCAATATTGCATGCCTGCAAGCAGACATGGATGGTCACAAGACAACCTAACCCCGAAGGGTATGGCGGAGGGAGCCAGACGAGCGAAGGGTGCCCCGAACTCCCGTACTCGCTGCGCTCGCACCCGCCCTGATTTTTTAAAATTAATTGTAGTTAAACAAACCGTAGGCTGTAGATGAATCGTCCATTATTTCAATAAACCTTAGGTAAATTGTAGGTGAACAAACCGTAGGTGAATTCACCTTTATGGGTATCGTTCATTAGTTTAAACAAACATCTATGAAACGGTCTTTAGTTATCTTAAATAGTAGTCTTTTGACCGTAGTTGTGTCGAAAATAGACTGAGTTTAGTTATTATAATATATAACCTTATAGATCGTTTTACTGTTGTAAAAACCTGGGCGACAGAGCTTCGGTAAATTTTAGAAGAATACCATGAATTTATTATGACTACCAGCTGCATAGCTGGTAACTAATAAGAAGCTTATGCGTGTCACACTGTCGTTATACCTAAGTATATATATAATAATGGACATTTAGCTATTTTTGTACCATACGTCGCCAAAACAATAAAAAAACTTTTTGTTCAACAGACCATTCTCAGAGATTAGTGCACCCATATCAATGATACCAGGATATTAAAAAATAGAAAAAAAATCAGCTTATAGCTTATTCGATAACAGTACATTACGATACGAGGGTCGTATGTGGCGGATTACGAACAAGCTGATTTCTTGTGTGTGTGGCAAAATAATTGGTTTAAATGGTTTCAAAACAGATATTTAAGAATTAAAATAAAATTGTTAAGAAAGGTATCGTACAAAAGCTAAGATAATCGTACTATACAGGTATTTTTTATGTACCTAAAAGTTGTAAAAACTAACCTTTGTTACATCGCGTGCAGTATAAATTGCTGTACTATTCACATTTATCATTAAATACCAGCACTTAATCACTGAGAAAACAACAATGAAAATTTTACAAAACTAACGCCAACCTCAAAACAATAATTAGTTTAAACATTTTAGATTCATCGAAAACAACTAAAAACGTAAACCTTCCGGCGAAACTTGAACCCACGACCTTCGGCCTATACGCAGCCAACGTGCTTACCAACTTCACCACGGAGGGCATAGTGGCAGCACCGAAATTAATTCTTGCTTGTTTTCTATGAAATCATGACGTCACCACAATAGGCAACCACTTGGCACGTTACAGCGTGCTTTAGCGACATCTATGGTACATCTATCCTTTCGAACAGTAACTATTTCCACTCAATCCGTCTTTGAGATCGAACGATGCCGCCTACCTTCCTGTGACGTCATGATTCCATAGAAAACAAGCAAGAACGAATTTCGGCGCTGCCACTATGCCCTCCGTGGTGAAGTTGGCACGTTGCACGAAGCACGTTGGCTGCGTATAATAGGCCGAAGGTCGTGGGTTCAAGTCCGCCGGAAGGTTTACGTTTTTAGTTGTTTTCTATGAATCTTGTGCGTGACGGACCCTGCCAGACGCAGTCGTGGCAGTAGGAGTCCCTACGCACCGTTCTATACTGGATCTCTTCTATATTTGAATTACAGGTTGGTCCTGCGCCGAAATGAAAACGCCGTTTTGCTTCTATTTTCTAATTGGAGCCTTTCTTCCTTTGGGAACTTTTCTTCTTATTTGTTTCGCCGCCGAGCTACTGTGCCGAACTGTGTCGGCAATTTTTTTTTTTTTTATATGGACCTAATGCTTGTGTCGCAAAATCGACGTATCAAGCGTAACCGGACTTTTGGGGGAGCGGAAGGCTCTGTGTCGGCTAAGGCGTGCGCTTCGGTTTTATCCTATTGACACACATATGCGTCAATGTGTGTCAATGTGTGTGTAGCTCCCATAGGTATAAGACCCCAAGTCGACATTTTTATTATGATTTTACACTTTATCTTAACTTTACAAAAAACTATAAAGGTTTATCATGATCAAACTATATACAATGGTTAGAATACAAAATTCTCTATCTAAAACATATACAAAAACTTTTTCCTGTGGGAGATAATGTTCGAAATTCAAACGAATTTTCCTCTCTAGACATGAAAATGGTTTGCATATCTAGAAATGAATAAGCGATTTTCGGCCCTGATTTAGGGCATTAAAAGCCAACTTTCCGTGGTGGAGAGCTGAAAAAATATTTTCATTTTCACGGAATTAAACGTCCTACGAAACAGATCATCCCTTCAGTCTGAGTCAGCCCACTGCTGGACTTACACCTTTCTGACCGTGCTTGGTACGATGACATGACGACTTTTTTGTAAGGTTTTAGAGGTTTCCGCTGAAGCTGAAATGAGCGATGAGATGTGTTTCATACAAATTATATTTTCAAGGATTATCGTTCTGGTAACGGTTCTGGTTCGTTTAGTGTCAACCCGCATTTTTTCAATGTCGTTGTTGTCGTGTGATAAAGATTACTGTTCTGGTACGGTTCTGGTTCGTTTAGTGTCAGCCCGCATGTTTTCAATGTCGTTGTTGTCATGTGATAAAGATTATCGTTCTGGTACGGTTCTGGTTCGTTTAGTGTCAGCCCGCATGTTTTCAATGTCGTTGTTGTCGTGTGATAAAGATTATCGTTCTGGTACAGTTCTGGTTCGTTTAGTGTCAGCCCGCATATTTTCAATGTCGTTGTCGTGTGATAAAGATTACCGTTCTGGTACGGTTCTGGTTCGTTTAGTGTCAGCCCGCATGTTTTCAATGTCGTTGTTGTCGTGTGATAAAGATTATCGTTCTGGTACGGTTCTGGTTCGTTTAGTGTCAGCCCGCATGTTTTCAATATCGTTGTCGTGTGATAAATTACCGTTCTGGTACGGTTCTGGTTCGTTAGTGTCAGCCCGCATGTTTTCAATGTCGTTGTCATGTGATAAAGATTACCGCTCTGGTACGGTTCTGGTTCGTTTAGTGTCAGCCCGCATGTTTTCAATGTCGTTGTTGTCGTGTGATAAATTACCGTTCTGGTACGGTTCTGGTTCGTTAGTGTCAGCCCGCATGTTTTCAATGTCGTTGTCATGTGATAAAGATTACCGTTCTGGTACGGTTCTGGTTCGTTTAGTGTCAGCCCGCATGTTTTCAATGTCGTTGTTGTCGTGTGATAAAGATTATCGTTCTGGTACGGTTCTGGTTCGTTTAGTGTCAGCCCGCAATTTTCAATGTCGTTGTCGTGTGATAAAGATTACCGTTCTGGTACGGTTCTGGTTCGTTTAGTGTCAGCCCGCATGTTTTCAATGTCGTTGTTGTCGTGTGATAAAGATTATCGTTCTGGTACGGTTCTGGTTCGTTTAGTGTCAGCCCGCATGTTTTCAATGTCGTTGTTGTCTTGTGATAAAGATTATCGTTCTGGTACAGTTCTGGTTCGTTTAGTGTCAGCCCGCATATTTTCAATGTCGTTGTCGTGTGATAAAGATTACCGTTCTGGTACGGTTCTGGTTCGTTTAGTGTCAGCCCGCATGTTTTCAATGTCGTTGTTGTCGTGTGATAAAGATTATCGTTCTGGTACGGTTCTGGTTCGTTTAGTGTCAGCCCGCATGTTTTCAATATCGTTGTCGTGTGATAAATTACCGTTCTGGTACGGTTCTGGTTCGTTAGTGTCAGCCCGCATGTTTTCAATGTCGTTGTCATGTGATAAAGATTACCGTTCTGGTACGGTTCTGGTTCGTTTAGTGTCAGCCCGCATGTTTTCAATGTCGTTGTTGTCGTGTGATAAAGATTATCGTTCTGGTACGGTTCTGGTTCGTTTAGTGTCAGCCCGCATGTTTTCAATATCGTTGTCGTGTGATAAATTACCGTTCTGGTACGGTTCTGGTTCGTTAGTGTCAGCCCGCATGTTTTCAATGTCGTTGTTGTCGTGTGATAAAGATTATCGTTCTGGTACGGTTCTGGTTCGTTTAGTGTCAGCCCGCATGTTTTCAAAATCGTTGTCGTGTGATAAATTACCGTTCTGGTACGGTTCTGGTTCGTTAGTGTCAGCCCGCATGTTTTCAATGTCGTTGTCATGTGATAAAGATTACCGTTCTGGTACGGTTCTGGTTCGTTTAGTGTCAGCCCGCATGTTTTCAATGTCGTTGTTGTCGTGTGATAAAGATTATCGTTCTGGTACGGTTCTGGTTCGTTTAGTGTCAGCCCGCAATTTTCAATGTCGTTGTCGTGTGATAAAGATTACCGCTCTGGTACGGTTCTGGTTCGTTAGTGTCAGCCCGCATGTTTTCAATGTCGTTGTTGTCGTGTGATAAAGATTATCGTTCTGGTACGGTTCTGGTTCGTTTAGTGTCAGCCCGCAATTTTCAATGTCGTTGTCGTGTGATAAAGATTACCGTTCTGGTACGGTTCTGGTTCGTTTAGTGTCAGCCCGCATGTTTTCAATGTCGTTGTTGTCGTGTGATAAAGATTATCGTTCTGGTACGGTTCTGGTTCGTTTAGTGTCAGCCCGCATGTTTTCAATGTCGTTGTTGTCGTGTGATAAAGATTATCGTTCTGGTACAGTTCTGGTTCGTTTAGTGTCAGCCCGCATATTTTCAATGTCGTTGTCGTGTGATAAAGATTACCGTTCTGGTACAGTTCTGGTTCGTTTAGTGTCAGCCCGCATATTTTCAATGTCGTTGTCGTGTGATAAAGATTACCGTTCTGGTACGGTTCTGGTTCGTTTAGTGTCAGCCCGCATGTTTTCAATGTCGTTGTTGTCGTGTGATAAAGATTATCGTTCTGGTACGGTTCTGGTTCGTTTAGTGTCAGCCCGCAATTTTCAATGTCGTTGTCGTGTAATAAATTACCGTTCTGGTACGGTTCTGGTTCGTTAGTGTCAGCCCGCATGTTTTCAATGTCGTTGTCATGTGATAAAGATTACCGCTCTGGTACGGTTCTGGTTCGTTAGTGTCAGCCCGCATGTTTTCAATGTCGTTGTTGTCGTGTGATAAAGATTATCGTTCTGGTACGGTTCTGGTTCGTTTAGTGTCAGCTCGCATGTTTTCAATGTCGTTGTTGTCGTGTGATAAAGATTATCGTTCTGGTACGGTTCTGGTTCGTTTAGTGTCAGCCCGCATGTTTTCAATATCGTTGTCGTGTGATAGAGATTATCGTTCTGGTACGGTTCTGGTTCGTTTAGTGTCAGCCCGCACGTTTTCAATGTCGTTGTTGTCGTGTGATAAAGATTATCGTTCTGGTACGGTTCTGGTTCGTTTAGTGTCAGCCCGCATGTTTTCAATATCGTTGTCGTGTGATAAATTACCGTTCTGGTACGGTTCTGGTTCGTTAGTGTCAGCCCGCATGTTTTCAATGTCGTTGTCATGTGATAAAGATTACCGTTCTGGTACGGTTCTGGTTCGTTTAGTGTCAGCCCGCATGTTTTCAATGTCGTTGTTGTCGTGTGATAAAGATTATCGTTCTGGTACGGTTCTGGTTCGTTTAGTGTCAGCCCGCATGTTTTCAATATCGTTGTCGTGTGATAAATTACCGTTCTGGTACGGTTCTGGTTCGTTAGTGTCAGCCCGCATGTTTTCAATGTCGTTGTCATGTGATAAAGATTACCGTTCTGGTACGGTTCTGGTTCGTTTAGTGTCAGCCCGCATGTTTTCAATATCGTTGTCGTGTGATAAATTACCGTTCTGGTACGGTTCTGGTTCGTTAGTGTCAGCCCGCATGTTTTCAATGTCGTTGTTGTCGTGTGATAAAGATTATCGTTCTGGTACGGTTCTGGTTCGTTTAGTGTCAGCCCGCATGTTTTCAATGTCGTTGTTGTCGTGTGATAAAGATTATCGTTCTGGTACGGTTCTGGTTCGTTTAGTGTCAGCCCGCATGTTTTCAATATCGTTGTCGTGTGATAAAGATTACCGTTCTGGTACGGTTCTGGTTCGTTTAGTGTCAGCCCGCATGTTTTCAATGTCGTTGTTGTCGTGTGATAAAGATTATCGTTCTGGTACGGTTCTGGTTCGTTTAGTGTCAGCCCGCATGTTTTCAATATCGTTGTCGTGTGATAAATTACCGTTCTGGTACGGTTCTGGTTCGTTAGTGTCAGCCCGCATGTTTTCAATGTCGTTGTCATGTGATAAAGATTACCGTTCTGGTACGGTTCTGGTTCGTTTAGTGTCAGCCCGCATGTTTTCAAAATCGTTGTCGTGTGATAAATTACCGTTCTGGTACGGTTCTGGTTCGTTAGTGTCAGCCCGCATGTTTTCAATGTCGTTGTCATGTGATAAAGATTACCGTTCTGGTACGGTTCTGGTTCGTTTAGTGTCAGCCCGCATGTTTTCAAAATCGTTGTCGTGTGATAAATTACCGTTCTGGTACGGTTCTGGTTCGTTTAGTGTCAGCCCGCATGTTTTCAATGTCGTTGTTGTCGTGTGATAAAGATTATCGTTCTGGTACGGTTCTGGTTCGTTTAGTGTCAGCCCGCATGTTTTCAATATCGTTGTCGTGTGATAAATTACCGTTCTGGTACGGTTCTGGTTCGTTAGTGTCAGCCCGCATGTTTTCAATGTCGTTGTCATGTGATAAAGATTACCGCTCTGGTACGGTTCTGGTTCGTTTAGTGTCAGCCCGCAAGTTTTCAATGTCGTTGTTGTCGTGTGATAAATTATCGTTCTGGTACGGTTCTGGTTCGTTTAGTGTCAGCCCGCAATTTTCAATGTCGTTGTCGTGTGATAAAGATTACCGTTCTGGTACGGTTCTGGTTCGTTTAGTGTGAGCCCGCATGTTTTCAATGTCGTTGTTGTCGTGTGATAAAGATTATCGTTCTGGTACGGTTCTGGTTCGTTTAGTGTCAGCCCGCATGTTTTCAATGTCGTTGTTGTCGTGTGATAAAGATTATCGTTCTGGTACGGTTCTGGTTCGTTTAGTGTCAGCCCGCATGTTTTCAATATCGTTGTCGTGTGATAAATTACCGTTCTGGTACGGTTCTGGTTCGTTAGTGTCAGCCCGCATGTTTTCAATGTCGTTGTCATGTGATAAAGATTACCGTTCTGGTACGGTTCTGGTTCGTTTAGTGTCAGCCCGCATGTTTTCAAAATCGTTGTCGTGTGATAAATTACCGTTCTGGTACGGTTCTGGTTCGTTAGTGTCAGCCCGCATGTTTTCAATGTCGTTGTCATGTGATAAAGATTACCGTTCTGGTACGGTTCTGGTTCGTTTAGTGTCAGCCCGCATGTTTTCAAAATCGTTGTCGTGTGATAAATTACCGTTCTGGTACGGTTCTGGTTCGTTAGTGTCAGCCCGCATGTTTTCAATGTCGTTGTCATGTGATAAAGATTACCGTTCTGGTACGGTTCTGGTTCGTTTAGTGTCAGCCCGCATTTTTTCAATGTCGTTGTTGTCGTGTGATTGTAACTTCATAACACAAGATAGAGATGGTTACAGAAGGACCACTCCCACCTTCTTCAAAAATAATTACGTCAGACTCACTAGGGTTGGTTGTTTTTAGCGTATTGTTTTTTTAGTTCTGACAAAAAATTGGTAGAATAGTACATTACAAACAAACATACATACATACAAACAATTCATTTATTCATTCATTCATGCTTACATGCCTTATTGAAGCGTCTCTGTTTCAGCTTGGCCAAATTTGCTTTTGTATAATATGTATAATATGTATGTAATTTGCTTTTGTATAATATGTATATAATATGTCCATCTGTTTGTTTGTTTGTTTATTTAGTTGTTTCACTCTACAGCTCGCGTTTCTCAACCGATTCTCGTGAAATTTTTCGATAAATTAATCGATTTTTTTTTGTCGAGCCAGTTCTGGAAATTTTAAAAAATTACGGAGTTATGGGGGTTGCCAGCTTGCAAGGCCTACCGCTGAGGCTATTTTCCTCTACAGGTCACATTTCTTAACCAATAAAATAAATAAGATAACATAAAATAAAATAAAATTTTAAAATAAAAAATCAAGGGGTTGAGGATGTTTCTGGAGAAAAATAAAAATAAATATGAAAAGATATACAGACTCGCGAGGCTACAGCTCACAGAGCCACTAGTATAATATTATAGGGTAGACAGAGCATAAAATATTCAAAAAAGATCCCGTCTCCATGTGGAGACTTCTGTGGTACTATTCTTCAATTGTATGTACAATTGAAGATTCGTGGGTCACACTGCGTCAAGAAAAAGGAACTTGAGTGCTAGTAAAATGTTATTCCGGAATTTTACTATCATTCTCTTTTTATTAGTTTTTAGTAAGGTAAAGACCGTGTAGGCACAGCAGTGTTCAGTAGTAAGGTAAAGACCGTGTAGGCACAGCAGTGTTCAGTAGTAAGGTAAAGACTGTGTAGGCACAGTAGTGTTCAGTAGTAAGGTAAAGACTGTGTAGGCACAGCAGTGTTCAGTAGTAAGGTAAAGACTGTGTAGGCACAGCAGTGTTCAGTAGTAAGGTAAAGACTGTGTAGGCACAGCAGTGTTCAGTAGTAAGGTAAAGACCGTGTAGGCACAGCAGTGTTCAGTAGTAAGGTAAAGACTGTGTAGGCACAGCAGTGTTCAGTAGTAAGGTAAAGACTGTGTAGGCACAGCAGTGTTCAGTAGTAAGGTAAAGACCGTGTAGGCACAGCAGTGTTCAGTAGTAAGGTAAAGACTGTGTAGGCACAGCAGTGTTCAGTAGTAAGGTAAAGACTGTGTAGGCACAGCAGTGTTCAGTAGTAAGGTAAAGACTGTGTAGGCACAGCAGTGTTCAGTAGTAAGGTAAAGACCGTGTAGGCACAGCAGTGTTCAGTAGTAAGGTAAAGACTGTGTAGGCACAGCAGTGTTCAGTAGTAAGGTAAAGACTGTGTAGGCACAGCAGTGTTCAGTAGTAAGGTAAAGACTGTGTAGGCACAGCAGTGTTCAGTAGTAAGGTAAAGACCGTGTAGGCACAGCAGTGTTCAGTAGTAAGGTAAAGACTGTGTAGGCACAGCAGTGTTCAGTAGTAAGGTAAAGACTGTGTAGGCACAGCAGTGTTCAGTAGTAAGGTAAAGACTGTGTAGGCACAGCAGTGTTCAGTAGTAAAGTAAAGACTGTGTAGGCACAGCAGTGTTCAGTAGTAAGGTAAAGACTGTGTAGGCACAGCAGTGTTCAGTAGTAAGGTAAAGACTGTGTAGGCACAGCAGTGTTCAGTAGTAAGGTAAAGACTGTGTAGGCACAGCAGTGTTCAGTAGTAAGGTAAAGACTGTGTAGGCACAGCAGTGTTCAGTAGTAAGGTAAAGACCGTGTAGGCACAGCAGTGTTCAGTAGTAAGGTAAAGACTGTGTAGGCACAGCAGTGTTCAGTAGTAAGGTAAAGACTGTGTAGGCACAGCAGTGTTCAGTAGTAAGGTAAAGACCGTGTAGGCACAGCAGTGTTCAGTAGTAAGGTAAAGACTGTGTAGGCACAGCAGTGTTCAGTAGTAAGGTAAAGACTGTGTAGGCACAGCAGTGTTCAGTAGTAAGGTAAAGACCGTGTAGGCACAGCAGTGTTCAGTAGTAAGGTAAAGACTGTGTAGGCACAGCAGTGTTCAGTAGTAAGGTAAAGACCGTGTAGGCACAGCAGTGTTCAGTAGTAAGGTAAAGACTGTGTAGGCACAGCAGTGTTCAGTAGTAAGGTAAAGACCGTGTAGGCACAGCAGTGTTCAGTAGTAAGGTAAAGACCGTGTAGGCACAGCAGTGTTCAGTAGTAAGGTAAAGACTGTGTAGGCACAGCAGTGTTCAGTAGTAAGGTAAAGACTGTGTAGGCACAGCAGTGTTCAGTAGTAAGGTAAAGACCGTGTAGGCACAGCAGTGTTCAGTAGTAAGGTAAAGACTGTGTAGGCACAGCAGTGTTCAGTAGTAAGGTAAAGACTGTGTAGGCACAGCAGTGTTCAGTAGTAAGGTAAAGACTGTGTAGGCACAGCAGTGTTCAGTAGTAAGGTAAAGACTGTGTAGGCACAGCAGTGTTCAGTAGTAAGGTAAAGACTGTGTAGGCACAGCAGTGTTCAGTAGTAAGGTAAAGACCGTGTAGGCACAGCAGTGTTCAGTAGTAAGGTAAAGACTGTGTAGGCACAGCAGTGTTCAGTAGTAAGGTAAAGACCGTGTAGGCACAGCAGTGTTCAGTAGTAAGGTAAAGACTGTGTAGGCACAGCAGTGTTCAGTAGTAAGGTAAAGACTGTGTAGGCACAGCAGTGTTCAGTAGTAAGGTAAAGACCGTGTAGGCACAGCAGTGTTCAGTAGTAAGGTAAAGACTGTGTAGGCACAGCAGTGTTCAGTAGTAAGGTAAAGACCGTGTAGGTACAGTAGTGTTCAGTAGTGTTCGAACAACCAAATATACTGCAACAGGTTACTGTGGTATTGTTTTAGGTAATACATTTTGACAATACAATAATTAAATCTAAGTAAATTCATTCAATTCAATTTTATAAATATTGGACAAAAATAATTGTACGGTTTAAGTGCAACCGCACATGGTCTTAGTCAGCTGTTTTACTTTTATTAGTTCACGTCACACTGTGACGTCACACCACCGCGTCGTGTGCTCGTACCTTTCGTATCAATATAAACAAGTGTATTTACGATTGCTATCAAGATAATAAACATTGACTGAAGTTAATTCTTCTATCATTTACTAACATTTAAAGATCCCTACAATCTACCAAGAGACTGTACAATAATAATGTTTTGACAATTAAATACTACGTGACAAACGCCCGTGCTAGCACTCGCAGATGAAAAATACTTGCGAAGGAAATTTCAGTTTGCGATCGCGACAAACTCTTTGGGCAAACGCTGTGTGCGGGAACTGCGTGGCAACGCCTATAAACGACACGTCAATGTGTACGTGCCAGAAATGGCAGTTTCTTCTGAGTGGACTCTCTGTCTGGTGCCCCGCGCCACTTTACCTAATTTGTGTTATAAAGGCCTTACAAATCTTATCGTCCGAGTGGAACCCACCGAAGAAAAACTGAAGGTACAATTATAATAGGTGACTATAACAAAGGTACCGTAGCGTGCGACCTCTGCCGGTCCGCGCGATGCTTAGCTGTTTGGTGTCATTGGCCATAGATTCGCCGCATCTTTTAGTAAGATAATATTATTAACTGCGACGAATTTGGAATAGATTTGTTGAAATCAGCCGCGAGTTTCCTCGTGCTCCACAACGCTACCACTTGAAGCTTTGTGAATGCATAAAGCCCCTAAATAAATAGCCAAGAAATCAATATTCCTGTTTTTATTCCTCGCATGAGGTCTACACCGCTTTATTGTACTATGACCGAGTAGACTAGAGCACTGCCTGAGTTGTATTTCGTATGAAAACACATCTCTTCTCCGCTGGTCTCCGCTTCAGAGGAAACATACCTTCAAGCGTGACGAGGTTGGCACCAAACCTGCTTTGTGTGGTGAGACGCACGCTATACCCACGAAGCCACACGCCAGCACGTGCAACAAGAGCAGAAACAGCGTCACCTTCAAAATCACCGTCGCAGTTCTCATCTAAAAATAAGATTTTATTAAAAATCTTTTTAAGCACAAACTTTTAAAGCTCCGACTTCGACTTGTAAGCAGACTACCTTGAATGCAAAGTTTCAAGTCCATGCTACAAACCTTTGAGAATACTTGAAGAGTTCCCATTGCTACCTACAGCACCATCATCAGATCAGCTCCTAGTGAGAATGATACTACTTTGTCATCAGATTTACATTATTCGCATGCAAAATTCCAGATCAAGCGGGTCAAATTTAGCTTACAAGATTTGATTACAGGACGCAGACAAAGCTTGTGAAATGTAGGTACATTATTTTTTGTCCATTTTTTGACTTCACACACCCTTGTGTCAGTGTTATGTCATAGAAATCAAAAGAAACCCTTCCTTCGAAGAGCGACAACCTAGGCGACAACAGACTTCACAAACCCACGTGTCAGTGTTATGTTATAGAAAGGTAAAGGTACGCCGCTTTATCTATTTTGTGATATTGATTCTACTATAGTACGAGAATTTTATTTTTTCGTCAGTTTAAATGAAGTTGGAACTGCAATTTCAGCAGAACGACGTCGCTGTGGCTATTTTTGCCGTTAGGTATATATGTCGCAGTCATCTGGTTGAATCTCCTATTCAATTGAATGACTAGCGCGTTCATTAAATGACAACATTCAATTAAATGACTAAGCCAAACGTTGATTGAACAAGCGTCACTCAACGTCCAACTAGTTAGCGGATTGTAACATAGCCCTTTGAAAAGAGCGGACGTAAAATCAGTCAGGTGATTCAAATTAAGTTCATTTTTTCCCACTGCGGCGCTAGTAGTCACCAAAACAAATATGGCGTCAAACAGCTCTGACAGATAGCACTGTGTTGATATTTTTATTGATTTGAATTTCTTGAATTAGTTGGTAGAAATAGGCAGCATTGCCTATCTTAAGACTTAAAATACAATATAAAATCATAATAAGGTGTGTTATGTCATGTCCTCATTTTTATTATCTAAAGTAAGGTTAACTTTTTAGTTGCGCACTTATGGTCACCCTAATCAAATATTACAAAGTCGTACAGATCCTATTTAACGAGACATTTTATAATTCATTTATTTTTATTTAAAGAAAGGTTAACTTTTAAGTTGCGAACTCATAGTCACCCTAACCAAACATTACAAAGTCGGCTTTAACCCATTCAACGATTTCGCTAAATGACGTTTAGTCAAGACGTTGAACGTTACATTCAACGACTTGACGAGTTGTCCTTTAGTCATTTAATTGAATGTTGTCATTTAATGAACGCGCTAGGCATTCAATTGAATAGGAGATTCAACCAGATGACTGCGACATATACACTTTGACGTTGTAGTTCTAACTTCACTTAATAAAACAAAAACCTTTTTTTTATCTCGCTTTCATGTCTGCATCCTTGGTCTGCATAAATAACTGTTCGGTTGGAATTTTGCAATCCATTTTTCAAGCATTTGCTTTTTTGGGGTCATTATTGGACTACTTTCAGAGCATGAGAGATAAAAAGCAGAGTGTTTACCTCGAGGGAAACTGATCGATTCCACATTCACACTATAAGAGCCCTCGCTACGCTCGTGCGCCAAAATACTTCGGGTGTGATTAATCACTATCACCCCTCGGTTAACAATTTACTATTACAATTATATCGACCAAAACCATATTACAGGCGTCTCGCTCGTACGACTGTAACCTTACTTTCATGTCCATGATCAGAACATATTATTATAGTTTCTCTGCAAGTGTAAGCCATTGCTTTATAATTTTGTCGTGTTACCGTGTGTTACTTTCTTTGATGAATGTTACCGTGTTACCGACAAAATTACTCGGCCTTACCCACTATTATATAATTTAAGTAAATATAAGAAATCAGTGAAGTAAATCACACATACAATAGTGAAGAACTATGGACACCGAATTTTTATAATGTAATAAAATAACATTATTATTTATTTAAAACGGAAACACTCTCGTAAAAATGGAAACTATGTCTTCCAACGTTTCGATCCTGTACGAGGATAGAAAAGAATAGAATAGAAAAGTCTTTATTTACAGCACACACAAAAAGCAAAACAATGTAACATATAAATTAGAGGGTATATACAAATGAAAACAATTATATTGTGCCGACCATCGGTTGCATTGCAGTTGCAAACCTGACGGTTAAGGAGTCTACAATATTTTCGAGAACAATATTTTGCACACTACTGCTCAAACTTAATTATTTTATTATGTGTGCTGCAAAAAGGCAACATTAAGCAGCATAAGCGCAGCATTAAGTAGTGTTATAGTGACAATTAATTGCACACCACAAAACCACGCTTGTCGCTCATTTTCAGCAGTCGCCCGCCCGTAAGTAGAGGACGCACCGTCCATACAGTGTGATAAATAAATTATAGAAGGTTAATAATTATAAAGCAGAAAACAACAATAACAAACAACAATGGCGTCATCTGTAACAATAATAATCTATATAAGGTTACATTTGTTTGTTAACTGCGATTCTATTAACAAGTACAATAAGATTAAATAGAATTTGCACGGGTTGCATTAGTTAGTAGTATCAGTCTTAAAAATAGTGTCATCATGATAATTTTCTGTATATCTCTTGTGTGCAATAAAGTATATTCTAATCTATTCTAAACAGTGGGCAATTTATAGGCATTCCGTGGTGACATGTGTTTGAATGTGAAGAAAAGATGCATATAGTAAGTAAGTACCTACCTACCTACTAAATTATAACTAGGGATTGAATAAAAAAAAAAAATTATAATTAGAGAGCAATAAGATTGGAGTAGAAACGATGATTTTATAGTGTAATTTATCTGGATCTTCTTCAGGGAGGCCGGCGGGATCCTCATACAGGATCGAAATGTTGGAAGACATAGTTTCCATTTTTACGAGTGTTTCCGTTTTAAATAAATAATAATGTATAAAAATCACGTATCGTTCAATATAAATAAGATAAAATAATAATAAGCTTGAATAAAGTTGTTTACTTACGCTGTAGTCTTTGCAAAACTGCGCATAGTATAAGGTGATGGAGTGCAGCCTGAGGAACCGGCCTAATGTAAACAGCGCGTGCGCCGGTGCCGCCAGGCTCACCACGGGGAGCACCAGGGAGGCCACGTCGCAGTAGAAGCGCCACGACTTAAACTTTCTCAGTACCTTGTGTTTATAAACACACTGATTGTTGGCGTCCACGACCAGCCTCACCTGTAAAATAGCCAGGTTTATAAAGGTCCATTTTACTTTAACTTGTAACTATGCAGGTATAGTACTTGTCAAGACAAGACAAATCCAATGAGATGAAACAAGATAGGGTTAGATTGAGTAATGAGGAGATGCTGTTGTATTATGACCTTTTCACGTTCCTCTCCAGTCCACCCTTACTCGCTAGGTATACTCTCGGCTCCGATAGTATTAACCGTGTTGATGCTGTTAGAGATTTGGGTGTACTTTTTGATTCCAAACTTACTTTCAACCAACATATTAGATCTTTGGCAGTAGACAGTTACCGACGACTTGGGTTCACTTATTACTGTATGTAGGCTGCTTCGTGGAGATCTTGCATGTCCTGAACTGGTTTCTCGTGTGTGTCGCTTGTTTGTAATAATAATAACAGAGGATTCATTAATATAACAGCACTATGGGAGAAACAGATACAAAACCTGAAACGATTCTTCCGACAAAAGGCTTCCGATAGTAATATTCACAAGGCAATAGCTAATAATGACTTTAACCACACCGCATTAAATCTAGTAGATAAAACACCGACAAATATTCACCCAAACCCAGAAACACAGAAAATAGAGGAATGGAAGAAAAAAGCACTACACGGACGACATCCACATGACTTAGACCAGCTACATATAGACTCCACTGCCTCGAATAAATGGCTCTCGTTAGGATTCCTGTTTCCAGAAACTGAGGGCTTCATGATAGCAATCCAGGACCAGGTCATAAACACCAAGAATTACAGAAAATATATAATAAAAGATCCTACTACACTTGATGATAAATGTCGTAAATGCCACAAGAACTCTGAAACCATACAACACATAACAGGAGCATGCCCTAACCTTACACAAACAGACTACACCCACAGACATAACCAAATTGCAAACATCATTCATCAAAAACTCGCAACCAAACACTCACTCATACCAAACACATTCATACCGTACTACAATTACAACCCCAAACCTGTCCTAGAAAATGACACACACAAACTTTATTTCGACCGCGCTGTATTAACAGATAAAACAATACACTATAACCGTCCCGATTTAATCCTACAAAATAAAACAGATAACATTACTTACCTTATTGATATCGCCGTCCCAAATACTCACAATCTGCAAAAAACAATAACAGAGAAAATAAGCAAATATACTGACCTTAAAGATGAAGTCATCAGGATTTGGAAACAGGAAAAAGTCTACATTGTCCCGATAGTAATCTCTGGTACCGGTGTAGTCCCAAAACAAATTCACAATAGTTTGAAGCTCATTGATCTGAAACCTAATACCTATATACAAATTCAAAAAGCAGCGATTCTTAACACTTGCAGGATAGTTCGCAAATTCCTCCAAATAGATGAAGACATGACAGACTGACAGACCCACATTTCCGTTTACTTGGTCTAGGCCCGTAAACGGAAAAAATACCGGTGTAAGCCGAGAAAAAATAGATAATTAAATAATAATAATAATAAAGTATTTATTTCCTCAACAACAATCACATTAATGAAGAACATAACAAGTGATACATATTACATTATATTGTTGAGGCTGGTCCCTAAACTAGGAGATCCTGTACTATAGGAAACCAGGCCTCCACCTCAGAATTGAACACAGGGTGAAAATATATAACTTGTTCGAGCAAGTAGATCATAACAACATGTTGGGAGAAAACAAACAAAAGAGGAAAAAAAAAAACACAAAAAACTAAACAATTATAACAACACCAATAATAAAAGCATGTGTAGGTTTGTGTATATGAGGGTGCATGCAAGTGTGTGTGTGTGTGTGTGTGTGTGTGTGTGTGTGTGTGTGTGTGTGTGTGTGTGTGTGTGTGTGTGTGTGTGTGTGTGTGTGCGTGTGTGTGTGCGTGCCTAGAAAGTTAGTTTAGGTAGCGTGCCTGAATTATTATTTCGAGCAAACAGCTTTAATTTGGTACGAAAAAGAGGAACATAGCGAAGTGAAAATCCGTATTTATACCACATACCGATACTATACAAAGGTAAGTTACGAGCAAATAGCTAGGAGATCTTCAACTTCGTCATAAGTTTTATGTATCTACACAGATAAAATCCTGGCGCCTATTTTTATTAACTAGGGCTGGGTCGTAGATAAGAGAAGAATGTTTCCTTAAGACGACACATAAGACAAATAATTTGCGAATTGACAAGACTTGCCAGTCTTTATAAAGTTCCGTTGTAGGATAAAGAAAAGATTTGAATGACGCAACTTTCAATACTGCCCTCTGCGCAACTTCGAGTTTTTTTAGTGTTGTCTTTGCTACACCTCCCCATGAAGTTATGCAGTAGATGAGCAAAGATTGGCACATAGCGAAATAGACCATTTTAACAATGTCAAAATCTGCAATTTGGCGAAGTGATCGAAATATGTAAATTAGCTTCCTTATACGGGATGACAATAAATTGATATGCGCTTTGAAATTCAGCTGATAATCGATAATGACACCCAAATATTTTATGTTATCAACGTAATCAATACCTGGGCACGAACATGCGGAAGAGGTTGACTGACCAGAAAAACATTTGTGAGCTATTAGACCGGTAGTAATAGTAGGTAGAGAGGATTGACGAATCCCGAATATGACCGCTTTGGTTTTATCAGCGTTTAGTGTCAAGAAGTTTTCCTTAAGCCAATTTAGTACGAGGTTGAGACCCTCTTGAGCGCATACGAAGACTTCTTCCCACGTGTTAGATTGAAAGGAGAGTGCAGTATCATCAGCAAAGGAAAGAACCCGGCCATTAGGTAATTTTATATTACAGAGGTCGTTGATGTAGACTAAAAATAACGACGGGCCAAGTATACTTCCTTGCGGTACACCATAAGAGATAGGAAGACAATCGCTAGTAATATTATCAATCTTGACAACCTGTTTTCTGTGAGAAAGATAGCTCTCGAAAAGACAAAGCTGAGTACCTCTTACTCCAAGGTATTCCAGTTTCCTCAACAGCACTTGTAATGAAACAGTGTCAAACGCTTTAGCGAGATCCAGGAAAACAGAGACACATTTCTTTCCAGCATCAATGCTGTTCACAATGAAATCGGTGAGCTCCTGGACGGCATCAGCTGTTGACCTTTTAGGGCGAAAACCATACTGTTGGGGGGAAAGAAGATTATTATTTTCCAGATAAGAGATTAGTCTAGAGTTGATTATCTTCTCAAGAATTTTGGATAAAGAGGTAAGTATTGATATCGGTCTATAGTTAGATATGGTAGAACGATCACCAGACTTGAAAATGGGCTTAACCACAGCAATTTTGAAAGCATCAGGAAAGATCCCAGACGCAAGGCTCAAATTACAAATATGAGAAATGGATGGTACAAGTAGATCCTTATATCTTTTGATGAATGAAGAAGAAATACCATCAAATCCCGCCGCGCAATTACTCTTTAACCCTAATATAATCCTTTCAACTTCCTCAGCCGACGTGTCAAGTAAAACAAAAGAGTTAGAGGGCGAATTGGACGAATATGAAGGAGTGTAATTACTGCATGTAGAATTAGATAGAAATTTATCCGCCAAGGTCTTACCAACATTCACAAAGTAATGATTCACATCATTTACTGAGTTAGAAGGAGAGGACGTGTTTAGCAAAGCAGATGCAGGATCCTTAATCCTGTCAGTATCAAAATCACTTTTAATGACTTTCCATAGCTCTTTATTGCTACAACGGGCATCTATTATTTCTTTCTTTTTATATTCTATTTTAATACGCTTTAGTAGATCATTACAGAAGTTCCTGTATCTTCGGAATGTTGTTTTAAGGATTATATCATTAGGTTTGCTTTTTAACTTCAAATGAATATTGTCACGGTTGCGAATACATCGCAATAACCCAGGAGTAATCCATGGCTTCAAAATCATGGACCGGTGGGGCAAACGCAAGGTTTTCGTATTGCTAACCAAGGCTTGCATTAGCATTTCGACAAGTAGATTTGCAGCGCTATTGGGATCAATACTTGACAAGACTAAACCAAAGTCAAGAGAATTCATTGTTTTATCCAAGTTATCATAATCTATTTTAGACCTGGTTAAAGATTTTTGTTTAGGAAGAGAGATTTCAAGACAAAAGAATGTTGCATCATGATCTACTTTTGATGAGTGAATTAAATAGGTACAATTAGGTTTTTTAGATTTTAAAATAACGTGATCAATGCATGATTTTTCTCTTGTTGGACTAGTGTGGGTTGTCCCTGACAACTACCTGCGGGCGCGCAGCCATCGGCTACTTGCGGTACCCTCTCTGCGCACTAACCACCACTGCAACTCCCCGCTCGTGCTTGCGCTCAGCCAACTAACACGCTCTTGTCTATGTCACCGCATGTCGACATTTTTGCTGACTCTATATTGGTGCTCAGCAAATTTTGTTTATGTCATGCTGAGGGTTTATAAGAGTTGTATTTTTATTTTATTTACATTCTTTTTTACATTATTTTTTATTTTTTACTTTCTAGTCTTAAGTTTACAGTGCCTTAGTTATAACAGACTGTCATGCTGTCCCCACATATTTATTTATTTATTTATTTATTTTATGCTGTAAATTTTCTTTAATAAATAAATAAATATAATAAAAATAAATGCTATGGACAACTTCATGATCCATCATCAGACTCTGGATACCATCTAGAACCATCTATTAACACTTGTCGAGACAAATTCAACGAGTCCAAACACGATAAAGTTTATGTTGTGTAGATGAGGTGATTTTATAGCCACCTTCTGGTTCCATCATCGGATCAGCTCGATAGCTTTATTGTATAATAATATGAATAATGATCTCACGCTAAAGAAGTCTGTGATAACATGGAGGCAGTAGATCACGTCTATGACGAGTAGTGCGACGAGCAGAGCGAAGCGGCGGCGCGCATTCGTGAAGATGAAAGCAGACAGCGCCACGCCCAGCGCCGGCGCAGCTAGCCACACCGTCAGCAGCCAGCGCGCGTACCACGCACTAGAGTCCGCGCGCGCCGCCTCTCGCATGCCCTGCAATGACGATATGGTAATCCTACCACAAACGTTGCTATGGCAAGTCACCTCTCGTCATATTCTCGAGTCGAGGGCCAAGCAGACTGGTCGCAAAACCAGCCATTACGTAACTGGACCTGGACGTCCCAAACGTTCATTCAACTGTTTCGGTCGTCGCATTACCGCATTTTTAGAAGCGTTTAAAGTGCCGATCGAGAATCGTGCACAGTGATAGTGACAGCTTGTTCCATTTTGTTAAGATTGTTTTTGCCTTGTGTGGTGAGCTGCTCGTTTTGTTTTAAATTTGCTTATCCTTGGTAAACGTAAAGTTATTATTATTTATTTAAGACGGAAACACTCACGTTAAAATGGAAACTATGAACTACGTGTCGTTCAATAATAAAACGTAAAGTCGATAGTAGTACACGCAGAGAAATATCTGGCTACCTATACGAGAAAAAACGCTATAGTAACTAGAACTTCTGTTTGCAACCGTGACAGAAGACTCGCGAGTTGACTTTACAAAAACCATTCTGTTATTGTGTTTACCTATCAGTTTATTAATACGGTTTATTAATGACAACTAGATCTTTAGTGTAACTTACTAAACAATATAATACTCACTACAACGTAAATATCGCGCCTGTTACAATACCAATGTAATTGTAACCGTACGTCAAATAGACATTACTCGATTCGATTGTAAGGACTACTATGCAATCTGGTAAACATAAACCCTTTTTTGGGTTTACTAAATACTTTGCTGTATCTACTAATGAACAATGTCATTGTAACCATACGTCAGGTGGACATTACTCGATTCGATTGTAAGGACTACTATGCAATCTGGTAAACATAGACACCTTTTTTGGGTTTACTAAATACTTTGCTGTATCTACTAATGAACAATGTCATTGTAACCATACGTCAGGTGGACATTACTCGATTCGATTGTAAGGACTACTATGCAATCTGGTAAACATAGACACCTTTTTTGGGTTTACTAAATACTTTGCTGTATCTACTAATGAACAATGTCATTGTAACCATACGTCAGGTGGACATTACTCGATTCAATTGTAAGGACTACTATGCAATCTGGTAAACATAGACACTTTTTTTTTGGGTTTACTAAATACTTTGCTGTATCTACTAATGAATTTGTGTAACGTAACGACGGGAACTTTAATGATAACTATTCGTATTGCTTTAAGTTTTTTGTAACACGTACAATACTCATTGTATTACTCATTAATCGGAACTAGATCATTTAGTAACTGCAAATTCCTGTTTTTTAGTACATACAATACATAACTATTGTTTAAGATGCAATAATTATTGATGTTTTAGTTCAATAATATTTTTTTGTGAGCTACATTAATCAAATAATATAATAAAACATACGATTAGTAAGAGTGAATAATAGTCGTAGAGCTAACAAGGACCAAGTATTTCAAACTAGAAATGTTGTAACCTAATTTAACTATTCGATTCAGTAGTTCTGTTTGTCACCAATTTCTCTGCGTGTAGCGTAAAGTATGAAATAATTTATAATAGCACTTAGTCTAAAATATTCAGTTGTTAGCAGTTGTGTATTCATACACTTGGTGTTTGTTTCTTTATGTACTTACGGGAAGTTTAATAGTCTTGCTTTTTCTAAGTATGAACGTGATGCTGTTATAAGAGTCTTCTGCTACAGCCTTCTTTATAGCCATGTAGTCGTTCCGAGACTGCGGGTGGTCCTCGATGTTGTACCTCACCTGGAATCAAGTGCAGGTGGCTATAAACCCGTATCAACTAGTGACGCAATCCTTACTAATATTATAACCGCGACAGCTTGTAAGTATGGATGTATGGATTTATGTTTTATGTTACCATGTTTATGTTATTATTATTTATTATGATGGATGTTAGTTACTCTTTCACGCAAAAACCACTGAACGGATTGGGTTGAATGAAATTTGGAATATAAATAGTTTGTACCCTGGAATAACACATTGAAAAAAAAAAAGTCTTATTCCCACGCGAAAATCTTACACAATGCGAGCGTAGCTGCGGCTGGACTACTAGTAGTTTAATAAATTCCATACAATTTACTTCAAACTTTTGTTTTCGGAGCACACTGCTGAAAGACTGAAATGCATTCCCTGCGCAAGCACTTTTAAAAGAAGCGTAAATGCATATTTGCTGAGTACTATCATTGATTGTTTTGTTGAAAAATTGTTTACACTATGCAACCAGTATTTCCACTACGATCAACTGAACCGATCTATTCTCATTTCACGGATATTTCTACCAGATTGAGCCTATTCCGTAAAAATCTTGCCTAAATATGTTTTTTCCTATAATATGAAACTCAAGAAGCATAACCTTTTGGCAAGCAGCTAACGATAAGATTCTGAACAGTTTACAACTTAGAGTTTCAAGCCAATTAAAATTACGCAATGTTTTCAAACTTTCTAAAAATATAATAGCTCGTACACACACAATACACATGCCAAAACACTGACCATATTGAGTCATTCTCTGAGGGGTAGACAGTGACCAAGTCCTTCCAAAAAGGCTAATGTAGATAGAACCAAAATACGAATTGGCGTGGGACTTTATCATAATCAATAATTCACAGATGTAGTGCAATGGCGGTTGGTGACTCACGTCATCGTTGATGGCGGTCTGAAAGTCGTGGACGGATATCGCCAGCAGGTCGGCGTGCTCCAGGGCGGTGGCAGTGACACGGAGCGGCCGCAGCCTCGTGCCGTACAGCTGACCAAAGATCGAACCCTGGACATCGATAACTGACTTGGTATTAAGGGCGCATGATACCTTATTATTTTCACCTTTTCAGGACGGAAAGATTAACATAAGATTCTTACGGAATCATTATTCTTACATTCCAGTAATTTGGGTGATTCAGCCTGCTATTTCCAAAACAAAAGGAAACAGTCTCATTAAATGATTTGTGTTTGACAGTGTCCCCACTGATATTTAAACAGTATTTCCAGAATGGTAGCCGTACATAATAGAGAGTAGTCAATACACAAGTCAAGCCATTAAGTTATAATTAGAATTAGAACTTGAAATGATAGATGTCTGTTCGAGACAACCAGAAGGGTTTTTACAAAAACAATGTAATTGTTAGGCAACAAACTTTTGAGGAGAATCAAAAAATTATTTCTGGTCTTTTGCATAAGAGTAAAGTGAAAAAAATAAATTACAAAATTAATGGACAGTATAAGGAATAGATTTCATATAATAAAAAACGAATACCTATTTTAATTATTACAAAATATATAAATATATACAAAAAAGTTGTGTTGTTTTTGTAAAATGCAAGAAAAGTGCAGCATTAATAAGAAGACTTCTTTTAGAAAATTATATATTTAAATATAAATTATGAAATATTTATAATTAAATTATGAAATTATGCACCAGATTGTTTCGTTCTCTAGCATTTACTTTGCTAAAACATTTGTATAGTGTACATCTGCAATCTGGACTGGACCGACTTCACGGGCTTTTACTGGTTGTTTTTTATGATTTATGTGTTCTAGACCTCTTGCTTTTTTATTTCTTATAACATCTTCTTTCTTTTCTTTCAGTTTTCGTTTTCTAAAGCGATTATTATTGGAATTATAACCCGCGTTTTCCGACATTTTGATAGCATTACCAGGGCCCCGTTTCACGAAGCAACCAATTACTAGTAACAAGTTACAATTTGATATTCATCGCGTAGCCAATTTGCCAAAACTGGAAGCTCTTATCGTTTTACCTCATTGTCCACGCAATGTACATCAAATTGTACCTGTAGTTTGTAACTTGTACCTTCGTGAAACGGCCCCCTGACAGTTATAGTTTTTTGCAAAAACTACATAAGTGCTGCCAGTTATGACGTTTTTGTAAAAATACTCAAATGATACGTAGTTTTTGCAAAATTGCTGGAACTTTAATCTACATTTTTTTATGCAATACGTTGTTTTTGTAAAATATAGATTTCATAAGCCTCAAGCATTTTTTTTAAATAAAAATTTGGTACCATCATCAATAATTTTGTAAAAGGGGGCAGTTATGTCGTTTTTGTAAAAAACCCCTTTTTGTACTGTCAGACTATCAACAAAAGGATGTGTTCGCTGTACGTGCGTCGTCATTTTTTTACCCGACTACGGCGAAAAAAAGGAGGGTTATGATTTTAGCCGCTATATATGTATGTTTGTCTGTTCCCACATAATTATCTCCTAAACTATCTATCATAATTGAACAAATGAGGTTTCGTTAGAAGCGATTGAATGACCCGTGCTGCCACAGTGACCACACGTGGAGTCAGAGTCCCGGCAGTACTTCGCTGAGTGCCCATACTGCTGATAGTTGTAGCACCTGGTCACTATGGTGTAGTCTCTAATAGGGCAAGACGTCCAGTTTATAAAATGCGCTGTTGATTAATTAGAGTCTTTCTAAGGCTTGGAGTTAGTTCTAAAATATAATTGCATGTGGACGCGTCTTTTTTGCCTGATTTGTGGCTTAATTTGACTGAGCCAGCCAATTGTTCTCTATTCAGGTCAGGATGTTTATCGACAATATTCTGTTCAAAAAGGCAATAAAAAAATTCATTTTCGGAGATGTTGGATGGTATTCCCAGGATTATGATTTTTGGGAGCTTTTTTGTGGTGTCTTCAACTTTAAATCCTGATGTAGATAGCTGTTCTGACTTTTTAAGCTTATCTAGGTTATCCTTCCTTTCAAAAATGATTATAAGGCCTCCGTTTTTAGTTTTCCGAACTCCACGAATGTGCAATTTTAGTGCCTCAGGCCTTATTAGATTTTGCACAAGTTTTTTAGTAGCATCACTAGTTAATTCCTTGTCAGCCGGGTAGATTGTAACGCTGCTGCTGGTATTTGGCGGGCGGACTATGGGCTGGCCTCCACTTCTTACCATGTCGGCGAACGACAGGTTAGAAGGCTTAGAAAAGACTGCGCTGATTCCTTAATATCTTTCAATTGGGCGGATATGTCGACTTTAGCTACATGCTGAACAATACTTTTGTTTGATCGACTGATATTGCACAACCATTTGAGAGACACCTCCCATTATTGTTCTAGTAGTGTTACTAATCCTTAACTTCTGCTCAGTGTTCATCTTGCTCTCTCCAGAGGTAGCGCAGATTTCTTTCAAGCAATGTTCAATTGATTCCAACCACTGCTGAATCTCAGGAGTGGAGACCGCGTCCCTGGCAGCAGCAAAAGGAAGCTGAGTTGGAGGTGGTCCTGGTTCCCCATGTCTAGTTGGACTGCGTACAGTTTTTGAACTTCTATTAAATGGGCTGTTATTTTCACTCATTGCACTTGGTTAAAAACAAATTAAGTCACTGAGTTGCGTGTAAACGCGCTGATACAGCGTTGACACAGTTACACTACTTATTATTCATTTGACTATTAATAAAATACAACTTAATAAATTTGCAGCAGACACGTCCGTCTTCACTGCATGATCTCGATGTCCAAACACATCCATTGAATTGCACTGCAAAAAATATACTAATAATAACTATTATAAATATTTTGTAAGTTTTCAAGACGTAACACCAACCCCTGACACTACATAACAATATACATAAAAGTCGGGCCACGTTATGAAGCGACTTTTGAAGGATGTCATTGTGACGTAAATAGTGATGTCCCGTAGTGTAATGGTTGACTTTGCCTAGTATCTAGTATTTCAGTCAGACCTTTTCATTTCTTATATTTACTTGAAAAGATGCCTACCTATTTGAAATTTATTATTTTTGTAATTAGTTGAGTACGAAAAAAAATGATTTAGTACTTTGTTAAATTTTGTATTACAATCGGTGTCGACGATATTTTGTTATTGGAAATAATCAACATATACATTCTATTTTATTTTATTTTAGAACGCCAACAGTACATGCATTGATACTCTTACAAATTTTAACTTAAGTCACAAATTACGTATAGCCGCGGCGCGCGCCGAGAAAAGTAACAATAAGAGAAAAGAGTACCAAAGTAAGTAACACAAAAGGTATCTATAGGGTTCCAATTCCAATCTGTTTGTAGGCTTCATGTTTTAAATACAATAATATTATTTTTGACTAGCTGTCAACTCCCGACGATGCAACGAATAATTGGAGGGTTGATAGAGTGAAAGGTAACAAAGTGAAAAATATTTATAAATTTCGTAAATTTTCGCTTTTTGTGCAACTTATTTGCTTACAATCTTAATTTTTAGTTTCTGTGTATTGCGACATACTACAGCATACTACAACATACTGTCGTAAATCTATCGCTAAGTAAATAAATAAATCTCTTCCTATCGTATTTAAAATAAGAGAAAATAATAAGCCCGATGGTATTTTTCTTTAAAAATATGTGCTGTCTCTATAGCGCGAGGCGACGCGCGTCAGCAGTCTTTGGTGTAGTCTCTCCTTACATAATAATATGTCAATATTGGATTGGCTCAATGGGTTAGCTCAGTAACAAATACGATTCGCTCAAGCGGCGCGCAGTAACCTTGGTGAGCAAGGCAACGCTTTCGCCCTTGCACGTGATCAGCAGCGTACCGCGGTGCAGCACGTATACGGTGTCGCACAGGTGCATCTCCTGCACAACGTGCGCGCCCAAGAGGAAGTGCATCTCGCTGGCGGAGCTGGCCAGCTGCCGCTCCAGCACGTCGCCGCCGCGCAGCAGGGTGTCCGTCGCATGCAGCGTCCTGACAAACAACACGTATAAGGTCATGGCGTGGTGGAGTCATCTTTCGAAAAATAATAAGACTTGTGAATATTTTATTACTTTCACTCTTTATTTGGGTTTTGTATATAACAAGTCTATATAGAGGCAGAGAATTCTCGCGCCCGACTCAGTCAAATCTATTCCAAAATTGATTTCGATTATTATATTTCTTAAAGGTGCGACAAAACTATGGCCAGTAACACCGTATAGCTAAGCAGTGCGCGGGTCGCAGAAATCGTTCCAGGTCGCTACAGCCTACATCATAGACGCATCGTGTAAAGAACGTCAGTCTTTTTATCTTTTAATCGTATCAAATGTAAAGTCTTTAACCATACAAACTCTTGTGTCTGTTTATTATTGAGCCGCCCAGCCTCTAACATACATGACCCATGCATGACTCTCAAATTTTCAATGCTGACACAGGCGAAAAATGTATGTGCCCCACATAGGGTTGCCAGACGTCCGGATAAAGTCAGACACAGGCTTTGTGGTTGCGTGTCCGGCCAAATAAGACGATATCCGGCTTTTGTTAGGCTATGAGATCTCGCCACCGTAGTGATCGGACGTGTCAATTAATTAATAATATAAATAATTACTTGCAAAATCGTGACCTAGTTCATCTCAAGCGGAAACAACATTTATCGGTGTCAACCTAATGTTGAGTAAATTTATTATGTGCGGTGAAATTATTTAAATATTTGAGCCAAAAAATGGATCACAGTCCCTTCAACCGAAGTGGGCTAACGCGCCGCAGCCCACCGGGTACGCCCACGCCTGCGGACCAGCCGACCACGCCCGCGCCCGCGCCCTCGTCCCGCAAGAAGATGATCCCCCTGAGGTAGTGTCGACAATTGAGATTCGTGCATGTCGTCGTTACCTGTAACTGGAGTAGCATTTAGCTTTTCATTTTGTGTTATAGTTTATGTGGTATTTAATGTATACTCTGTTGGTAACCTAATAAATAAAATAAATTCAGAACTGGATGACAACTATCGAGCAATACCTTCGAGAAATATGCGCAATCGCAGCGGAAGGAAAATTAAATACGGACCAAAAACTTATAGTGAATGCTATGTGCCGAAAAGTGAGCAATGGAACGTCTCAAATGGCGGTGCATTACCAGGCTCTTAAACAATAAAATAATTATTAATAAAAACAAAAAACCCGACTGCGTGTATAATTAGTATTTTCAAACTTAATAAACGAACTGAAAAGCTGCAAACAAGGTGTTTTTGTTTTGTTTTGAATGATCGTAGTTGATAGTGTTCAAAATAGCATTCGGAAGATCAAATTGTTCATAACTCAGACTATGATGGAACATATTGGGCCTAAAGTTGCCTGGAAGAGATTACTACCCTATCAATAAGGTCGCCTGTTCCTTCACCTTCATTATTTCGATTGTCTTGTTCTGTATGTTTTATATTACGTTTTTGTGTCAATTATGTATATTTGTATTGTATTGTGAATATTATTGATGCCTCCGACTGCTATTGCTATTGCACTATCAACTACGATCATTCAAAACTAAACAAAAATACCTTGTTTGCAGCTTTTCAGTTCGTTTATTAATTAAGTTTGAAAATACTAATTATACACCCAGTCGGGTTTTTTTGTTTTTATTAATAATTATTTTATTTGAATCTTTTTTGTTTTTGTAATGAATACATTTATAATCATAAATATTCCTTAATAGAAATAAAAACCAAATTTAATCTTCTTCATATTAACTATTTAAATCATCAGTTCATACAATGTAATTCCCGTAAACGTAAAATGTTGAAGATTTTTTTAGCATTATTCATTCCAAATTACATTTAAACATATAAGTTATGTATATTTTTGGAGACTACTCATAAGCCTCTTTATTTTGATACCCCACTCAATAGGTTTTGGAAAGATAAAATTTTTGAAATCCGTATGTTTTGGCGCTAAAAACCGGCCATCTTGTTTTTTATAACTTTGATGTACCCAGTGTCACTCTCATAAGTAAGACGAATCGAACAACACCTTTTAAGCAGAAATCCATCAAGCCGTTTAGGCTGTAGAGCGTGCCAAAGAAATATACATACATACATACATACACTCGAAAAACATAACCCTCCTTCTAAAGCAGTCGGGTAAAAAGCAGTCCAGTTTCATTTTAATAATCAGGCTCTAAGGGAGAAACTAGACCTTTCGCTGCAGCTCCAAAACCTAAAACAGAAAATTGAAGAGACCTCAAAATCTGCCCCGGGAACAATTTGCTTTGCCGAAATGGTAAAAAAAGCTCTAACAACTTTATCCAGTCAAGCAAAACAAGTTCTGTTGCAATTTTTCCAACAGACAAACAAAAATCGAGCGAAGAGACAAAATCACTCGTCCAAAAAATAATCCGGCCTGAAGAAATGAAGTTGCATGTGAGAGGTCTGCGAAAAATGGCGGCGAAAATTAAGCCACAAATCTGGGAAAAGGGATGCTGCGACCTGCAATTATATATTAGAAGTTCCAGCACTTATACGCAAGGCTTTGGTGACAAATGAAAGGGTGTTTATATATCTTATGGTCATCGTGTCCTGTGAGAGATTTCACTCTAGTTACAAGGTGTTATAAGTGCCAACAATATGTACATGCAGCCAAATCATGTCGAGAGGAGTCCAACACCTGCGGTCATTGCAGCGAAGTAGGACATGAAATAAAAGAGTGTACTACCAAGAAGGCAGAACCACCAAAATGTGCTACATGCTTGCACTTTAAAAAGCCGTGTAATCATAAAACTGGTGACGATGATTGCCCCGCTAAAAAACTAGCCGAAAAATGGTACATTATGACGGCACCTAAGATCGACAAAATGTAAACAAACTTGAAGAAGATTTGTGCAATATTGACTTTGACCCAGTTTATGAATGTGCTGACGCGGATGTTTGCATGTCATACTTTATTTTGTGCCTATTGTTTACTTTAATTTATTTATATTTAGCATGTAATTGTTTATATTTATATAGGTAGTAATAATATTTAAGTCCTGTTTTTAGCCTGAGATACAGGATTTTCCTAGTTCAGGCTCGTGTTGTTATTTCCTTTTGTACTTATTTATTTAGTCTGTAGTAGTTTTATTGTAGGTACATATTACTCAATAAAGGGGTTTGTGTAACTTTGTATGGACAAGTGGCGTCATTTTTTTTTAGCGGCCGTCGTCTTCGTTGCTACTATTATATAGCAATACCTTGTATTAACATACCTACATATATAATGGTTTTTGTCGTAAGTAATGTCGGGGCTTAGATTTGGCCCCCCATATTCTTATTCTATTCTATTCTTATAAAATTTTACCATTTTATTGTTATTTCATTAAAATTTAAGATTTGATGGTAAATGATATAAAAGCCTAGTCTTACTTTAAAAAATTGTCGTGTGAAGACTAAAATAAGGGTCTTACTACCCAAATGTCCGGCTAAGCTGGCTGGTCAATCCGGCTTTTCGGTTTTAAGACCTGGCAACCCTAGCCCCACAACTTCCCCAAGCGTTATGGAGATGGTATTATTAGGGCATCATCATTATCGCCCTAGACTTAGAGCAGATAGTCATTTACTAGCATCATTGCACGAGTTACTGTAATATGTGCGTCAGTCAGTACAGCACTAGTATGTATCCCAGTTTGGTTTGGTTTATACTTACTCTTTAAAGAAGTAATAATTCAAGTCTTGTCTAAATATAGCGCTGATACGTTCATTTATTAGCACCTTCATATCTACACCAGTTGTCCTGTAAGTAAGCATTGAACAAAATATGAATAACAATATTATGCGTCGTCGGTAAGCTCAGGTTAAATGAGCTTACCGACGACCTGAGCTTATTGACGAAGATATTTAATAAATATCTTCTTCATTTAAAGCAGAATCATAGTGACTTCCGCAATAAAAAGTTTTTGCTGTCAGTAGCGAGATACACAGACAGCCTAAATTCTCTCCATTCATCCTAAGGTCTCTCTTCAGTAATGTAATAGCAAAATTATTAAAGCCACCACGCGGCCACACCACCTGAAAACGACAGCAAAGCAAGTGAAGTCCAGAGTCATTCAATGGTTATTGAACTAACAGACAACGGGCAGACATTGCAGTTGGGTAGAGACAACTCCGAGCGTGAAATCTCAAGAAGAGTACCAGTTGAGCTGGGCAGCATTCGAGAAACTGCGTCATATCTTCTCGTCGCCACTACCGCAATGCCTGAAAAGCAGGGTTTATAGCCAGTGTGTCTTACCCGTTTTGACATACGGAGCCGAGACGTGTAACATGACGGTGAAGCTGGGGTTTCGGAATTCCCGAGTTTTTCACTTTCCCGGGACCCGGGAAAAAATATCTAAAATTCCCGGGATTTCCCGGGATCGGGTATTTGTTATTTTTTTATATAAGGAAAGTTTTTTTTTTAGTATTTACATTAAATAATTTAAAAAGGTTCATTTTTATTATTCGTAAAACAGTCTTAATGATTTAAACACATCATAACAGCATCTTTTCAGTCAGAATATTATAATCAAAATGACTTGAAATTCTTAATTCGAATTCAAAATTTAGCAACTCACTTAGCTTACATATAAATTTATAGTTTTTAGTTTGGGGTAACTATTACACAGCATGAAATTTAAATCGTTTTGTTGCCTGTGCATTTTACATGTGCATCTGAAGGTTTGGAAGCTTTGCACTCGATGGATACCGCATGACTTAACGGAGGACTAGAAACGACTGCGTGTCATATAGTGCCGTAAAATGATAAAAAAGTTTAACGGAGGACAGACTCTGGCTGTCTATAATATCGTGACAGGTGACGAAACCTGGGTGTACTTTTCGACCCGAAAGAAAAAGCCAGTCGGCTGAGTGGATTTTTCCTTTTGAAGATTTGCCGACGAAAGTTAAGAAAAGTCGAAGCATTGGTAAAAAAACGTTTGCTTCTTTTTTTTGGCAAATCAGGACTACAGTTTCGCTTGAAGGTCAAAGGACAGTGCCTGCAGGTTGGTATGTCAACACTTGCTTGCCCAGAGTCTTAGAAAAAGTTCGAAAAGCGTCCTCGAAGCAATGTCACATTCCGCTAAGGTAACAGAAGTCTATTTGAAGGGCTTCAAATGTGGAAATGATGACGCATCCGCCTTACAGCCCAGACCTTGCACCCTGTGACTTCTTTTTGTTTTAAAAAAATAAAGACAAACTTAGAGGCACTCGTTTTACGAGCACTGAATCGGCGGTGAATGCGTTCCATGAAGCCATTGAAGAGGTCCCTAAGGAAAACTGGTCCAACTGCTTTGTACAGTGATTTCAGCGAATGCAAAAATGCGTTAATTGCTTGGGAATATACTTTGAAAAACAATAAAAGTATCGTAAGTCTTATATTCTAGTCTTATATTATTTATCAGAATCCAGAAACTTTATGTATGCCCTAAGTACTTCATTAAAAACAACCGCTTACGCAGTAATAAATCAAATGAATTAAAGAATGTGCTTGAGATTATAACCGATGATTTAATCTAAACTAGACTGACCTTTTCCAGCAATAGGAGAAATGGTTGATGGTTTCCTGTACGAGGTGCGGCTCGACGCGCTCCTCCTCTAGAAAGGCCTGGAGCTGTGCCACGCCGTGCGTGAACTGGGAGCTGCTGCGCCGGTCCAGCATCAGCGTGCTCGTCAGAAAGCACGTCACGATCCTGCAACATCAAGCCATTCACGTATCTTCAGCAGTTCAGCCTAGGCCTTATTCCAGATAACATTGGAAAAATCACTCATAGGATATACTTCTAGACACGTGTCAATCTTAAATAATATTCTTCACTTTTTACTTGTAATAACAATGGTATTGTAATGGTATTGTAGGAATAAAAGGCCGGTGTGGTAGGCTAGGTAGAAGCGTGTATTTTCGTGTGGTGCCGGTCGGGAAAAAGAGAGCGAGCCCACGATGCAAACAGTTTTATACAAGCGTGATGACGTCACGCGAATCTCGTGGTAGCGCCACCTATAACCAGTACGGTGTACAACGTAGCGATCTATGAATGTAAAGCTGAAGGTGCGTCATGCATAGGAAAGATAGAACGACTTTATGAGTATAGATGTCGCTATTATTAACAGGCATAAAAAAAGTTTTACATGATTCACACTAATTGTTCCGATTTTTTATACCTATCCTTGTGCGGAGGCTTGAGAGTGTGGGTGTTCGTGGCACAGTCTTTTGCTTTTTAGGAGCTATCTGAATTATAGAACTCAGCAAGTCAAAGTTGCCAACTTCATTAAGGCGTGTCTCCTGCCAATGTTTTGGTCTACACACAACACAAATCTGTCTACACATACACAATCAAATGTTTCAAACGACGTCTTCTGCTCTAAAATGTTTCGGACAAAATGTTTTGGTTTCGACAAAGAGGTTTGATAGTTTTGGTCAATAAGTCTCACCCGCACGGGAGATGTATTCAGGGATATATTTCGTACGATAAATAAATATCGTGTTTAAACTATATTTTTATAGTTCGTACCACGTACTATACTAATGGCAGGATCGTTCTTCTAAGTAACTTTCGTCTAGAAATTTCAATGTATTTGAGTCTTTTTACAGCATACTCTTATGTTCTAAATTCAAATTTTATATCAATCGTACCTACACGAATCGTAGGGATTAGAGTTGGCTGTATGCTCTGTATGACACTGGCATAGAACAAAAAAAAAAGAAAAGCATGCAATATGGCGGTTTGTAATTTTAGTCTCTTATTTTTATCGTACTATTTTCTTACTTATTTATCATGATGAAGTTAACTAATCATTGAATTAGGGAAATATTGTAACAATGAATGGTTCAAGAAGTTCAAGTAAAGGTCAAAGTGATAACAATTAGAACTTATAAGTTTAGTACGATACAAGAAGACATCTAAATCCAAGGTACCTACCACAATATTTTTAGTATTTTATAATTTCCTCGCATATTTCAGAGAAAAGCACTAAACAAGCCTCGGCCGCAATAACTCTTGCTGGACTCGTACAAAATAAAAGTCTTCGCCTGCGGCTTGGACTTTAAACGTGCCCTCGTCCACCAATGACTAATTTTGCGGCCGCGGCAGTAATGTACTCTTTTGTCATAGTCCGTACCACGGAATATAAAATATAAAATATTCCGTGGTCCGTACAGTCAATAATGTAGTTTATAGATTTACATAATTATGTCATTCAAATGGTAAGATTTACATTCCATAAAATGATGATTTTTATTTGAAATGCATGCATTCTTTACTTCATTATTAAGTCTTATATCTATTTATATATTTATTTTGTAGTATTTTTATTACAGTGTTATCCTTATACCTGTCTAAGATTTGTGTCAAATGCGATATAACTGTTCGAAAATGTAATCATTATTGTAAAAAAAACGTGTTAATAACAGTACGTGAAGTAACTCATTTTTGGACGAAACATTACCCCATACAAAACAGCGGCCAGCAATGTCAATGGTTAAACGGCCTAGGCCAGCAAAGTAACTTTCGTCTAGCAATGTATTTGAGTCTTTTTACAGCCTACTCTTATGTTCTAAATTCAAATTTTATATGAATCGTACACGAATTGTAGAATAGAATAGAATAGTCTTTATTTGCATTAAACATGGTGGGTTATAGGTGTTACATAATACATATTCAGCGTAAACATGTTCAGCTAAGTACCATACAAATTTATGTCACAATTTTATCTAGTTAAGTATGGCAGTCATCAAGGAACTCCTTAACAATGTAATAATTTATATTTTTAAGCCATTCATACAGTTTTTTTTTTATTATAATTATTCTTAATTATAATCCAGAAATGAGGTTTTATAGAAGAAAAATATAAACACTATTTCCGCATTATTAAATCAACAGTAGCAATATGTATTAAAAACAAGGATATTAATGATCATTATATTGTTATTAGTAATATTTTATAGTCTAAACCGCATGACTTACCACATCCCTTAGTGACGGATAAAGTCGTCAGTGGCGTATGAATGTAGGACAAATTATTACTATACTTAAAACGAACTAATAAATTAAAAATTAACTAAGAAAAATAATTACATTACATTATATGTAATTAATCAAGTCATTGTATTATTATTCAGTTTAGATAATACTCAATTTAGCCTTTTAGTTACATTATTTGTATGGCGGATTAATCCGACGTTGGCGGTCAACCTGATGTACGTATGTATCCGTCATTGGTGTTGAAAAGGTTAAAAAAATTTTATTTCCGCAATATTTGTCCATTTTATATTTGATTTAGTGACCTCTGTTGATGGGTAGTTGTACTAACACAAACCAACGAGTTGAGACAGCTATGCTGTTACGTAGTTTGGCTATTCGATTATAATGCAATGCAGGCGATCCTTTTTCAGTAACTTCTTATTACATTTAGAGCAAGTATTAGTCATCACATGAGCTCTTTATTACTTTATTATGATTTAACAATAATAACCAGGTATCTATAATAATTGCCTTACTCAAAAAGTTTAAACTTTGTTGTTCAACCAAAAACATTACGTTACGGAACCAAATTTAAAGGATCATGCCCACGGGTATATGGACCCGCGTCTCATGTTGCATCAAACCTAAACTTGAAAATTATAAAGAATATATTCCATGATATTTTCCATGAAAGTTATTTTTCACTCCGAATAAGAGATTTCTAGATATTATCGTGGACGAAATATAACCTCAAAAGTACCTGCTTACACATTGAATCTTCAGTTACATTGTCTTTTTTCTCAAGGGAGAGGCCTTAGTTCAGTGGTGGGCTGTTTTAAACTGTAGTAGTAATATTCGTAGGAAGAAATAAAAACAAAAGAGGGGCATTTTTAAATCATTTATTTTTTATTTGTCAGTTTAGTTTGTCATCCAGAATGACTCCGAGATATTTGAGTGAAATATGCCAACTTTGCCCACTTTTTTCGAATAATTACTATTTTAGTAGGATTTTTTATGGAGACAAGTATTTTATAGCATTGTCTAAAACTGTAATATCATGTGCATGTGTAGATATAGCTAAGTTTACTATTATTCAAAATTTCATTCAATATTTGCTCTATTTTGTTAGCGGGCAAAGTTATCTGGACTTTTAGCTAACTTTGCCCACGTCGATTTCTGACGCAAATATGGCCTTTAGGCAGATGACGTAAAAACCATTACAAGAATTTTGGCAAAGTTGGCGTACGTTACCCTGACATTTTTTATCTTTTTCATACAAAGACAAAGTCAAAGTCAATTTTTTTTATTCGAATTAAGATTTTTACAAATCATTTTTCGACGTCAAAGCTATCATGGATGGCACGTTCACTACCAGTGTACGCCCTCTGTGGAGAAGAACGGCCAGAAGAAACTCCACAGGAATTGTATCTTTTGTACTTTTCTTTTATATATATAAAGAATCATACATGAGTCATAATTACAATCTACTCCGTTGATTTGGAACAACAGTTGACCAGACGTTTTTATCATCTAAGTAATCATTTATCGTATAATAGGCCTTAGAACATAAAATAGTTTTAATTTTAGCTTTAAATTGGCTATCGGACAGATTTACAATATCATCTGGTATTTTATTATAGAAGCGAATACAGTTCCCCATGAATGAATTATTAACTGTACACAGTCTAAACTTTGGGTGCGCTATTTTATTTTTATTTCTAGTATTTATATTATGTATATCAGAATTCTTAGGAAATAGCATTGTGTTCTTCCGGACATACAAGATGTTTTCAAATATGTACTGTGAGGATACTGTGAGGATATCAATTTCTTTAAACAATTCCCTTAGGGAATCGCGACCACGCAATTCATATACGGAACGTATCGCCCTCTTCTGTAACACAAAGATGTTACTTATGTTAGCAGCTTAACCCCACAATAAAATTCCGTAGGACATAATGCTGTGAAAATAGCTGAAATATACAAGTCTGGCAGTAGCAACGTCAGTCAGTTGACGAATCTTTCTGACTGCGTATGCCGCCGAGCTGAGCCTTGCGGATAACGCATTTAAATGAGGGTCCCATTGTAACCTTGCGTCGATAGTGATCCCCAAGAAAACTGTTTCATTCACATATTGCAAATTTTCGTTATTCAAGACAATAGCTAAGTTGTTGTTCCTTACATTAGGCAATGAAAATTTTATACGTTTTGTTTTCTTGGGATTCAACATTAAATTATTTGTCGTAAACCAATCATGGATCGTCAATATCTTGATTATGTCTGCTAGCTTTGAAAATTAGAGAAGTATCATCAGCAAATAACACTATCCTCGATCGGTTTTGTACCATAAAAGGCAGGTCATTTATATATACTAAGAATAGGAACGGTCCAAGAATTGAGGCCTGTGGCACGCCGATTTTGACTTTAGATCCCAGTGACTTCGTGCTGTTTATTTGAACTCTTTGAATTCTATTTTCTAGATAGGAACTGATCAAATTTAGGGCTCCGTCTCTAACTCCATAATGTTCCAGCTTTATTAGCAGCGTCTCGTGATCGACGCAGTCGAAAGCTTTAGATAGGTCACAGAACACCCCAATAGCATCCTGCGACTCCTCCCAAGCCCCGTACACGTGATGTAGGAGAGCAACTGCAGCGTCGGTGGTTGAACGCCCCTTAGTAAATCCGAACTGTTGATTATGGAGTAGATGGTTCAGATTAAAATGAGACAGCATTTGATTAAGTATTATCCTTTCAAAAATTTTACTGAGTACCGGAAGTATAGACACTGGCCTAAAGTTACCGGGATCCTTTTTATCTCCTGACTTAAATAAAGGTATTATTTTACTATGTTTCATTAAATCTGGAAATACACCCTGATCAACACAAGAATTGAATAAAAATGCTAGGTAAGGTGCCAGAGTTTCGATTATAGAACTACACAACTTAACCGACATACCAAATAAGTCTTCAGTATCTTTTATTCCTTAAAAGTTTTAATCACTACCTGCGGGTTTATATGCCTAAACTCAAACGCAGTTGGGCACCTTTGAACATTAGCATTCAGCAGATCGCGAGCAGAAGAAGGTGAGGAATTAAGTGACTCTGTAGTTTTTAATGGAATGTTTGTGAAAAATGTTTCAAATTCTTGAGCAATATCTTCATCTGCAGTAATGATACCACTAACAGTATTTAATGAATGTCTGTTGTCGTATAGTTTAGCTTTTCCCGTTTCGCAGTTTATCACCTTCCAAATCGTCTTTACAACATTATCAGCCGAAACTATTTTGTTTTTAATATAGTTGGCCTTTGCTAATGTACAAATCTTTTTAAAAGTTTTTGAAAAAGTTCTAACATATTCAATGAAGATTTCACTATGGTTATACGCCTTTTTAGCATATAATTCGAATAACCTATCTCTACTAATGCGAATGCCCCTAGTAGCCCAGTCACTAAATCTGAATCTAGGCTTAATGTTAATTGTCTTAACTTTAAATATATCCTCAAACTCACAATGTAATAAAGAAAAGAACTCTTTATAAAAACAATTTGGATCACTCAAATCATAATTTGGAACAGGCAGTTATACTATCAACATTTCGCATACTATCAACATTTCGCCTTTTAAAAGTGCTAGGGCTGGCACATAAATTATTCTGATTTTTTCCTATCTTCAAAAAATACGTGTTTAGGCAATGATCTTATATACATGTCTATTGTTTAGGTACCTAAATAAAAATAAATTTAAAAATTTATAAATTTTGGATTTTATTAATGTGGAAAATTATAAGCAACAAAAAAAAAGTTTCATTCTGTGTCAACCCTAAGCCTTTTTTGACGACGGGCAATGTTGTCAATCTGAGGTCGGAACATCCGTCATTACATTTTTTTGGGTGAGTTCACTATGTCAATGGCGGAATCTGTGGAGAAGAGCTCACCGAAGAAACTCCACAGTCGTCGCATCTTTTGCGTTTCCTTTTTTAAATAAAATATTGTCAATTAAAATTTGAATGCTTATTACATATCGAAAAAGCCTGCTACTCACACAATCTATTTCCATGGACACCTGTCTTCTAAGTAATCAGATATCCTACAGTAACCTTTTTTATACAATTTCTGTTTTATAATTATTTTAAACTTGTCTAAAGGCAAGTTTATAATATCAGTAGGGACCTTATTGTAATAGCGTATACAATTGGCTTTAAAAGAATTACAAATTTTATGTAGTCGGCTGACATAAGCAACCAACTTGTCTATATTTCTAGTATTAAAATTGTGTATATCACTGTGCTTCTGAAAATTACTTATATTTTGTTTTATATACACAAGATTGTCATAGATATATTGAGACACAAATGTCAGAATATTGATTTCTTTAAACTTTTCCCTCAGTGACACTCTAGGCCCTAATCTATAAATTGCACGAACAGCCCGTTTCTGCAAAATAAATATACTATTAGCATTCGCAGCGTGACCCCACAATAAAATACCATAGGTCATTAGACTATGAAAGTAACTGAAGTAGACTAGTCTAGCGGGGTCTACGTCGGTAAGGGCTCTAATTTTTTTGACTGCGAACGCTGCTGAACTCAGTCGGTTCGACAATTTATTTATATGAGAATCCCATTGTAGTTTGACATCTAAAGTGATGCCCAATAAGACAGTCGAATCTACAAGGTCCAATTTCTGTCCTTTTATAAATATATCTGTAGTTACCGGTTTCACATTGGGTAATACGAATTAAATACATTTAGTTTTCTTTTCATTAAGTAATAGATTATTAACAGTAAACCAATTCACTATACTAGAGATAGCATTGTTTACGTCGTCATAGTTTGATTGTTGTCTTTTAACTTTAAATATCAAAGAAGTATCATCGGCAAACAATACTAACCCATGGTTTGCTTTAACAAAAGATAAGGTAAATCAATAATATATACTAATAAAAACTATTTAAAAAAAATAAAAAACCTCCTTCAAAAGTAAAACACATTTGTTTGCACTAAAAAGTAACAAATAATATTAATATCTATATGTATGCAAGATTGTCATTAATAAAAATGGTCAATAGAATACAATTCAATCACTTTTACTTTTTAATATTTACGCAAAATAAACAACACTTTTTGTAGTCGGTGCCAGCCACGAATCGCAGGCATTCACAGTTTGTTCTATTATTTATAAACTTTCTTCATCTTAATTTTTATAAACCGCTCTAAAGTAAATAAACTTAAAAAAAAAAAAAAAAAAAAACAGGCGCACGTTCTCGACGTTGTTCCCGCCCGAACGCAGGGGCGTGCACAGGGTTTAGGGCTAGGGTAGGCACTAGTAGGCAGGCAGGTATAATAAGGATAAAAAAGCACTTACCAAAAAATTTCATGAATTAGGTATTACTGTATTGTGTTGACCGGCGACCGGTGGTGTGGTGTTTCCATGCAAAGTGATGTAATGTAAGTTTGGCCACCTCAAGTATCTAACCAGGTGATTGAATATTTTGAACAAGTCACACTAGAAGATACCCGAAATGGCCTTGAAAAAGGCCTTGGCTTTTTTTGTTATTAACTTTTTTGTTATAACGCACAATTGACAAAATAAATTAACGGTATGATACTACAACTTTGTTTCTATTTATAAATTAAATCTACGCGCCTATCTTTGAGCAAATATTTTTGCAATACGTCATCGTAAAACGCAGGTGATCGTTTTACATCAATTAGGAGCTGTTTTTCAATAGAAATCATAGAAAGAGCTGCGAGTCTTTGTTGCCCCTGGTGGTTTTTGACTTTTCGTGCTTTTTGGCCGCGTTAGTAAAGTTATTCAAATCGACATAGCCGGCGTCGTTCCAAACGTTCAAAGAAGTGCAGAATAAAGTACACGGAAAACAAAACAAACCATTGGTGTGTACTCAACCTGTTAGCCAGTTGAAAGTCTCGTAAGATTTAATTTGAAAATGACGAGTTGCATTACCCTTCCTTTGAGTTAAATGCAACTCGAGTACACACCTTCCTCTATGAACGATATTCGCCTTAGCTTCAAAATTACACGTTGCAAATCCACCTTTTTTCAGTTTAAACAAATACGGCCCGTCGGCACAAAGTTCACAGCGATTACTCATTGTTATTAAAGTAATTTACTAACACAAAAAGCACTAATTGCTCAAAAAACCAAAGAAAAACACAAAAACTTAAAAAATCACTGCGCGTCACAACAAGAAAGGTAAACAATATGGCGATTCCAAATTCCGCAATGAAAAAAGTGATTAAAATATTGTTTTTACCCAATTCAGCATTGCGCGCTTTATTCATAATGCGTCTTGAGACTATTAAAGCTTTAAAGCGACCGACGCCCCCACCGCTCGCGAGCTCGCGAAGCGTCGCGGCGCTGAGGTGGCTGAGAGTTGTGATTGGTCGTCGTATTTCTGTCGCCAACTTCGCGCCTGCGCACTGGCTGACATGCGCCTCGCGCGGCGCGCAATTTTTGGAACTCGGGAACGCTTTACATCGGTGCGTTATAAGGGAATGACTTGTACTAAGATCTATTTACGCCACCGATGTTCCTTCGACGACGATTCGCCTTGTATAAGTCCAAGTTGAAAAAGCTGGGCTTTTCGGATTTGTATGGAGCGAAATCACGCACACTAACGCATTGACAAGTTTTGTGTTCGCACATAGGGCCTTTATAGCACACAGTCATATATTTTCTCTCACTACATGTAAGTAAACGTCAGTTGGAATAGGCAGTGCTTTTGGCGAACGTGAACAAAAGACGAGTGGAATTTGTTAAAGATAAGGATGTGTAAAATTAATATGGGTGTTATGGTAGTTAGTATGATAGTGTAGTGTAGTTAATTAATGTATATAATTGTGAAGGTATTTATCTGAAAATGACAGGGTAGGCAGTGCTTTTCTGCCTCTATGAAGTGCACGCCCCTGCCGAACGGGTCAGGGCAGGCGTCGTCGACGGTTGTTTTCGAAATTCATTTCTATTTGTGTGCATATTCTTTGAAATTAATTGTGTAAAATATTTTGTTAGGTTAGGTTAGGTTCGGTTGAGTTATTTCTGAGGTACTTGTTATATAATTTCGTTCATGTTTTTATGTACAATAATTTCATGACCTTGTTAATAATTTTGTGTAAAGCGCTACAAAGTTTTTTTTTAGTTTGTTTCTGATTTGGATGACATTAACTATAAAGAGCGCTGATTTTTATATTTAAATTACATTTTGTCGTTCATATATTTATGTAGAAGCTGGAGGGTTGCATGCAACCATGCTTCAACGTTATTTTGTTTCTTCTTAGCTTTGGCTGGACCAACCAATATAAAAAGAGTTAATAAATTAAATTGTAAATATTAAATAGGATTGTATTAAAATAGCATAGCTTTTTTAGGTATACCTAAAAAAGCTATGCTATTTTAATATAATTTAAGATATATTATAATATATCTTTGTAAAAAAAGCTCTACAATGCGACTACGTTTAGGTTTTTTCTTGGCTGGCACCGACTACAAAAAGTGTTGTTTATTTTACGTAAATATTAAAAAGTAAAAGTGATTGAATTGTATTCTATTGACCATTTTTATTAATGTCAATCTTGCATACATAAATAGTTATTAATATTATTTGTTACTTTTTAGTGCAAAGAAATGTGTTTTACTTTTGAAGGAGGTTTTTGATTTTTTTTAAATAGTTTTTATTTTATTCTTTTTAGTGCAGTAGTTGCCGTATATAACACTTAACGTTCATCCAAATCATGATATTTGTACCGAATTTCTTACTAATACCCATACTAATACAAACAATTACATTTTGTAAGTTGGCCTATTACTCATTAACCTGTAAAAATAACCTCCGTGGCCGAGTGCTCGAGATGTCGCCGCTCATTACGGAGGTCCTGGGTTCGATTCCCGGTGGGGACGCTGTCAAGCAAAAATCTCTTTGTGAGACATTCCTCAGTTTGGTTACGACATTGCAGGCTGAATCACCTGATTGTCCGATAAGAAAGATGATTCCGTGCTTCGAAAGGCACGTTAAGCCGTTGGTCCCGGCTACTATCTAGTAGTTACACGAGCCAAATCAGTGGCCTTTGGCGGCTCTATAACACTGGCACTAGGGTTTGTGAGATCGGTTGTCGACCTTACAACCGACACGATGAAGAAGACCTGTAAAATTCTTTTTAATTAATTGTAAATACTGCTACCGTGAGTTTTTTCACGTTACCAAATACAATTGTTATGCTACTGGACACTTGACTGTTACCAAAATGAGCACTTAAACTATTTTTTTTTTCAAACGTATGCTAGAATAATAATCCTTTTCACTTCTCATGCTCCTAATTTACATTGTGTAATCTATTGAGCCACTAATTTGGCTCGAGAAACTACTTCTTCTGAAGATAGTAGCCAAGACACATGGTTTAACGTGCCTTCTGAAGCACGGAATCATCTATTTTTCGGGCAATAATTAAGTGATTCAGGCAGCAATGTGTTAACAAAACTAGAGAAAGTCTCACAAGAACAGTCTCCACCGGGATTCAAACTCGGAACCTCCGTGAAAAGAGTCAAACACTAGACCATTTGTATTTTTTTTATTTTTATTTATTACAATACAACAACGGTATCGCGATGCATGTTGCTATTACCAGTTGAGGAGTTTCCGCTTTTATTTGCTATTTCATCATCATATTTTAACAAAATTGGTATGGATCTATACCTAAAGCACGTTCTATCGAATGAAAAAAAAATCATCAAAATCGGTTGAAAACTGACTGAGATATGAGTAAAAGAATAGACGAATAACGACGCGAATGCTACATTCCGTTGAGGAATTTCCAAGTTTTACCTCATGTTCCACCATCAGATCTTGACGAAACTAATATGAAACCACTTCGAAAGTAAATCCTATCGAATGAAAAAAGAATTATTAAAATCGGTTAACAATTGGCGGAGATATCTAATAACATACATAAAAAAAAAACATACGAATTGAGAACCTCCTCCTTTTTTGAAGTCGGTTAAAAAACAAGAAAGGTCCAAGAATTGAACCCTGCGGGACGCCCATACTTATTGAAGATCCGGGAGATCTTTTCCCATTAACATCGACCATCTGAACCCTATCTGTTAGATATGACTCCAGAAGGCCAAGAGCCTGATCTTTTACACCATAATGGCGTAGCTTCCTGACAAGAGTGTCATGATGGACGCAATCAAAAGCCTTGGATAGATCGCAGAATACACCTATTGCATCCATTGCGTCTTCCCAGGCACCAAAAATATTGTCAACTAGCTCAACACCAGCGACGGCTGTTGAACGACCCCTTGTGAAACCAAACTGAGCAACATGAATTAAATTATTGACATAAAAATGACTGCAATTGATTAAGCATGAGTTTTTCAAATATTTTGCTAAGAGTTGGTAGTATCGATATAGGTCTAACATTTGTGGGGTCTGATGTACTACCGGCTTTGAATAAAGGTATCACTTTACTTAGTTTCATCAAGTCAGGAAACACACCATTATCTATACATTGATTAAATATGCAACAAAGGTGAGGTGCGATACAATCTATAATGGAACTTATAATTTTTACAGATAGACCATGGACGTCAGCTGTCTTTTTCATTTCCACGGATTTAAATGCTTTTACAATGTCCTCATTATTTACGTGCCTAAATTTAAAATCTGTTTTACATTCCTCAAAGTTCTGCTTAAGTATAGATTCAGCAGCAGCGGGAGATGAATTTAAAGACTTGGTTGTTGAAACTGGAATGTCCGTAAAGAAATTTTCAAAAGCTTTTGCTACTTCTAGGTCTGTACTTAACAATTGACTATCTATTTTAAGCTTGAAGTTATTATGTGTAGCTTTAGCCTTTCCAGTCTCGCTTTTTATAATTTTCCATGTCGTTTTCATTACATTGCTACTAGATTCAATTTTGTTTTTAATGAAATTGGATTTAGCTACGGCATAAACGCGTTTAAACATTTTTGAATAACTACGAACATAATCTAGAAAGGCCGTACTTTTGTTATATGATTTCTCTTCATAGAGTTCATATAATTTTCGTCTGCTCCTATGAATTCCCGCTGTCGCCCAATCACTAAACAAAGCTTTGTTATTAACTTTTATAGTTTTTGATTTAAATACCGTATCATATTCATTTTTGACAAAGTTAAATACTGAGTTATACAATAAATTTGGATCGTCACTGTATGGTATTTCCGATAATTTATCTAAAATATTATTCCTATAGTGTTCTAGCCGAGTGTCACTAATGGGGACATATGTAAGATCCTCTTTTTGGTCCTTTTTTATTTTAATATTGAATATACCTATCTGACCAGAGTGATCAGAGGTTAATTTATTGATGACCGATTTGTAAGTGGGCGTAATTTTTTTCTGTCTTTTTTTCTGTTGAACGAACTAGCTACGTGGTGGTTATTAAAGCTGAACATGAACTGATAACTTTTTAAAAAGTGCTCTGTAATACATAAAATATCAATATTATTACAGTTCATGAACAACTCAACTTCTAATTCCTTGCTTAATATGCTCTGTATATTTTGATGAACCACGTTTAAAATATTCTTGCTTTTACATTTATTACTAGTAACTTGATTTAATGGGCAAGATGAAGGTATATTTATACAAATATTAGGGCTACTGCCAGAGTTACTCTCTGACAGACAAGCCTTAAGGTTGGACTAAAAATGAACATGTCCAAAACACAACTTGTAGTGTAATACCACAAAACGTAGGGTCAAGGTAGATGGTCAGGTAATGCAATATGTTGACGAATACATCTATTTGGGCCGGATAGCATCCTTCAAAAACAGGCAAGATAAAGAAGTCGAGAGACGTATCCAGAACGTCTGGAAGAGCTACTGGTCCATGAAGGAACTAATGAAGGGCAACCTTCCCCTTACGCTGAAGAAAAAACTCGTCGACATGAGCATTCTGCCCATCCTAACCTAGGTGCACAGACATGGTCCCTTACAGAAGGTCAAAAGTCCAAACTCAAGGTTTGCCAACGCGCCATGGAGCGTAGCATAGCATATGGCGTGAAAAGGACTGATCGAGTCAGTAACGTCACCCTACGCTCTAAAACTGGCATAACGGATGTCGGGATGAACTCCGCGCGGCTGAAGTGGGATTGGGCAGGGCATGCTGCTCGTATGCATCCTGATAGATGGGCGAGGATGACCACAGATTGGTTGCCCGCAGACGTTGGCGAGATGACCTGAACACGTTTCTGACAGAGTGGCAAACGGAAGCTAAAGACCGTGAATGGTGGAAAAATAGAGGGGAGGCCTTTGCCTAGCAGTGGGACACATTACACGCTACATAAAAAAAAAAGTCATAGTGATGCATGAGACTTTTTGGTACCATCACTGGGCATGATCCTTTAACACTTATTCATCACATTAATGTTATTGTTTTGTATATAATATAGTTTGTTTTTACTCACTGCGTTATATAATTTGCTATTCGTCCATTAAAAGTGAAGTAATATTGAAAATAAGCTTGGATTGTTTATCACAAGGTATACGCATGCTACACGTACAATAATCGTTACCAACATTATCACTTACGTATTTCGTAACTATTAACAATATTATCACATTCACAATTAATATTATTGACTTTTAATATTTTTTGTTAATTTTAATACGGAGACCAAAATGTTAACGCCAAAGCGCCTGACGACTATCTCCTACATAAGAAATATATATATATACAGGGTGTCCCAAAAAATAGTGTCAAGCGGAAGTCCTGGGATAGAACACCCCTTGGAGCATCCGAAACACACCCATGTAAGTTCCTCGATTTTTTGTAGTTTTCGAGTTATGAATTTTTACATGAAATTTTGAGAAACATAACTTAAAAATTCTAAAATAAGTATTAGACTTTATAGAGATATTTTTTTTGCAACTCAATTTATGCTTAATATATTTGTCTTCGTAACTGTGATAGAAGTTTAAAAATGATGGTCCAAATTAGATAGATTGCGGTCTGTGAATTATGTCTTACATTTCAACTTTAAACATATTTTAAATCTTCCAAGGGCTGTTCTATCTCAGGACTTCCGCTTGACACTATTTTTTGGGACACCCTGTATATAGGTAAGGTATTAACAACATTTGCTACTTGCCACCAAAACAACGCACAAAGCCAAGTAACTATAGCTAGAAAGAGCAGGTACGGTTTATCTTTGAAGCCACTCCAGCCACTCTCAACATTCAGGAACGCCCCGAAAGCTGCGTCCAACGCTGACGCGACGACCTGAAAGTTTATGACGTTACACATGTTACACCTTCTCTAAAGTTATCTTTAATAGGTGCAAGTATTGTCCATGGTCTTGTTATTGCCAAAAACCAACGGAGAGCACTTAAAATATAGGTCGAATCGGTGACTTCGGTAAAATTCATGAGTTTGTCTGACTACACTACTATACTACAGGTGGAACCTAACAGTGGATTCAAGTGGATGGAAGAAAAAACAGCTGCAGAGATGATCAATAAGTTTACACTTTGAATAAATATAATACATAAAGTCACGCCTTGTTCCCGGGGGGGTAGGCAGAGACTACGTCCTTCCACTTGATACGATCCAGACATACTTAATTCGCTTCATCCACATTCTTCGATCTCGATGCTCGTTGGTTTAGGACTCCTGACCTGCCGGTCGATTGCGTAAGCGGACTTGCTTTGCTTGGGGCGGGTTTGAAGACCGCCAGCGGCTTTCAAGCGATCGCGTAAGGAGCAAGCCAAGTCAACGAAGACGATTACAAGTGAATATTTTTACTCTTTGTCCCCAAGACGATTACCGTCCCAAAAGTTAGACAATTCCTACAATCGGAATCGGAATACCGTTCAACTTGCTTGAAGCCAAGCCAAGTGAACGAAGCAAGTTCGACTTACGCGATCGAGGCCCTGGCCTTTTTCTAAAATATCCCCAATCTGATCGTGGAACGTTTGCTTGGCCAGTGTCACAAATCTCTTTTCAATAACTTAGGAACCTCTATCAACTTACTATCCAGAATTCGTTTGTAGTAAGGTTTTGACCGGTTTGAAATCCAAAACGCTCAGGCATCCAACACTGATCTTTAATTATAAATCGGTTTCCTGTTTTTACTTCTACGCATGTTCTAAATAATCCCATTACAGCGTAATTCAAAATAGTTAAAGCAACCAAATGCCATTTTAAAATCTAGAAAGAAACATACAATGGGTAATTTGAATTGGCACGGTTTCAGCTTTTAATACTTGCCTATTCAGCAGCATAATAAATGTTACAAGACATATTCAATCACTGAGTAATACAAATAACTTGATCAAGGCCCTGTGAAAATACAAGGTGAAAATCCGACAATTTTGTCAAGTTTTGACAAGTTTGTCAGATTTATAAACGTGACAAAATTGAAAAAAAGTTACTGGTAAATAGTACTAGTCCCATTATGAGTCTATCAACTCCGTCCTATAAACATTACAAATTGTAAAAAGCGCCTGTCAGATTTTGATGACAATTGTTTGTCGGTTACCATGACAAATTAGTCAACTTAACAAATTTTAAAAATCAATTTATCGTATCAATACCTATAAGGTGCTGTTTGTTTAATGGGCTAATAACATAATGCTTTTTTGTACCTAACTCATGAAAGTTGAAAAATATAAATTGGATTTTTAATATTTGATAAAATAATTAATTTGTTTGTAATAATTAAATTTCTTATAAAAATCAGATTTTTACAATTGAGAATATCTAAATTGAAATCACTCAGTCAAACTCGCAAAAAGCGCGGTTTTGTTCTGTATTTCGACTCTCAACATTACGAATGACCCTGTCAAATTGTCGTGACTATAAACTTGTCACTACAATTTTCTGTCTTATAAAGCAAATTCTACAAGTTTTTTCCTGATAAATTTTCAGTTGTGACCTGTTGCGTGAAAATGTTTATAGGCCAGAAATATATAAAATTGCCATGACATTTCGACAAATTTTTCACGCATAAGTTTTATAGGACAAAAATTTTTATAATATATAAAGTCTATCTACATACTAAAAACACAAAATTTATTTTTTTATAAAATATTAAAAATACATTTATTTATTATTCATCTCTTATGCTCTGAAAGTAGTCCAAAGAAAGGATGTAAGTCGAACTTTATATTTAATCAATAATTATAATAAATAATATTTTTTTAATTTTTGTCAAAAATCATGTCTGGCTGGAATCGAACATAAAAAGCGGTAGAAAAATTTTGCCGAAAAAAATGTCTGTAGTTTTAAGCATTTTTTTTTTATTTAGATATTTAATTTATTAATTTATGTCAATTTTAACGATGAAATAGCGAAAATTTTAAAATTTCGCAGTTTGAAACAAAAAACCCCGCCTGCGTGAAAATTTTAAACTTTCAAACTTAATTAATAAATGAACTGAAAAGATGCAAACAAGTTTTTTTGTTTTGTTTTGAATGATCGTGGTTGATAGTGTTCACAATAGCAGTCGAAGGCTTTGAGATAAGAGAATCGGCGAATGCATGGTACATCACACCTCGGAGTTTTATATATGTATATCACAGATCGGTTTCACCTCTTGGTTAACAATATACTATTTCACCTTTTAAAGTTAAGTACAACTAGGTATTAATAAAAAGTATTGTTAGCTTAAAAAACGACACATATGGATAGATATACTTTTTTTACAACTTGACAAATTGTATACAGTTGTCAACAAAATCCAACAGGTGTTTTTTTACATTTTTTTTATGGATGGAGTTAGCACGGTGACAACGGGGCTGCTTTAATTTACCAGTCACTTTTTTAAAAATTTCTTATAGAAATAAAATGATGTAAAATCTTCCTGTTGAAAAAGATGTATATTTGTTTTCTTCTTTTTTAGGAGACTTTTGTCCATCAGCTGACGTATTTCAGATGTAATAATGAGAGATTTTTAATTTTTAGCTACAAACGAACTAAAGACCGAGTGCAGTAGCCGCCGTTAAAATTACGGACATAATTGTAATTTATTTTCACTGCAAGCGTCTTCAAGTGAGAGTACAATTATTGAATTTAACAAACCGGAATAAAACTCGTGTGCGTGAACCAATAAATCTGCGTAAGTGTGCAGGTTGTCACTGTTCCTTACAATAACACGTACCATGAGGAAAGTAGTATTAGCTGAAGGTTTATCAGCCAAATAGTTAAAGTACCCGGTGAAAAGGTACATGCTTAGAAATAAGGCGGCGCCTTGTATCATATTTGTGGTTATGTCATCTAATGAAAAGATGGCTCCTACAACATCTTCACTGCCGAACACTAAGGCGATGACATCGACCAGGAATCCTCTACTCGTATAGCGAAGAGCACACTTGCGGACGGAGGTGATCACCAGGCCTCGCTCGTCGTAATACGGAAGCTGGAATAAAGGCTCATCAGAAACATAAAAACGTTGGTAAATAATAATCATATTTTAATTAAACTGATGATTCTGTTACAAAGAATATAATTAAAGTATCATAATATATAGATTAATTTAAGCTACTGCATTTTTTATACAAAGTTCCTTATGTCTTTACATTTAATTCAATAAATAGAGGGAGTGACCTTACAAACGGTCCGGTAGTTCTGAATTTTTGATATGTCGACCGGGATGGTTATTGGAGATTTAAAATGAAAAATGCACAATTCCCCCCCCCCACCGGGTCCGCCGCCATATTGAAAAAACAAAAAAAAAATCGGTATTTTCTTCAGGTTTTTGCTTTTTTCTTCGTTTTGGTGCATTTTAGCTAGAAAAAAGCTAGATCAATGTTGTGGAGAATTAAATTTCCTGTAATATACGTTTTAAATTTTATTTCTAGGACTGATAGTTACAGAGACATGCACTTTAAAAAAAAAACGCATTTTCCGGAAACTTGATAAATTTCTAACTTTAGAACGCTTTAATTCAGTTATGGCCTATTCTAGGAAAACAAGTACCACAACCAAATTTATAGGAAATTTAATTACCTACAAGATGCATGTACTTTTTTTTTATCAACCCTACGGAATAGGTGGTAAAAATAAAAGTTAATACAACGTCATATTCTTTTTTTTTTGTTATTGTGACTCCACATTGTATAATAAAAAATCAATAATTATTTTCCAGTTTTGGCTTGAATTTTAAGTTTAGACCAATCTTACTTGAGTTTGTTATATGTTACAGCGCAATGCTCATGATGCAGGTATGTACTATTTCCTTTGAAAACCTTCTGGTGAGAGGGAATGTTAAATTTCAAACAACCCACCAACACAGCAGATACATTTTTTTTAAATTCATTTATTTAAACAAAGTACGAACAAAAGGCAGTAGTGGGTGGATGTTCAGCCCACATCCACTCACTGCTGGGTATATATGATGATGATGATGATGATACCCAAAAATGTTTGAAGTGGTGTTGCACCCCGATATTGCATGCAGGAGCAAGATACAACCTTTGGAGTTGTACTTGTAGGAGGAGGCGGAGTAGATTGCGTCTGGATATGTCCCTCTTGCTGGTTTTTTGAAGTAGACGTTGTTCACCGCAGGTGTTGTGCCAGTCAGCAGGACGAGTAGGTCAATGTCTTCCCCGATAATGATGACGGCGTCGTGCGTGGTGGAAAGGCATTTACCAATATTTGTTTGTTCGGTCTGAATCTTGCAACCCGTTTTTAGAGCACTTGCTGTCATTCGATAGTGCTGAAATTTGGTACACTTATGTAACCTCAATGACAATGCAATATTATGGTATCATGGAGCTGGTCTGATGATGGAGCCGGAAGGTGACCATAGGAACTCATTAAATACACAACATAATCTCGTCGTGTTTGGGTTCGTTGGATTTGTGTTGACAAGATCTTTAGTCATACGTAATAAACAGGGTCTCATGATGGAGCTGGAAGTTGGTCATAAGTACTTCTCAAATACAAAATATAACCTCGTCGTGTTTGGGCTCGTTGGATTTGTCTTGACACACACAATAACGACCCTGACTGTTCATTTCAATTTAATTATGATACTTGTTTTTATCGTTCTAAAGTTAAAAATTTAACAAATTTCCGGAAAATGGGTTATTTTTTATTTTTTAAAAAGTCTCCGAAACTGTCAGTCTTAGAAATATAATTTAAAGCATATAGGAAATTTAATTCTCTACAACATTGACCAAGCTCTTTTCTAGCTAAAATGTACCAAAACGAAGATATAAACAAAAACGTTTTTTTTTTCGGTTTTTTCAATATGGCGGCGGGCCCGGTGGGGGGAGAATTGTGCATTTTGCATTTTAAATCCCTAATAACCATCCTAGACAACATATTAAAAATTTAGAACTACCGGACCGTTCGTAAGGTAACCCCACCTCATTGTCTCTATTCCAATGATTAATTAGCCGCCTCTATGTCTATAGTTTTGAATATACTTACGAACATCTTGATGACTATGTCTAAAGCTGCACAAGTGGACATAACCAAGCAGAAGCGCCGAAACCACCACTGAAGCAAATCGTTGCACATACCTTTAAAATAATTTATTTATTTACCTATTAATTAACTTACAGAGAAGAGTTTTATTTATTTTACCTACTTTTCAATGAATGTTATTTTTGTGAATTAATTTATTGTTAATAGGGGATCGTATACAACTTTTTTTATTTTATAAATCCAAACTTCTTAGTTTCTGCTATCGAACACTAAAATAATTTTTGCTCTATCTTTAAAATTGACCGAGTTATAAATAGGCCAGTCAATACCGACATCAAACATCGCAAACGCGCATGGATCTACGATTTTTTTATATGTTGTTAGGTTCCTTGAGAGTAGTTTACACCCAAGTTTGCAACCCTGAAAACCCTGTGCTACCCCCATGGTGCTCGAAAAACTGCGAAATTTTGGCACTTGTTTCAGTTTTTTCGAAAAAACTACCCTAAGGAAGCGTTTTCAAGTATGTTTGCGATATAATTTAATAAAGTTAACAAAAGTTTTCTACAATTTGAGTGAAACCCCAGCACTCACACAACTTCTACGCATGATCATGCAGATTGTATAAATTTTTAAAACTCATAAAATTTACTTATAAATTATGTTATTATGTCAGCATATTCACTCCGTGTAAGGGAAATTGTATTATGATGTACTACCTACCAAATTGTACTACCTACCAAATACTACCTATTTTTTAAATCTAATTAATTACTAGGCTTAATTAAAAAATAAAACAAATTATGTCTACAAAATAGTAAATAGATACTTAAGTACATATAATAACCATGTTAAGAAAGAGCGGCATCTCCTGGCACAGGCTACGCTGTTAGCTTAAAAGGAGATTCCGACTGAATGGTCAAATTATGTATCTCTTTGGCAAATGAAATAAAGATTATTTATTTATTTATTTATTTATTTATTATTTATTAGTTGCAGAGATACAGCTTGTCAAAGGTAGGCAATTAAAAAAAAAGTGTATATTTTGTGTTTGCGTCATATTCAAAGACACGTACTGGCTAAACTAATGGTCCTGGTGCTGCTTCAATTGTTCATCTGATTGTTTTGTGACGCAGACTCTTTGGAATATGGTAAAGGGATCAACATCAACTCTCTTGTTGAATACTTTCACAGAGGTGGTGACTGATGCCAAGGTCTTCCTTCACTTTGTCCTGGGTCAGCGTTTTTCGCGATTTTTCTAAATTTTTGGGTGGCACAGGGTTTTCAGGGTTGCAAGCTTGGGTGTTAACTACTCTCAAGGGACTAACAACATATAAAAAACCGTAGTTACATGCGCGTTTGCAATTTTTGTCCTTTTTGTGTTGATATTGACTGGCCTAAAAGGTTTGAAACGTTTGTTAGTAACGCCATAATATAATCTCCATACAAAAAATCGTTTTTGAAACAGACAGACATATTGATACTTTAAAAAATCACTGTGAATTCATTTTTCAAACGATTCTGTTTTTTCTTCGCGAATCGTCTGCTACTGATCTATATTTTAAAAATTATTCATAAAATATGGTAAATTCATAAAATGTGGTGAACAGTCCGATCCCCTTTTCTTCTATTTTCTATTCTTATTCTATTCTAATTCTTGGAATTTGCTATGAACTTAACCAATGTAAATCGATATTGGAAAGTTTGCTTAAAGGAACGAGATCCCACGGACAAATGCGCCCGCCCGCCCGTACCGCTTTTTTATCCAAGCATACTTTACTTAGAGGTAAAATAAACAAATGGTTGAGAATAACAAAATTGAACAAACCATCTAATGCGTCAGCGACTATAAAAGCAAACACAGTGAGCGCCCGAAATGATAGCCAACACAAAGTGAATCTGGAAAGAATTATCACGTCTGGAAAGAATGAAACCGCTCATTGACGACGTTTTTGTTTTTAAACAAAATTACTTTCGGTCGATTATCAAAAAGTTCGTTGGATAAGGGCGCAGGACCGGTCGTTTTGAAGATCCTTGTGGCCTTCCCCATTTCTCCAGCAGTGGACATCTTCCAGTTGAGATGATAATAAAAAAACAATGAAAGCTATGCGGTCTTTCTGCTGTGTTTGCTACAAACGCAACATGTTAGTGATGTTAGTCATTGGCATTTCATCAACAGCTCATATACGTCCCCACCGAAGGGCTCGAGCCTACCCTAAATTAGGGCGATTAGGCCTTAGTCGACACCGCTGGCCCAGTGCGGGTTGTTCGACTTCACACACAACCTTTGAATTTCTTCGCAGGAATGTGCAGGTTTCATCACGATGTTTTCCTTCACCGTAAGAGCGTCGAATAAACGTACATACATATGAATTCGAAATTCGAAAACACATTGGTACGTGGTGGGGATCGAACCCGCGTCTCCTAGACGAGAGGCAGCGGCCCTAGCTACTAGACCACCGACGCTCTCTACAAGTAGACCACTGACTTAGCCACACAATTATTGAGGCCGCCCGGCGTAGGTATATTCCGGCGCTTGTAACAGGCCCGGTGTAGGGTAGGTATAGGGTAGGTGTAGGGTAGGTGCAGGGTAAGTTAGGATAGGTGTAGAGTAGGGTAGAGGTAGGAAACATGGCAGGGCAACGTCTGCTGGGTCAGCTAGTATTCAATAAAATCGGATTTTATATACTTTCAGCTTTTTAAAAATATACTGTTTTGCACTTTCACGGCGTAACTATTGAACGGATTTGGATGAAAATTGAAAAAAAGATCCCACCAAAAACATACATGTAAATAGTGACCAAGTTCAATTTAAGGCTTCGCCAATAAAAGGTATGAGATCTTCCACGGGTATCAAGATCGATAGAAGTTCCTTAATTCATTGCTACAGAAAAGCACAATGTGTGTATATTCCTTGCTACATTGTCTTCAACAATAAAACATAATTTTGAGAGTTGAAGTCCAATGACCTACATTTATGCCAAATCTCAAATTCCTAGGTCCTAGGTCTCCTGAAAGTAACTTTTGATGAGCTAGTGAGTGAGTGATAAAAATTGCGAATTTTGGACGTCAATATCTCAGGTATGGAAGAAGCTACATTCATGAAATTTTTAATTCTAGGTAATTAAACCAAGTTTAATAGACATACAAATGTAGGTCTAATAGATTTTAGGTTTTAGGAGGTTAAGTGTCTCGAAATGGTTCGTGTAGTACGAGTATAACACACTGGTGAACCGCCGCCACCCTTTTTTTGTGAACTTGGCGGACACAGTGCTGTGTGTCTAGATAGTTTGTACCCTAGAATAATACATTGGATACTTTTTTTTTACGTGAAAAATTCTTAACCAACGCGAGCGTATCCGTGAATTGTCAGATAGCATAAAATAAGCGTATTTTTTTATCTGTCATGCTAACGAAAAACATTAGCACTTTTTAGGTAAGCAAAAGCTCAATTTTTTAAGGTTGTTACTTACTTCGACTCAGGATTTGTGCGGAATTCTTGAAAAAATACTGGCAGTTTTGTTGGTTTACTACATGAAAAACATTTTAGAAGAACATAGCGAGGTCTGCTTTTTGGCTTCTTTTCTTGCTTTTCTGACTGTTCTTCGATCTTTTCTTCACTTTTTGGTGTTTCCTTTTCTTCATCTTTTTTTGCTGTAGTAGATTTAAAAAAATTAAAACTGATATGTTTTCTAGGCTGCTCTTGTTGCTTCTGTGCCTGTTCTCCTGCCGCTTCGTCTTCCTCCTGTGCCCGCGGTGTCGCGGTCTCTCCTCTTTGTTCTTCTTCAGAAGACTGTGATTGTTTCGCGTGTAGCCGTTGTTGCTCTCGAATTTTTCGTTGGTACTAAGAATATAAACATTCATAGTAATTTATTTTTTAACAACTGTAGTATGGACCTTAAAAAATCGCTTTATTTTAATATTAAAATTAATTTGAAAGCTATTTTAATATTAATAATATAATACTTTATTTACAGTATAGTATAACCTACCTATAAAATATTTGGAAGTAATTTGTTAACACCTTATATTCTCGTACTATCTAAAATTGTGTAGCGAGTCATACCCCATCATACCCCCTAATTTAATTTATATTAATTTCAAAAGTGGCCGCAGTCATGGCTCACTTATAGTCTGGACTAGAAAAGTGCCCACTCTCCTTTATTTTTCCGTACTTAGGATTAGAAAACATAGGTAAAACATAATTCATGTGCCTACATTAGTTATGGTCGTATTATTATGAATTAATCAAGAAATACTGTCGGTGTAGTGACATTCCTGCTCCAGATAGCTGCGAGCGGGTCTCATCGCGGTACTCGACGATGCGAGGTTTGTGTAGTCCGGCTATCGCCGAGGGGCGAGTGTGGCCCTTAATTTCCGAAAATCAGTTTTTCTTGGTTTATTTTGTTCCGTTCCCATATTTTCCTAGTGCCATTTTTTCCCAATGCACTATTTGTGTAGCCCTTAATTTCCGAAAATCAGTTTTTCTGGGTGTTTTTGTTTCCATTCACATATTTTCCAAGTGCCATTTATTCCCTATGCTTTATCTCCATCAGTACTTAAATTTATCACTTATTATTTCATTCTGTGCCCTCAACTATGTACAATATTTGCTTGTTATTATAGTTTATTGGTGTCATTCCTGTTGTTTATTTTTCGTATTATAATATTTTATTGTGTTTAATTTTCTCACCGCTTATTTAAAAATTAATTTCACAATTTAAAAATTACTAGGCATTATTTTTAAATAGTAGTGAGAGATCAACAACTAACAACCTGACGACCTTAGCAAGGACAGCCGTTCTACTAGTCTAGTATTGCCGTTTATAATTCATTTAATAACATTACCAAGATTATTTTGCTTTAAATTGTACATATAGTCATCACAGCAAAATTCAATAATATAAATTAATTATTTATAAGTAATAATAAATTATTACTATAAATCATGGAATAAAAGAAAAATAAAACTTATTATTAACACGTTTTTATTAGCTCGCTTTCTTGTCTGTCTGTCTGTTTGTTTGTTTTGTTGGATTCGGTCCGAATCTTGCAACTCATTTTTAACCGACTTCAAAAAAGGAGGAGGTTCTCAATTCGTCTGTATTTTTTTTTTTTTTTTATGTATGTTATTAGATATCTCCGCCAATTGTTAACCGATTTTAATAATTCTTTTTTCATTCGAAAGGATTTACTCTCGAGGTGGTCCCATATTAATTTCGTCAAGATCTGATGGTGGAACATGAGGTAAAACTTGAAAATTCCTCAACGGAATGTAGCATTCGCGTCGTTATTCGTCTATTCTTTTAGTCATATCTCAATCATTTTTCAACCGATTTTGATGATTCTTTTTTCATTCGATAGAACGTGCTTTAGGGATAGATCCATACCAATTTTGTTAAAATCTGATGATGAAATAGCAAATAAAAGCGGAAACTCCTCAACTGGTAATAGCAACATGCATCGCGCGCGATTCCGTTTGTGGTGGAATGGTTGCTAGGCAACGAAATAAATGTGTTTTGTCAGTTTGCTGAAAATATATACGTTTCCCTTGTTCCAAAATTATATTATTCGATTTTATCACATTTTTGGCAACAGTGACAGGACAAGAACCTCCTCGGAAATCTTCGGATATTGTATTGGAAATAACAAATAATTTAGCTTCTATGGCCGAGTGGTCGAGTGCTTTACTCTCTTTACGGAGGTTTCGGGTTCGAATCTCGGTTAAGACACTCTTAAACGAAAATGTCCTTGTGAGACTTTCCCCAGTTTAGTTGGGACATTGCTTACCTACCTTTGGATAATGAAGAAAAATAATAGGAAATGTGTCGAGGTTAGGATTAATTACTTACATAAAATATATTGAATGAAACACTGAAAATCATAAAATAAAAATAATTTTATCAAAAAAATAGAAACCTCCTTCAAATTACCTGATGTGGTTATCTCCACTAAAAAGTAACAAATAAAATAACATTTCAGATGGAACATGAAAAAAAATATTGCCAATATCCTCAATTAAGTAGATAGGTAGTGTATTAAGTAAATATTTAGAATTTTGAACTTCCTTTTGGAGTCGGTGCCAGCCAAAAAATCGTCGATTAGTCGTGGGAAACTGTTTTAAGTCGTCGTCGTCGTTAAGTCAGTACATATTTCTATATGACTATCAATAAAATTCTTTGATAGTCTATGATATAAATGTTTTGTTGTGCTGCGCGGGATGCAATGCCTCAACCGACCAAATGCAGGGATAACGACAGGAGCGGCTATCAAGAAAGTCCAGGTAGGTTTCATTCGATAAATCGTACGAATTTTTGGCTGGCACCGACTCCAAAAGGAAGTACAAAATTCTAAATATTTACCACTACCTATCTACTTAATTGAGGATATTGGCAATATTTTTTTTCATGTTCCATCTGAAATGTTATTTTATTTGTTACTTTTTAGTGGAGATAACCACATCAGGTAATTTGAAGGAGGTTTCTATTTTTTTGATAAAATTATTTTTATTGGAGCATGTGCTGTCATTCGATTGTGCTGAAATTTGGTACACTTATGTAACCTCGATGACAATGCAATATTACGATACCATGGAGCAGGTCTGATTATGGAGCCGGAAGGTGGCCACAGGAACTCCTCAAATACACAACATTACCTCGACGTGTTTGAGAAAAGTAATAGTTAATAGTAATATATGAAACTGCTTGAAGATTGCTAAATGTACGTTACTGAAAATTCGTCCGCTCTGAACGTAGACGAAACGAATATGAACTACGGGAGTCGAACTCGCAGCTCGTAGAATGTGTGATGCTCGCAGAATCTCGTAACACAAGAGGGCCAATGAAGCGTGCGCGGGCTTTTACGTGTTTACCCACATCTATGACCACACTTGCATAGTTCCTATCTCAACGCAGGGAAAGATTCACACGTTGTGGTTCCGTAGTACATAAAAATGTTTTTGTTGAAAATACATGGTTTGGTTGTATTTGCTCGAGATTGAGAATCTAGAAAGTATTGTTGCAAAATTCATTCAATTTATATTTCTGTAAAGAAACGGGAGCCCCAGCTTCGTTACACAGGTCAGGTTTTCTGATGCCTCCGACTGCGTTTGTAAACACTGTCAACCGGGATCATTCAAAACTGACAATACCTCAAACGAAAAACCATCAAGAGAGCATACTACAGAGCATGCAAAAAAAATATAAATATTATAATACATACACATGATATAACCCTCCTTCTGCTATAAGAAGAAAAAAAAAACCCTCCTTCTGAGGCAATCCAGTAGTAAAAATTACAAAAATACAAGACATTATGTTTAAAATTAAAAAAAATGTAATGCCGCCACCTTTTTTGTTATCGATTGTCTTCAGTGAACTGGACTTGAATAGCATAGCATTGTTGTTTTTGCATAAAATTATAATTTTTGCATTGCTGTTTTGGGCACTGATCGACTTTTATAGCTGGTCCATAGGGCACTGGTGTAACGTCTGGCATTAGGATTTAAATTAAATAACTACGGAACTGCCATCGAATCGCAAACAATTTATAACTATCTACATTTTCGATGGTTAGAGATGGAAAAAAATATACAATATCCAAAGAAAAAACCAAAATATAGTCACGTTCTCAACGAAGAGGGGCATAATTTAATAATTTTATGCTTATGCAACTAATAACTCTTAAAATGGCTCTGATGAAAATGGATTACTTCCCAATACATTTCTAATTTTCCCCGACTCCGAGTTGACCCACCATTAATCGGGCTAAGTTGTGACCACAATGCAATGTGCTGTTTATGAATCTCACCGAGTATTACAATTTAATTTGTAAAGCTCATAAGGTCTAATAGTCATTCCAAATATATTAAAGTACTTACGGTCACTACCCAGTTTCTGTAAACAGGATGTTTTTTAATTTTAATAAATAAAGTCACTTTATTAACGAAGATGTGTATATTTTAACCGAAAGCCTGACACCCTTATGAAGTAAAAAAGCATTACCGACAACAAACCCAAAATAAATAATTATTGTAGGGGTACAACCACCTTTATAGCAAAAATGGCCTGAATTTTTGTCGGTTACGAAAAAGAGTATTAGGAAAATGTTTTTTTTTTGCTAGGGCATAAACGCCAAAAAAGCCATCGTAGAGCCACGGGAGTAAGCGCATTCGAAAGATCGGAAAATTTTACGTAGGATGGCATTCATAACTCATTTTTGACCAAAATGTCGCTTATGCCCTACTTCCTACTAATGGATTTTTCCAAAAAGATATAAAAATATCGAAATTAAATACAATTAAAGAAAAAAAAAAGTGTAAAAATAGTACTAAGAAACATAAAGTATTGGAAAAAATGGCTCTGGGAAATTATGAACAGAGAACAAAATACACCAAGAAAAACTGGTCTGTTGAAAAATAACGCAATGGGAAAAAATGGTACTAGGAAAATATGAGAACGGAACAAAATAAAACAAGAAAAACTAATTTTCGGAAATTAAGGGCCACACTCATGCAATGGTGTAATTTTCATCTTGGTATCCGATGACGTAAATGGGTCTAATTTGTCTCTAAAAAGTTCCAAGGTACGACGAGACAAGTTCTCTCAAGTTGGTACTCGATGACGTAAAAAGTAAAAAAAAAGCGGCCAAGTGCGAGTCGGACTCGCCCAATAAGGATTCCGTAGCAGCAAGTAAAAGTCGACAACCGACCTCACAAACCCTAGTGTCAGTGTTATAGAACCGCCAAAGGCCACTGACTTGGCTCGTGTAACGACTAGATAGTAGCCGCGGTTTACGATTTACGATTTATGACGTATTAAAAAAAAACTACTTACTGGATCTCGTTCAAACCAATTTTTTGGAAGTGTCTCTCGCGCAAACTATTCAGTTTAGAAAAAAATGATATTAGAAACCTCAATATCATTTTTGAAGACCTATCCATAGACACCCCACACGTATGGGTTTGATGAAAAAAAAAATTGGAGTTTCAGTTCTATGTATGGGGAACCCCCAAAATTTATTGTTTTTTTTTCTATTTTTGTATGAAAATCTTAATGCGGTTCACAGAATACAATATCTACTTGCCAAGTTTCAACAGTATAGTTATTATAGTTTCCGAAAAAAGTGGCTGTGACATACGGACGGACAGACAGACAGACATGACGAATCCATAAAGGTTCCGTTTTTTGCCATTTGGCTACGGAACCCTAAAAACAACACCTTTTTTGATCTTCTTCATAAAACGGTCCAGAATTTTCTCAGGCCAACTTATAGATCTAAGAAGCTAATCCTATTCTGAATCTCCTCCACAAATGCATCCCATATCATCAACGGCCCGTTACAGTCCACTGCTGGACTATGAGCCTCCTCCACTTAAGTGTTTGGTTTGCTCTCCACGCTTAACAGGCGGGTTAGAGATCGCAGATTAAAAGGTCAGAGAGCGTTGCTGCCAACGGGGAACGCCCTGTTCAATGTGTAGTCCCTAAGTCGCCTCTTACGACACCCACGGGAAGATTCCATCCCATATAATCACTATGAATATTGAATGTCAAACGACTGACAGTTATATTGCTGGTTTGGCCTTATTCCTTGAAGATTATTGAAGAAATTAAACCAGACGAGGCTGTATGGTCGAATCTCAGAGGAAATATAAGACGATCGCTTAAAGCGCGAGGCGACGCGCGTCAGAAATCTTTGGGTTGAATGATCTTTGCCTGCCAGTACGGCGAAGAAAAATATATAAATATGTTGCTGAGTTACATTCGAAAAGTTTATAGTCGTTCTTTTGTAGTGTATGACACACGCCCTAGATTCAGAATAGTAAGATAAACCATGTAAGCGACAACTCGACGTAGCCTACGTAATCGTTACGTGTATGACCTAGATAAGTACTATTTTTTCAATACCATCTAATATGAGACTACGTAACACTGACGTAGTATATCTTTGTTTTAAGTACTATATAAACTCAATTAATTAAGGTAATAAACCAGTATCTACTCAGCGTTGAAACGTGTTTCTCTTCTAACCGAACCCCGAACCCTTCACTTTTTATTTCTTTCAAATAAATAAATTACCTTTTAACCTTAAATGATTAGGGATATGTCTCACTACTTTTTTTTTAATTAGTTCTACTGCGTTTCCGCAACGAGGCAAGTTTATGATTTTTCTGATCAGTTTCCGTGGTCGAGTGTTCGAGCGTTTGGGTTATTACGGAGGTTCCGGGTTCGAATTCCAGTGGAGACACTGTCAAGTAAAAACATCTTTGCGTAAGATTTTTTCGGTTTGTCAGGACAATGCGGGCTGAATCACCTGATTGGTTAAAAAGAAAGATGTTTCCGTGTTACAGAAGGCACGTTAACCCGTGGGTCCTGGCTGCTATCTACGGAAGCAATAGCCATGTCAATGATGTGTAAATAGGTATTTAGAAAGAAAACATTTGTTGTCACTTTTGCGCTCATGCCCCTGGGCATCGTGCGATAGAGAGCGTTGCAGCTCGCGACTGAATGTACTTTTCTTGACGAAATTCCCATTTCGGGAGAAAACGGTTTCCACTTACTAAATTTCAACAAATCACTTCGATTTTGATGTCGATCGTTTCAGCACAATTATTCTAGGTGTATAGGTTTCGCTTTTATAAAAAAATACATTGTTTTTGTTCAACAAACGGCTTAATTCGATACAGTTTTAATCACAAAATTATGTACTTGAGGTGCCTATAAGTTTGAATCTATAGCAAATTTTGAAAAAAAGAAAAGCTATAAACCTATTCATTCATTGTGTCAATAATATACTAAAAAATCATGGAGATTGGAAAATATTTAGAAGTGGAAAAACATTTTCTCTTTTTGTATGGACGAGCATGTACTATTCTTCCCTCTTAACTACGAATAAGGAAGCTATGGAAATGTAATTGTAAACAAAACCCAAGAAAAATATGGCCCCAAATTTCGAGTACTTAAACGAGAAACGTCTCTGTAGACGGGCCAATTGGATGCGTTCACGCATCACGTCATATTCCGACAAGCCCGGTGATTGGTTCACGGCATGACGGCTAACGGTGATTGGATCGCGTCACTTGTGCAGTGGATGTGTTATGCATTAAGTGTGATAGAACAAGTCAAATTAATAGTAGATTGTTAACCAAGGGCTGTATGACATCAATTTCATACGAGGTTTTTGGCCTGAGCGCAGCGAGGGCGCTAATTAGCCCGAGTATGCAATTGATGCTTACACCCGAGATAAACACTCTGCTTTACATATCGATTGTGAGGTAAGTGAAAAAACAAGAAAGCAGGTTTCTATGAACATTTATTAAAGAGAAATATGTGTATTTAATTAAAATTAATAGTAAAATTAAAAAAAATTGTAAAAGATATGGTCAAGTTCTTTTTAGGAATATTTACAGTTTGAGTATGAGTTTGTGATGATAAGACTTGAGTTTGAGTGACTTGAGGTTCTTGCATCGTAAATGGTGGCAGTTGACAGGTACTATTTTCATCAGTAAAAAATGGCTCAGATGATGTGCTTTGACGTGGCGATTTCAAGTTTATATTTTCTGTTATTTTAGAAGTAATTTTGCTTTTTGTTTTCCACCGAATCTTCGATATAACCTTCGGCCACTTTGCTGGACTTCCAGCCGCCGAGCCTTTTTAACAGAGTGAGGTTGGCGCCAGGATCAGCCAATAGAGTCGCTGATGTTCTGCGAAAGCAATGCCCGGTGTATAACTCTACGTTACTCAGTTTTAAATATGTGGCTATTTGCTTTGGCATGCCTGTAAATTTGTTTTTTCCTATTGTCTGTGGCATTTTCCTTTACTGTAATTTAGAAAAAAACTATTTGTATCCATGTTTTCAGGCCGAAGAGCTTGATATTTTTCAACATAATTTGCAAATTCTTCATGCACAACAAATGACCGGTCAATTTTAGTTTTCGTGTTAGGCAGTTTTATGAGTAGTAATTTGTTATGTTTTTCTATATTTTCTATTGTCAAGTTTGTCAATTCCACGGTTCTGCAGGCACCCGATATCCCAAAAGTTAGAACAACCTGTAAAAAAAGTAGTAAAAGTAGTTGTATTATATGCACCAAATCCGCATAGTATTTTTATGAAATATTTTGGTAACTTATTAAAAAGGGCAAGTAAATACGTACCTGTATTGCTAAATAAATTTCATCCGGAGCTTCATTTAAGAATTTTTGTACTTCTTCTGCAGTAAATACCTTCGATTTCTTGCTTTTAAAGCCGTCAGACTGCCTTTTCAAGAAAGCAGTAAGTTTAGAAAAATCTTTCAAATTCACGTCATGTTTTGTCATCATTGTAGCTTTTAGCATGGAATAAAAGCACCATAAACTGGAAGGTTCTTAGATAATTCATTAAAATATGATATAAAAACACTTTCAGAAAGAGGTAGTAATTCACCATAAAAATGGTCCAACTTTCAAAGTCGCGTATAGATACAGTGAGTATTGTGTGTCGTGAAAAACAAGTGAGTGACAATAGTAGTGGTTCGAACAATCAACGTGAGGGTAGTCGCCGCGTCCGAAGGAGGGTAGACAGATATGTCTGTCCTTAGATGCAGTCCACGCATGGAGCGTGTAACCGTTCCGAAATATCGAGGTAACAATATTAAATATTACCGTGGTAACAAACCCGCGAATTGTGAGAACGAAAAAAATTTACTTTCGCGCCTAGCTAGTCGACTGCCTTTTTTACTCTTCACGATTTTATGGCACGCAAGCGCGTCAAATCGTGCTGGCCAGTTTGATTTTTAAATCGATTTCAACTAACGTACGATGTGACTGCGAAACAAATAGTTCGATATTTAAAATAAAATCTTCATAAATTATAATATAAATTGTCTCGATTCCGATTCGAGTAAATAATCGATACCGAGAAAAAAATATATTAACTTTTTTTAAATATTCTTCTTGCAGTATGAGTATGACAGTTCTTTTTTCAAATTCCAAAACCTATGCTGTAATGTTAACATTACATGGTAGGTTTTGAAACCTATGCTGTAATGATATCCATACACCCTGGCATTCAAGGAAGTAAGTGACTACTTACAGAGCAAGAGATATGTAAAAATTATTGTACTTTTGCATTACTCATATGAATCAGATTACTTTGTCATAATTTACTAAAATCATATATTATTTAAATGTGTGATTGTGTGGAAGAGGCCATTACTCTGTGTCAAACTTCTCTCGTTTTCGTATTGTATTTTGTATCCATTAAAATCTTGCCAATCATTTGTTATTTTCGCGTTGTGATTTTACTAACGTACAAGCCTGAAGTAAGGAGAGACTACATTATTTCGGGGATCCGTCCACCATGTGCGATCCTGCTGGCAACGGATCTTCGTCAAATATAAAGATATAAGATAAGATATACAGCGACTCGCGAGGTCTACAGCTCACAGAGCCACTAGTATAGAAGACTTAGTTTTGTGCCTTTTAAAATAAAATAACAAAGAAAATTAGCAACTTCAGATGTAAGGTTTACTTACATTGTCTTTCACTTTGGGTTATAGAAAAAACTTCATCATATTATTATGTTGATAATAATGCAGCATAATCGATATAATTTCAAAATTTACTTAGTGGGGTAACTAACGGAAAATAACTGTTTCTATTCAAGATTATTTAAGTAATACTTATTATGGAGATTATTTAAGTATTTTTATAGGATATAAAGTATTGACATTATGCCTTAATATGAGTCGTAGACATTGGCTGGCTATTGTGTGCATAATCCCATCCATCAATATTTTATGTCAAGTATTTAGAATACTGAAAAAAATGTATTTACTTGTGATTTGTTACCCCAGTTTCTTTTTCCCTTGGCTGCCAAGGGCCTCCTTTACCATTTTACCTCGCCGGAGGTCATTTTATTACCTATATTTGTCTGAACTATACTGTATTTTTGTTTTTTACCGGAAGCGGCAGTCCGTCACACAGTGCGTGACAGACTAACTAGCGCATGTGTTGCCCTTTTTAAGCCCCGCCTTCTTTGTTGCCTTTTGCGTGGGGCCATTTTTTGAACGGAATGCGACTTCTATAGCTTCCTTATTCGTAGTCTCTTTATCATAAACGTATTTTTTTTATGTTTATGAATTGCCAAAAGCTATTCCGGCAACACGGTCCAACTAAATTTAAACACCGTCTGACGTTTATAAAATTGATTTTGACATGTATAAGTTGTATTTGGTAGTGTTGCCATTTAAGCCGACGAAAGAAGAAATGAGTGAATTAAATACCAAAAAAGATAGGCTAGCTGAGGACATTCACACTAAAAAAAGTACTTTTATTATAAAAAGTATTTTAGAAAATAAAATAATCACATCGATTCAATGCCAATTCCACAGTCAACCGTTTAAAATTATCATAAACGTAATTTTTTTATGTTTTATGTTTATGAATTGCCGAAAGCAATTCTACACAGAAAACAAGACCATGGATTATTTTGTTGAACATTAATACAAAGTAATCACATCTCTTACCTCTCTGCTGTATCTGCAAAAACGGCGACTGTAGTATTCTTCCATTTTTTATTTACAAAAAAATTTTCGCGTCTCTGTTTAAATTTAGTCGCCACCTATTTAGGTGCCGCATAAACTCAACTAAGATTATACGGCAAACGTCATAAAATTGTACCGCTGGAATAGCATTCAACGCATAAACGTAAGTTCAATCAATAAAAAAAAAGTTAGGAAGGATTAACTTTAAACATGAGCTGTGGATTCGACACCAATGGCTTTTGGCGGCTCTATAATACTGATAGCAAGGTTTGAAGTCGGTTGCTTAATGATAAAGAAAAAATAGCTGGCCAAAATATGGTTAATGGGTTTATAAGGCATGTGTGTTGATACTAACATCTCGATGTTTTTTCAGGTAAGCAACAAATAGCTGATCATACGAAGGCACTAGCTCTTCTGCACATTTTGCAAAAAAGGCTTCTTCATCAGGATATCGCTTTATAATGGCAAAACACTCCGACACTTTCAAATAAAGGATCTGTAACAAAATGAATGTGTAATAAGATATTTTATGAATCAAGTGTTTCGTTTTGTTTTTGTTTTTCTGTTTCAATCTCAGGAAAAATATATTAGAATTAAGTAAGATTGACCAGTTCTGTCGGTATCTATCTCTAATATACAAATTTTTATTTTTGTTTGTCAAAATTATTTATAGTCTTTTCCATCCAACTGCTGCTTTTTACAAGCTTTTATTTAACTTGCACTGTATGCGGGTGGGTTTGGGCATGTTCGGGCGGAATCTTGCAACTCAATTTTGAAGCACTTACTGACATTGCATTTTGCTGAACTTTGGTGCACTTATGTAACCGCGATGACAATGCAATATTATGGTACCATGGAGCTGGTCTGATGATGAAGTCGGAAGGTGGCCATAGGAACTCCTCTAATACACAACACAACCTAGTCGTGTTTGGGCTCGTTGGATTTATCTTAACAAGACCTTTAGTCAAACGTGATGTCCAGGGTCTCATGATAGAGCCGGAAGGTGTCCATAGGAAATTCCTTAAATACACACCACAACCTAGTCGTGTTTGGCCTCGTTGGATTTGTCTTAACAAGGATACTCCACTCCACGGCTTTAAAAGCTTTTTTTTAAAAAGGATTTTTAATTAAGCTTATTTTTTCATTATGTAATGTCGTGGCCAATTCGTAGAATTGCGTACATCATGAAATTTTTGATCATTTCATGAAATGGTCGCATTTCATGATGTGGGCAATTAAATGTGACCAGATCATTAAATCGTGAACATTTCACGATTTTGTCGTCCGCGATTGGCCATATTATCGTGAAAAATAGGGCCATCCATGAAATATTTAATAAGAATCTAAATTATGTTTTGTACTTTGTTGTCTAAGGTCAATAGACATTTTCAGAGTAATTTTTCATCATAAATTCTTTTTTAACCGGAGGTTCTCAATTCGGCTGCATTTTTTTTATGTATGTTGTAAACCGATTTGAAAATTCCTTTTTCATTCGATAGGATTTACTTTCGAAATGGTCCCATTTAAATTTCGTCAAGATCATAGCTGTCTCAACTCGTTGGTTTGTGTTAGTACAACTACCCATCAACAGAGGTCACTAAATCAAATATAAAATGGACAAATATTGGGGAAATAAAAAATGTTTAAAGCTTATTGAAAACAAACCTTTTTTTGACATGTTCAAATTGCAAAAAAATCTTATCATCTTTCTTGCACAAATGCTGAAAAAAGATACGAGTCTATGATGTCCAAAACTCATTAGCAAGAAAACATAATACGGAAAAGGAAAACAATCCCACGGGCAAGATATTAATATACGGTTCACAAAGTTATGTTGGGCTTGCTCAGGAACTGTCACGTACCAGAATACATAATACGAAATATGAGAATTATCTGATGGTGGAACATGAGGCAAAACTTGGAAACTCCTCAACGAAATGTAGCATTCGCTTCGTTATTCGTCTATTCTTTTAGTCATATCTCAGTCAGTTTTTTACCGATTTTAATGATTCTTTTTTCATTCGATAGAACGTGCCTTAGGGATAGATGCATATAACTTTTGTTAAAATCTGATGATGGAGCGTACTCATCTCTTTTATGTAGATAAAAGCGGAAACTCCTCAACTGGTGATAGCAACATGCATCGCGATACCGTTATTGAATTGGGAAACACAAATAATATAGCCTGTATGGCCAAGCGGTCAAGTGTTTGACTCACTTTACGGAGGAGGTTCCGAGTTCGAATCCCGGTGGAGACTGTTTTTGTGAGACTTTCTCCAGTTTTGTTAGGACATTGCTGCCTAAATCATCGAATTGTCCGAAAAGAAAGACGATTCCGTGCTTCGGAAGGCATTGGCTACTATAAGTCACATAGCAACATGCATCGCGATACCGTTATTATATTAGAAATCACAAATAATTTATTATTTAGCTTCTATGGCCGAGTGGTCGAGTGTTTTGCTCTCTTTACAGAGGTTTCGGGTTCGAATCCCGTGTAGTACTACAAGAGTACTACACCATAAAAATCTCAATAAAAATTATTTTATACTTTTTAGTGCGTTAAAACGTGTTGTTAAAAAATATTTTTACTTGATAATTATTTTGTGCTTTGTAGTCCAGCGTATTTAAATTTTGCAAGATACCCTGAACATCACGTAGGACTAAATTGCTAAGACTAAAAATCCCAAGCAAGACGAGATTATGTTGTTACGTTGAGATTACCTTTCGGCTCCATCATGAGACCCTGGACATTACGTATGACTAAAAATCTTGTCAAGACAAATCCAACGAGCCCAAACACGATAAGGTTATGTTGCGACGTTGAGAGAGTTCTGAAGTTCAGAAGTTGGCCATACTTCTGGTTGCATTATGGGATCCTGGACATCACATATGACTAAAGATCTAGTCAAGACAAATCCAACGAGCCCAAACACGACTAGGTTATGTTTATTTATTTATTTATTTATTTGGCTCTTCTACAATGTGTACACCTTAACTACATAGAAGAAAAGAGTATTTGAGGAAATACAGCGGCCGCCTTCCGGCTCCATCATGAGATCCTGGACATCACGTATTATAAAAGATCTTGTCAAAACAAATCCAACGAACCCAAACACGTCAAGGTTATGTTGTGTTTTTAGGAGTTCCTATGGCCAATTTCCGGCTCCATCATGAGACTCTGAACATCACGTATATCTAAAGATCTTGTCAAGACATATCCAACGAGTCCAAACACGACAAGTTTGTGTTGTGTATTTTAGGAGTTCCTATAGCCACCTTCCAGCTCCATCATCAGGCCAGCTCCATGGTATCATAATATTGCATTGTCACCGGGTTTACATAAGTGTACCAAATTTCAGCACAATCGAATGACAGCAAGTGCTCCAAAAATGAGTTGCAAGATTGGGACCGAACAAACCCACAAACAAACAAACAAACAAACAGACAAGAAAGCGAGTTAATAAAAACGTGTTAATAACATTTCAGATGGAACATAAAAAAATGTAGCCAATAGCCAACATCCTCATTTAAGTAGATAGGTAGTGTATTAAGTAGATATTTAGAATTTTGTACTTACTTTTGGAGTCGGTGCCAGCCAAAAAACCGTCATAAGTCGTGGGCAACTGTTTTAACGACGACGACATTTTTCATGTGAAAAGCATGAAAAGAGGTAAGTCGCCGGGTCATGACAGCCTATAGAACACTTGCAGTATGCTGGCCTATATGTGTTTGAAGTACTGGAGCATACATAAACAAAGCGATTCCAGCGCCTCTATCGACAACTAATGTAATAATTTTACGATAATTATGATCAAATAATCTTGACCATTTAGAGTTTGTCGACAAAAGTACCACAGAGTATAAAAATATCACAACGAATAACCATTTGACAGAAAGAGTCGAGTTTGCCGGGATGCTCATGTTAGCACTAGTAGACATATAGACATATCACGATTCGGCACGAGATAATGCGACGACAAAATTATGTCACGGGTCTCATCTTAGCCCTGCATGTCATGAAGTAGCTGCGTTTTTAGTTGAACATATCGACAAACGATTTTTTATCATTGATGTGGCCAATTGACAGTGACAATTGGGCAATTCTACGATAATATGGCCACGACATAATATACCTTGACGTCACTGACATTTGCGGAGAGGCGCGCTGTTCAGGAACACGGGCCCCATTGAGCCAATCCTGCGATTCGGGAGAATCGTCCTCAAGATATCCCCAGTTTTGTTGTGGTATATACTTCTGATATTGTCAGTGCTCACCTCGACGTCACTGACGGTGATGTAGGTGCGGAGAGGCGCGCGGTTCAAGAACACGGACCCCATCGAAATGATCCTGCGACTCGGGAAGATCGTTCTCAATATATCTCCGGTTTCGCTGTGGTATTCGCATTGCACGATCCCCTGACAACATTTTTACATTTCTATTATGGATTTTTTTAGAGACAGATTGGACTTATACCGCGCTCTTGTTTGTTTTGTATGGAGCGTAGGACAGTGCTACAAAATGAAATAATTACGTGTATTTGGTGCAGAATTTGTATGCCGTTCAATACCTTATGGCACGTACACACTACATGCTATTAGTGGCGGCACGGCAAATAAAACTAGGTTATTATGACTGGACGTATTATGAGTAAATACGCAATAAAAACAATTTTTATTCCATTTAGGAAGGTGGCACAACATCTGCGTTCTCCAAAAGATAGTTCACCTATAGAAACTCCTGGGGTTCACAAAGTCGACTGTAGCTGTGTGTGGGAGTGCCTACATAGGTCAAACAAATCCATCTCACAGCGCATCAGCGAATATATAAAAGCCATCAAAAATAGACAGACACACAAATCTGCAATTGCGGAACATTAAATAAATAAATAAATAAAATAAATAAATATTTTTATTATTCTTCTCTCACATAGATAAAAATTAAATTAATATTAATCTAAGACGTACAGTTAAATATGATCTATGTGAGAGACTGGCATCTGTACATTTATTGGAAGCAGGGCCTAATCACTGGATTGAATTTCTTAAATCACGCATTTTGTCGACGGAACGCCGCCACTCACGGACCAAGTTTGGTCCGTGCCGCCACTACATCCCGTGGCTTGAAAAAGAGGCAATTGAATTATCGAAATATAAGAATTTCATTTCATTTCATTTTGAGTTCCGGTAGTAGTGAAAAAAGACTGAGAAAGAGGGTAGACAGATATGCCTGCCCATAATGTTCCGGCTAACCACCCGCAAGTACTTCAGTTCTGCCGTGATCATGACTATTGCAACATAGTCGAAATATCGGTAAGCTCATTAAAAAGCTTATTTTAAATCGTGGTAATAACCCGGTTGATATGTGTGTTATTAATTTCTAAGACTATTTAAATATTTACTAGTTTGTAACTTGGTAACGAAAAAAGAGAACATTTTTTGTAACGGGTTATGAAACTCAGTTACATAGGCGGCCGAAAGGGTGGCGTTGTAACCAGGTATTTCCTACCTTGAGTGAACGCGGCTATAGTTTTGTAACGGGTTACAAAACTCAGTTACATAGGCGGCCGAAAGGGTGGCGTTGTAACCAGGTATTTCCTACCTTGAGTGAACGCGGCTATAGTTTTGTAACGGGTTACAAAACTCAGTTACATAGGCGGCCGAAAAGGTGGCGTTGTAACCAGGTATTTCCTACCACGAGTGAACGCGGCTATAATTTTGAAACATAATTCTGGTATGGTACGTACGGCGTTTTTTTTTTTAACACATAGTAATATTTTTGGTCTGAGGAAGTCATCTGTTGACTGATGTACCATTGGTTAGTATTGCCATTATAAATAAACAGTTTTCCCTACAGATTATTTAGAAAATAAATTCGAGATGTTTTTTATTTCATTTTGTTAAACAGTTGGTTGGGCGAGTGGACTGTATCAATAATTAATAATTTCGATAGAGATGAAAACTAGGTTGATTGCAAAAAATAAGGGAAGGAGGCACAATACCTGTGGAATCGCCGGCTAGGTTCACCAAGTCACTTAACTGAAGCACAATTAGTTCACGATGAGGGATTTGCAAGTTTTATTCACTTCACTTCGACATTATCCTTTTTTTTTTACACGGAGCGACTTGGATGCTTGCGGTTAGATCAACGCCATTTTTCCGGAAATAGTGGTTTCTTCAAAATTATGGCGAGGTTCGCAGCGTGCGGACTGGTGGGGGCGGCGCGAGCGTGTTATCTCGCTCGCGCATACAGGAAGGCATGTGCGGGAAAGGGGGTGGGAAATAGGAAGTACAATCAACAATTATGTAATCCCGCTTTCGCGGTAAATTTAAACTCGCGCAACCATTTCCCCCCGGCTTGAAGGGTTACCTTCAAAATTAAAAACGAAACTAACCTACCTATATACTAAGCCTACTACCTAATCAAAAAATGCAAGAACTAAGACTATTGATTAGGCAGTGGGCAGAGACGTACGACAGGGCGCAAGTACGAACCAGTCGTAGTTTTTACTCGTACAATTCGAGTTACCCCGTTTGACCCAGGAAATACTTCCTCTACGATGCCAAGTGGCCAGTGAAGAGGAGGCGCGTTCTCAGTAAGGAGAATCACTACCGTACCGACGGCAATAGGATTAGCAGGAGTATTCCATTTCTGTCGCGACTGCAACGTATGCAAGTAATCTGTTCTCCAACGCTTCCAAAACGATTGGACTAGTTTGTCCAATAAAACGTGACGCGAAAGAATATGTAGTCGGTCGTCTTCGACATCAACGGCGGGCAAGTATTTGAGAGGCGTCAAGTTTAGAAAATGCGCCGGGGTCAAAGCTAGTGGTTCCGACGGATCACTAGATAACGTTCTACAAAGAGGACGAGTATCCATAACTGCCTCAACTTGAGCAAGCACGGTGCTAAGCTCTTCAAATGATAATATCTGATCGCCTATGACGCGGAACAGATGTGTTTTGAGGCTTTTAACGTTAGCCTCCCAATTTCCTCCGAAATGACTTGCGGCGGGAGTGTTGAAAGACCACTCGATGCGGTTTTCAGCTAAGACACGAGCGAATTCAGTGTTGAAATATTTAGAGTTTAAAAGCTCAAGTAGTTCCGAGAGGTTGCGTTTAGCTCCGACATAATTTGTACCATTATCGGAGTACATTCGACCTACAGGACCGCGACGAGAAAGAAAGCGCTTGAAAGCTGACATGAAGCTAGCGGTGCTTAAATCTCCAGCTAACTCAATGTGTACAGACCGTGTGGTCATGCAAACGAATAAACAGACGTAAGCTTTCGTTGAGCGCACGCCACGACCACGAGTGAGAGTTACTTTGAACGGACCGGCGTAATCCGTCCCAGTGTGAACGAAAGGCTTCGCGGATTGAACGACACGACAAGAGCGGTGATCGGCCATTTCAGGCGCTAAAGATTTAGGTCGAAGTTTGAAACAAGGCACACATTTGTGCAGTCTATTACGAATAATCGAACGAGCGGACAAAATCCAATATTTATGACGAAGAATTGACATTAATAGAACGGGACCAGCGTGACAATTTACTTTGTGATGATAATCGATCAAAAGATCTACTATGTGATCTTTTCGAGGAAGAATAACGGGATGCTTGTGGTCAAAGGTTAAGTCCGATTGACTTAAGCGACCCCCGACACGAATAAGACCATCATGAATGAATGGGTTCAATCGTTGAAACGCCGGTTTACAAAATTTGTTCGACTCTAGGTCACGAAATTCCGATGCGAAGTGGAAACGCTGGAGTTCGCGAAGTACAATTGATTCAGCTTTATTTAAGTCAGAAGCAACAATATGCTCTCGTGGAGGTAAAGCCTTTATAAAGCGACAAACGTACACGACACAACGAAGCAACTTGGACCATGAAGACACGCGACCAGCCAGCGACAATATTGGCGATTCGTGTGGAGCAGATGTAACAAAAGTATGTCTCTTTTCCTCAGGAGGCTCCGACACGGTGGAGGGATCGAAAGGACGAACTGGCCAATCGTTGGGCGAGCTCAACATCCAAGAAGGGCCACTAAACCAAAGCGGGTGATCCAGTATTTGAGCGGGAGTAAGCCCACGGGAAAGGCAATCAGATGGATTGTCGGTTCCAGCGACATGGTACAGATTCTGAGGAGGCAGTTCAGTCTGAATCTTAGCTACTCTATTAGCGACAAATGTGTCCCAACGGTGGGGAGATGAATGCGTCCAGCACAAGGTGACTGTAGAGTCTGAAAAGCCAAAAAGTCTATCGATTTTAATACGATTGCTGCACGCTTTGACGATAGTACCTATAAGTTGCGCTAGTACAAGCAGAGCGCAGAGCTCGAGGCGCGCAAGAGACACGACCTTACGAGGGGAAACCTTCGACTTAGCGCTGATAAGGCTTACAAGATTGCCGTTATCGTTTTGCACATGCAAATAAACTACTCCCCCGTATGCTTTTTCACTCGCATCTGCGAAGCCGACAACAGACACGACGCTATTTTTGTTGATGCCAACGTGGCGAGGAATTTGAATTTGGTTGAGCTTAGGAAGCTCTTCCCGAAAACGAGCCCACGCTTTAGCGATATGATCGGGCGGCGCATCGTCCCAATCACAATTAGAGAGCCAAAGCTCTTTGATAAGAAGCTTGGCGTACAAGACCACAGGGGCAACAAATCCCATTATATCCCATATTCTTGCGACACAAGACAATATGGTACGTTTTGTACAAATCGGCGAGGTAGTGCAAATTTTGAGACTGAAATCATCAGTGTCAGGCGACCAACATAGACCTAGAACCTTGTGAGGATCACTGTCATCAAACTCTTTGACTGTTGACAAACGATGCGACGGCGGAATTGAATCTAAGACCTTTTTCGAGTTGCTAGTCCACTTCACGAGATCAAACTGACCAGCTTTCATGAGATCGATCACTTGAGAGGCAGTCTCTATCGCGTCAGCCTCACTGTCGACGCAGTACACGAAATCGTTCATGTACAGGCCAGTTTCGATAGTTTCCTTCGCTTTCGGGTACGAATTACCCTCGTCGGCAGCTAGCTGCTTCACAGTTCGAAGCGCGTGGAAGGGACTCGATTTAAGACCAAAGCAAACACGATTAAATTCGTATGTCTTCAAAGGTTCTTGCGGCGAAAATCGATACAAAAATCGTTGGAATCGGCGATCACATTCGCGGATGCCAATGCAAAGAAACATCTGACGTATGTCGGCAGAAAGTGCAATCGAAAATAGGCGAAAATTGACAATAATGTCGAACAAATTACCTTGAAGGTTCTGACCACTATACAAAATATCATTGAGCGAGACAGAAGTACTGGTTTTAGCACTGCCATCCAGCACCATACGCAATTTTGTGGTGAGTTTATCCTCACGAACAACTCCGTGATGTGGGATGATATACGAAGGAGCGAAGGATTCCTCCGACTCAGCAGGAACGGGCGAAATATAATCTTTGACAAGATATTCCTCGACCATGCTATCGTAAGCTTTCTTCATATTAGGAGAAGCTTGCATTTTGCGTTCGAGACAAAAAAAGCGATTTTCGGCCCTTAGACGCGAATCGCCAAGCGAGCAAATATCACCCTTAAAGGGGAGTGCGACAACATAACGACCATCGGGATCACGAGTAGTCGTGCGACTATAAATTTCCTCACAAATCTTGTCGTCTGGGCTAAGTATGGGAGGGACGTTGACCTCTTCAATTTCCCAAAATTTGCGTACGACAGACTCTAAGGGATCGACCGAGCAGCAGTAAGAGACAGACGCGTCATTATCTAATACGCGCGCGGGTGCAGATCCAACTACAACGAAACCAAGAACTGTCTCTAGTGCGTGCGGACTAGCGAGAGACGGGTGACCTTGAACCTTACGCGACAGCAGGAGGTGCGGGAAAATCGACGCTCCAACCAACATCTGAATATCCCCTGGATCGGCGTAAGTATCATCGGCCAGTGGCAAATTATCAAAATTCGACAGCAAAGAAGTTTCGACTGAAACGGTAGGTAAAAGTTCAGTGACCTTGTCCACTACCAAACTATCCATATCAAAACAAATATTCGAATTAAAACGCGAACAAAACTTAACTTTTACTGAACCTTGAATAGCTTTCGTAGAACCTCCGATCCCTCTGACTACAGAACAACCCGAGCGGCTGCTAGTCAGACCGAGAAGTTCACAACAATCGCGAGTAATAAAATTACTTTGCGACGCACTATCTAATAGGGCGCGAACACTATGTTCTTTACCGCGAGAATCGGAAACTATAACGCGAGCGGTAGCAAGTAAAACCGTACGAGGCGTGAGCGAAGCAGCGAGCGAGCACAGTGCGACATCACTAGTGCGGTCCACTGCGCGGTCGACATCGCGATCGTTTGAGGCGCGAGTACTGTTCGAAGCAATGGGTGTGCGCGTGCATTGCGCGGACGTCGAAGTTAGAACACGCGGGGGCGCAGGCGCCACCGCCGCCGCCGAGCCACCGCGCGACGTTCCCGAAGCGGCACGCGTGCGCGACGACGACGCGTAGACACTATCGTTGACCATGGATGTACACAGACTGGATGCGGCATTATTATTTTCGAAATGAAGCATAGTATGATGCTTATTAGAACATTTGCGACAGCTAGAATTCGAAGAGCAATTTGAAACGCGATGTTTCCCATTAAAGCAATTTATGCACAAATTATTTGAACGAACAAATCTATATCGTTCACTAGGATTGAGATTCTGAAAACCCGAACATCTATACAAATGTTGCGTTGGATTGTCATGTTGGGTTTTACACAACGAACACGAAGAAGTGGATGCAATATTCACATATTGAATGTGTCGACCTATGTGGCTTAGATGCCACATCCATTCGACGCTCCGTCGATGTAGTCGGTGTGACATGTTTCTTCGGAGCTTCTTTCGAAGTACGTTGCAATATTTTAATGTGTTCGCGAACGAAAGACTCCAAATCGTCGAAACTAGGTATATCGTCACCGCCGCGATTATCCATTTCGAACAAACGAACAGTTTCAGGATCTAGTTTTTTGAGTGCGATATACAAAAACATAAAGTCACTTAAGGCTGTGAGGTTAAGGTTTTTAATTGCGCGAACGGACGAAGCGAGAGTATCGAGAAACATTTCTAAGTTGTGTTCATTGCAAGACGAAATATTTTTCAAATTAAATATTTGATCTAAATAAGCGGTTGCGACTAATCTTTCGTCCTGGTATTTAGCCTTCAATGTATTCAAAATCAAATAGTAGTTTTCCGCACTAGGCGTGATTCCTGCGCAGGCGGACTTGGCTTTACCAGTGAGTTTTTCGAGAAGATAATGTAACTTTTCGTGATCGGTCAAACTATTATTATTATGAATCGTACTTTCAAAACTAGAGAAAAATATGGGCCAATTTCGAATGTCTCCGTCGAACTGCAGAATTTGAATTGGCGCCAATTTAGGACGATCACTTCTATGCGAGCACGAGACATCAGGCTTGACATCAGCTGATGGCGTAGGTAGCAACAACTTGGCGGCTCGCTTTACGCGACAATACAATTTATCGAACGATGTTAGGAGCGTGTAATCGACTACAAACTCTCGATTGTTTTCTAATTCGATCGTGTTTATTTGATCAAGATATAGTTCGAAATCTTGACGCAAAGTATCTATAGATTCTAATTCACAAAAAAAGGTTTCTCGAGCGACATGATCCGAAACTTGAAATGAAATAGACTGTTCATACAAGTCTTTCATGCGAGAGTACAACGTGTCTTTTTTAGCTACTAGTCGCTTGAGTTGAACTTCCTTGCTAGAATCCATGATTACGACAAATTATCCAACCGATATGTAAACAAATAGGTACTTAACTATTACCGTATTTTATCTACGAACGAACGAAGCGAAGGAGAACGTTACCTACTTATTGTATTACCGTGCGGCGCGGCAGTAACTAGTGCAGCATTACTGCAGGTTTTTTTAATAACCTTTTTGGTACGGTTCTTTTTTCTTTTGGCCGGTTTTTATGTCACATTTTCAAATTTAAAATTTTCTTGGTTTGACCTTTTTCTAAATTGTTGATTGTTTTTCTGAGCTGTCGTCTATCATGAGATGGAAACGTTTTATCCCTGGAACGTGGTTGAATTTTACTAAATAAATATCTGTAAATGATATAAAGCCTTGGGATACAGTAATATTATCGTCTCTTGCTAATGCGGTGAATAATAAATCGGAGTACTTATAAATCTGATACAATAAATATCGCGGATTCCTATTTTGGACTAGCCGGGTAAGTCTTGTGTTGTCTTCCTCCTGGTTTTTATCGACGCACTTTTCTCTTTCCCTGTCTTGGTTGGATGGCGATTATTTCTTTGTCAATCTTTACAGTGTATTTCCGGCCTCTCCGACGCACGCACGAGGGTCCCTCCGTGCCTTTCACGATCTCTTGCGGTGGTTCCGGACACCTGGGGCCACCAGGCATTGAACGGGCCTGGATCCCTGCGTTGTGTGCGTCCGCGCCCGTGCCAGCTGAGTGCCGCAGACCCGCGCACCGGCGTCCCCCCGGGATACTGCCCTTCTTACGGATTTTTTTAGCCTGTTTTTTGTATCGGTGTTTTTTTGTATGCGGATTTTGCCAAATAATTTAAATTCATTTTCCAAATTCTAAAAAGGCCCTTTAGGTTTCTCTGGCCCTCTTTTTTTGGTTCCCGTTTGGCTATACTCTCTCGGGGTACTCCGCGGTTTTGGTACACCTTCCTGCATCGACACACCACAACACAACACTATTTCAGCGACACTATATCGCCGGAGTCCCCTCAGGACTCGACTCTCGGCTCATGCTTGGCAATTTCTAGGCCTTTTTAAATTTATATTATACCGTTTGGACAAATTCAACTAAATCTTTCCTTGAACACCTAAATTTCACGTTTCGCCTGTGGTTGTCAACCACAGGCTAGCTAGCTTTCTTTTTTTAACGCTACACTAGGTACTAACAACGAATAACCGGCATTACCTAGCAGGTTGTCTCTGTCCACTACTACTATCAATATGTTGCGAATTTAGTAGGTTGTAATATAACCTGAACTAATAATAATAAGAAATATCTAGATACTATTTCTTTACCTAGCGGCGCGACGAAAACGAGCGAAACGAGCGAGTGATTCGAGTGAGTGGGTGAGGGCGCGTAAAGTAGGTATCCGATACCTATTAACGCGCGCCGAGCTATACGAACTACAGCGAAACGAAACAAGTGCGAGATTGAGTAGTTACAAGGGTGACTGATTAATTAACTAAATGAGAAATATAGTATTTCTCATGCCTAGTAACAGCGACAAACGAAACGAATGAATGAGTTGCTAATGAGTACCTAGGTAGGTACGCGGCGCGATATCTATCTAGCGAACGAACGAAACTACGAAACGAGATGCGAGCGAAACAAACGAGAATGCGTTGTGCGTATGCGACACAAACTATAATGCGTTAGGTTCCTACTTCGTGCCTATGCTCTAGGTAGGATACCTAAATCTATTACCTAAATACCTAGGGCGCGGGTTCAACTACAAAATTAACCTAGGTATTAGGGCGTGATACGTTATTCTTTATGGAATAAGAGCTACAATTGCGATACTACTAGTTCGAAATCCGGTGAGAGGACCAACAAATAGTTGGGCGAGTGGACTGTATCAATAATTAATAATTTCGATTGAGATGAAAACTAGGTTGATTGCAAAAAATAAGGGAAGGAGGCACAATACCTGTGGAATCGCCGGCTAGGTTCACCAAGTCACTTAACTGAAGCACAATTAGTTCACGATGAGGGATTTGCAAGTTTTATTCACTTCACTTCGACATTATCCTTTTTTTTACACGGAGCGACTTGGATGCTTGCGGTTAGATCAACGCCATTTTTCCGGAAATAGTGGTTTCTTCAAAATTATGGCGAGGTTCGCAGCGTGCGGACTGGTGGGGGCGGCGCGAGCGTGTTATCTCGCTCGCGCATACAGGAAGGCATGTGCGGGAAAGGGGGTGGGAAATAGGAAGTGCAATCAACAATTAAGTAATCCCGCTTTCGCGGTAAATTTAAACTCGCGCAACCAACAGTTATAATGTAATTCAGTATTGACGGGTAGTGTACTACGACTTGCCAACGTTGAGTTTGAAATGCCTTGTGTTTTTGAGAGTGTTTTCGTTGAAATATTCAAGTCGTGTTTTGATATGTTGGTGTACAAAGTCTCCTGACTCCCGAGTTTTGGAGTATCGGTAGTAGTTCTGATATCCCTAATTGATCTGGTTTTCTAGAGCCTTTTCTCGGTCCGGCGTTGGCCGAGTAACATTATTTAAATAATTAAGGTTAAATCCAGCACCAATTTCTTAAATATAACAAAATATATAAGTAACAGTAGGTACCATATTCAACGGACTGACATGAATTTATAGTTTTCTTGCGGGATTCTTTTCTCCATCAGTTGAGGGTACCTGTTATAGTTTGTAATAACTACACACTGAAAGAGATTTCTGGAAGATTCCTTCTTTTCATGAGCTACAATTTTGTTATGGTTGAAATCTCGTCGTTCCTGCTCATCTTAAGTTCCCACATCAACTTGCCTTACGTCCATGTCCATGTAGAAAATAATTTGAAGTAAGGCCTCCGCTCAAGTATGTACATTTATCTACCTTCTATAGTATTGCAAAATTTCGAAATCTTTCTGGTGGTATAACCTATAATTTTACTATCTAGATTATATGATTAAATTTAAATTTAATTTGACCCGTTAACCTTGTAAGTCACTCACATTGTTCTTCCAAATTGTATATTCTGGTCAACAGTCTAATTTATATACTTGTGAACTTAAATTTATGAAATATATTTAGAAAGAAATATTTTTTAACTGTTAATTCAGTACCCCTCGAACCCGGCCTGCCGGTCGAGCTAGTCGTTTACTTTTAAATATTATTATCAGTAAAGTTAATAAATACAAAATGTATAGCTACTAATAAGAAACCTAATTAAATTTCAGCAGGTATTCAACCTTGTGTCTTCATTTATCATTGTGTCACTCATTCTGATATAACTTGTTGCGTGGGAGTGATTTAGGATTTTTGATTAATTTCTTTTGGTTCTTTCTGTTTTACCAACCCCACACTACCCCAACGTGATAGCGTATACAGCATCAATTTGGGGGGGGGGGGGGGGGGAAATACCATGAAACTTCGAATGATCGGATTTTAAGTCCGAAATCACCCCATAGGATACACAAATGAAATGACAACATAGTAAATAAACAAACTCAAGAGATCATTACTAAGCCTCCACTACAATGCACCCTGGAAGAACTATAAAAAAATGTTTTCGAATGGTCGGGTTTTTAATTCAAATTTACCTCATAAGATACACAAATGAAACCAAGGCAGATGTTAGCTTGGGTTTGTCTCAGGTCAAGGAATACCCTGTACCAGTCGCATGTTTCTAATTATAACGAATGAATGAATGATTCTACTTCCAGAGTTTAAGCTAAATGGCATATTGACATAATTAAACGTGATTTATTTAGAAGACCAGATAGTCAGAGTTACATCTTGCCTCTTGCTTGGGGGGGGGGGGGGGGGGGGGTCCATAGTGGCTGGCAGTTGAATTCTCGATAGCAGGGTAAGACTGACAAAGCTTGATTTAATATAGACAAGCAAAGCAATGTAAAGTGTCTTTGATACTCACATTGATAATCCACATGACCTTGTCTGTTTGGTTGGCGAACATAATAAGGATGGAGTTCTTGGGCAGGATGAGGAATTCGGCCTGTCTGGCGATGTCGCGCACTAGTTGCGGGTCGGCGCCCCGAAAGGCGCTGCAGCTGCCGACGGCGCGCTCGGCCACCACCGCGTGCAGCTGCGCGTACACTCCTGGCGGTTCCCAGCGCAGCACCGCTGCCCTTATCGCGCCGCCTTCCACATTCGTCCGCCAATAACAGTTCAGATACCGACGCAGCCTCGTCAACAAGTCCGGATGGATGCGCACATTCGAATAATGGGCTTCCAATTTCGACACGAAATGTTGATAGTTATTTTTTGCTTCATATCTCAGATAAAATATTGCTGTAAGTTTCATTTTTTGATAAGTAAATATAGCAATCGCAGACAAAATTATGGATCCATTTATTATGACGTCTAGTTTAGTCTCTGCTTTGAAAAAAATAAAAAACAGTCGTATAGCCCAAGCTATTGGTATTTCAAGTGTTCCGAAAGCGGTCGTTTTTATCAAGCAAGTTTCATTTGGTGAAAAATGATTTTTTAATAGCGCCCTCAAACGTGATGCGCACGGAGGGCCGAAGAAGAATCTGTAACTCAACTTGTGTTTTTGAGAAGTAGTAGTAGCCGCCACCGACAGCCATATCAAATGCGGCGAGATGTACCCGAAACAAAGAAACGTCAAACCCATCACGTAGCACACTCTCTTTAATGGATCACTGTTTATATTCCAAGATTTTGAATTCGTGTTGAATACAAGCTTATATGTTTTGAATAATCGATTAAACATAGCTAAGATTTTATATTTTTCTCCAAAGATCACAGTTAATAAGCCTCCAACCAAAAACGTGGATAGAATATCCAGATAAAATGTAATCTGCTTCATTCGGTAGTAAGCCACTGCCATGAGGCTGAGATTTACTGTTTCGACAGACTCCACAGCCGTGACCAGGGCTACTATGACATCTGCAGCGTATATGAAGTCTATGACATACGTGTAATATATCAACCATTCATTTTCGTCTGTATGCATTCTGATCAAGATTTGTGGGTACAAAAATAAAGCGGAAATCACTGTAGAGATCACAATAACATGCCAAATTTTGAAAAATTGATTATCACGCGCTAAAATCCAAGGGAACTTTGTTCTGAGAAATAATGTCTCCTTTCTATGCTCGAGATAGTTGCAGAGCACCAACTGACCGATATACTTAGCACAATGGTACTCATCATCCTCTGCTGGAATCACGCTCTTGTTTTTTTTTTTGGACGAGTATTTCCACTGACGCAAAGCTTCAGAGATCTGCCACCATCGGCGCTGCAGCCAAGCCACGCCTTCGTCAGTCGCGCGGTCGCCGCGCACGTGCGCCTTCACGCACTGTAGGTCACGTGCATGCCGCAGCCGCTCCCCCACCAGCCGTGACACATGCTTGTGGTCCACCGGGAACTTGTACATCGAAATCAGCATCCACTTTCGAGAAATCGAGAACACTTCGCAGTAAGTGAGGCACCGCGCAACGACCTTTCTGTTCGCCGGTGGGACGCAAAAGCTGACGTCACCGATTAAAGTTCCCCCCGAAACAGACAGCAAAGGTGCGGTGCTGTCGTCTTCCGAGAACAATTGGACGATCCCCGATTTTAAATAGTACAAGTTTGTATAGCAGTGTGGTCCTATGAAAAATCTCTCACCTGGTAGCTTATATTTCAATTTGATATATTTGCTAAGCCAGCGTTTATAAGCCACAGAAGTTTTTCTTAAAGAAGGGCTGTGGTAGAAGACTGCCCAAACTAATTCTTGACATATCTCACTTCTCAAGTACAATGGCAAATTACGCAGTATTGATATATTGTTGATGCCTCTTTGTTTTTCCCAAATTACTTTATATTTTTCTTCTACATCGCTGTATTCCAAGGGATTCCGTCTTTTAGTTTCTTCTATAATCTTTTTTACTCGTACGTGAAATAAGTGTATTCGCTTCAATCGAAAGAAACACTCGCGAAATAACTTGGGCATTACTATGAGTATGATAAGTAAATAGCTCAACATCATGATCATCGTTTGCAAGAAAATGCCGACGATGGTCTTCTCCTGGCTCGGGTCAGACAGGTAGTGCATCAGCAAGTCCGACACGAACTTAGCTCCGTAGAAATAAAGAGTGGTATTAGAATGTCGAGCGTCTCCCATCTGAAATTACAATATATTTTAATACGTTAGTAATATATTAATTCAGAGACTTTATTTAAGTTACCTAAATCTACAAGTACCTATATTGTGTTTAAATGTTACTTGCAATAAAAAGTAAACAAAAAATATTCATCTTAGCTACGTAACTTAAAGCTATGAAGCTTTGAAGTTCAAGAAAAATATACGTCTTCTGTCTGTATACTGTCTTCTGTCGACAAAATACAGAGATTGATTCTTTCATTCTTTCTTTCTAACGAGTATCTTGAAAACCGCTGTGACGATCAACTAGAGACGTGCCAATGGAAAGGTCAATGTTTATATATTTAGATGACTTATTTACATCTAACGCTTGCCCGAGACGTCCTGTTTGGGTTATCAATAGCACAAAGTAGGTAAAGCAGCGCAGATTTTGTGTCAATAGGCTTATAATTTTTCATACCGCGGAAAACAATATTCAAAAATGTTGGTCTAGTCGTGGATAGATAAAATATTATAATTCAGATGCCTGTGAAGTGTGGTACTGTCGCCAATCGAAATAGTGGTCGTGTGTGCGTGCGCAGTGCTTGCACAGGCCGTGCGCAGTCGCGAGCAGCAGCGCACAGACAAGCGCATGCGTGACCAGCACGCACAGCAGCGCGTAACCAAGCGCCACGCTCGCGTAGTGGTGCGTCGTCCTCAACGAGAAGAACTTGCTCACTCGGTAGATACTACGGGAACAGAGAAATAAAATGTATTTAATAGACGGTAGACATGGAGCAAGATATTTGGAAAATTATTTTTTGAATGTTTATCTGAAACTTGAAATATTTCGATTTTTGAATTTAAAAAAGTTGTGCAATATTGTACGTACGTGGTCCTAGATATGAAGCTGTAGGTATAATATAAAAGCCTTGTTTATTGATATCAGTATTAACATTATCATTAAAAAAAGGATTTTACTAGCATCCACCGCTCCACCAAATCTAAAGTCAAAGCAAATTGTTTCTCCTCTTGAATCCACTAGCGAATACAAAACAGCTCTCTAAGATTTAAATAGCTTGATTGATGTGCTCGTAATATTAAAGAGTTATGTTCAACATCAACATCACCGGCCCGTTACAGTCCACTGCTGGACTACGAGTGTTTGGTTTTGCCATAATCTCCACGCTTGGCAGGCGGGTTGGAGATCGCAGATTAAAAGGTTACTGTATCAGAGAGCGCTGCTGCCCGTTCCCTGTTCAATGTGTAGTCCCTAAGTCGCCTCTTACGACACCCACAGGAAGAGTAGGGGTTGGTGACAAATGTATTCTACTCTACCGTCACCACACGGGTAATGAGTTATGTTGCTGCACACAAATTACAAAGCTCCGTTCTGAAATAAGGAGAAATTAGTTGCATTGTCGGCTTTGACGGCTCCATAGCTCAGGTGGTAGTGTATCTGCCTCCGTCGTACAGGGTCGCGGGTTCGAATCCCGCCCAGTGCAAACATTCACAATGAGCACTTGTGTTTGCCTTGTGTCTGTTTGTTGTTTATCTATATAAGTATCTATTTATCTATTTATGTAATGTATATCAGCTGTCTGGTACCCATAGTTATTAATTCTGCGCCATAGTACAAACTCTGCTTAGTTTGGGATCAGATGGCCGCGTGTGAAGATGTCCCCACATATTTATTTATTATTATTATTATTATTATTTATTGTACACATAACATATGTTTAGCGGTTGGTGAAGTAGCAACTTTAGAGCGTGTGGCTCTGAAGTTGCAGATACAACCTTTACCCAGCTACCAAAAATATTAACGCGTTATGCGTTACTGCCTGCCACACGCTGGTCGGTCTGTCGCCGTGCGCCTGTCGTCGTTGCGCTATGAGCCACGGTAATTTACGGCACTTACACCAACATTTCACTAAAGGCAAGTATGTTCGGCCACAGTTTCTGGGCGTTGCACTGCGAGTCAGCGAACAGAGCGTACAGAGGCAACATGGAGAAGATGTCCACAAGGATCAGCAGTCCAGATTTAGGCTGGTACTCTCGCTTCAGAGCTTCGTCCACAACCTGTCTGAAGAAAATTACAAAGAATGCTTAGTATAGATTAGTATAGATGTTGCCATATCAGCACTCACTGATCAAGCATTTTTTTTTTTATATTGTAAAAATCAAGTTTAGGAGTAGATTTTGCATTACCGTAAACTAAAAACGACTAGGTAAATTAATTTCTGTGAAACCTTTTAATAATCTCTTGAAATATCCTCTAAATTAACACGAGCAAAGAATTAACCAGAAAATTATATTAAAAAATAACAGATTCTAAATTTTTTCTTGGGTTAGTTTTATGTGATTATTAAAAGGTTATCTTATGATAAAAAAAAAATTGTTGAGAATCTTGTTATTTTTTATATGCATATTTTTTTTTGTAGCCATCTTGGATTTCAGGCACAAGGAGTAATATGTCGAAGTGCTAATAGAGATTTTTAGATTCAGCGATGTGCAAAACTCCGGAAAAGGTCTCTTAGCAACTTGTTACATCTTTTGCTTCTCACCATGAAAAATAGAAGGAATTCTGAATTCGTATCTCAGTCTCTAAAGGGGGTCTCGGGGGCGATAAATCGATCTAGCTAGTTTTTATTCTCAATCAAACGGGGTTTCCCCGTGTTTTCAGGCATTAAAATATTGCTATGCGTTATCATTAGATTAGACCGGCAATTTCGCCAACCTCGATAACGTAACATTAGCTCAGACGACGGGAAACCGTGTGACTCTCAAGGCTCTTGACTTCGAATCCTCAAGACTATTTGATGTTTTTTTATTTATTACTTTTTTATGTATTTATATTTTATTTTTTTAGTTCTTCAAAAAAAATACAGGTAGAAATCGAAATTTCTATACCTTTTCTTTTAATTTATTTTTTCTTAGACCGGAAGTTCACCAACAGTTGGCACTTCAATTAGTGGCGAAATGTTTTTTAACACGTTTTTATTAACTCACTTTCTTGAAAATCAAACGAATTTACCTGTAAGTGAAGTTCGATCACTATTATGTGAGCAGCTTCATTCGACGCGATTTATGGTTTACATGTTGTAGTTGCGCTCCACGAATCAGCCTAGCACGGATTTTTTTAGATATTAGCTCAATTTAAAACTTTTGATATGGCAACACTAGCCCCACTCCCGTCTTGTGGGCCTCCCGGTCAGGCGCTCCGCTCATCATTTATTTCAAAGCGATGTTTATTTTCGGACGTTTTCTCCGAAAAGTAATTTGTTGGTGCTGGAATTTGACAAAGTTTCTTTCATATTCGTGTTTATAGATGAAATAACGAATTTTCTTCGCCTAACAGTTTCATTATGGTGCATGTCGCATAAAGTTTTGCAAGCGTCATTGACTGGTTTCAAAATTTTTTGTTTTAATGTTTGATCACATTTATCTGAAATAATAATTTCAACAGCCTGAGCTAAGGCAGCAATGGCGTTACTTGTTTGCTTTTGTCTGTACATCAGAGATGCATCACGCTTAACAAACATTGAAGTTAAAGCGGATATTGAGGCGGTACTAACAAACTCGCAGTTACTGGGAATCAAATATTCTTTGAGCAGGTTTTCCTTTAATTCTTTCGGCACCTTTTTTTACCACTTTTAACCACCTGACTGCTAATATCTTTATGAATTGCTTTCCCGAAGGTAATTTTTGGTTCAGGTGCGTCACCTAACAGGAGCAGTAGGCTTTCGTCAAGATCGAATTCTACGTCCTCAACTGCAGCTGAATCTTCTATACTGTCAGCAGATACAGGCTGTGCACGTGGAAGATCTGGAGTAACCACGTGGTCAGATACGTCATGTGAAGGTCCAGGCTCAGGTTCTTCATGAGACGTTGAATCTAAAAAATAACGAATGTTATTTGAATAACGGAAACAGCCCAGATGTAACTGTTCGCAAGACATTTAAATAACGGTAAAAACCAAAAAATAAAATTAAATAGCAATTACGCAATAATGAAAGCATGATGGATACAACCCAGGATGTTAATATTGTTCGCATCATTAAATATCAAACTGCAGTAGGTATTGCCAACTTAATAGGTACTGCAGCATTACTGCCTGCATTATTTGCAAACTTTTTTCATTAAATTATTTTTTCTTTTGGCCGGTTTCGCTCTCCTTTTCGGACTTTTCTTTTCGATTTAAATTTTGTATGATTGTTTTGTCAATTGGGTTTTTTCTTGTGAGGTGAAGATTTCGAAGATTGAGATTTTCATTGGTATTTTTTCCTCCTGAGCCCTAGTGAAGGCTGTTTCTATTGAGGGGAATTCTGATTCCTGAGTACTGTATCCTGGGATTCGGGGTTTTGACGACGCGAAGGTGTTTGAGGAATTTTGACCTGCTTCAGGAATTTCTTCGTCAGCCGGTCAGGAAACCCTAGAAGACGCCGCAGACTGCTGGTACTTGTTGTCGCCGCAGACCCGACCGTAAACCCGTTTCGACGCTGCAGACAGGAAACCCCCGTTGACGCTGAGATCCGAAACCTGAGTTGACGCAGGGACAGAAGACCCCTGTAGTTGCTGTGGGCCGAAGTCCTTAATTGTCCAGCTAAGTGGAGCCTGTTTTCGACACCCTTTTCTTTACCCCGAAACTGGACCTCGCTCGTAATGTCGACACCAAGAATCCCAATACTCGTGGAGATGGTAAGAGGAGTGCCCTGGAATTGTGTTTCCTCTTCATTTTCCTGTCTTCTTCGCTTTTCCATTGTACGCTGACCTTCGGTGCAGTAGACTATCGGGAACGACGTCGTTGATGTGCGTAGGCTTCAACGCGGGAACACGTAATGACGGTTGGAGCGCCTGACCGGGTGGCCCACAAGACGGGAGTGGGGCTAGTGTTGCCATATCATTTGTGGAGCGCAACTACAAATCGCGTCGAACCATAAATCGCGTCGAATGAAGCTGCTCACATAATAGTGATCGAACTTCACTTACAGGTAAGTTCGTTTGATTTTCAAGAAAGCGAGTTTATAAGAACTTGTTAAAAAAACATTTCGCCACTAATTGAAGTGCCAACTGTTGGTGAACATCCGGTCTAAGAAAAAAATAATTAAAAAAAAAGGTATGAAGCTGCGAAACATAATTGTCTGTCTGTTTGTTTGTTTGTTTGTTCGGGTGGAATCTTGCAAGTTGCAACCCATTTTGGAGCACTTGCTGTCTCTCGATTGTGCTGTCACTTATGTAACCACGATAATAATACAATAGATGGCGCTAGCCGTCACATGATAAAAGAAAGAAAGATAATATGACATAATTTCGACGTGTTTGGGCTCGTTAGGTTTGTCTAAGATATTCTCTAGTCACACGTGATGTCCATTGTCTCATGATGGAGCCGGAAGGTGGCCATAGGAACTCATACACAACATAACCTCGTCGTGTTTGGGCTCGTTGGATTTGTCTTGACAATATCTTTAGTCATACGTGATGGCCAGGGCCTCATGATAAAGCCGGAAGGTGGCCATCAGAACTCCTCAAATACACAACATGACCTCGTCGTGTTTCTTTAGACTCGTTGGATTTGTCTTGACAAGATCTTTAGTCGAATTGTTCAGCCCCCGCTGCATGACGATGACGACCGTCGATAAAATAAACCGCGTGACATAAAACGTGACATAAAACGTAACGTAAATACTAACGTTTTAATAAAACAAAACCTCGTAACACACTACCATACCTGTGTAAGATGTAAAGGAAAGTGTCGAATATGTAAACTGGGTCGCAGATGTATTCGTATATCAGTTTGAGTATGTACAGGTGCTTGTCGCGATTCACGTACTCCGCGCATGTTAAGAACGGCAGCACGGCATTCAGCGGCCCCTGCAACAGCGGACGATGGCAGTGGGGATATGGAACAACCAAAAAATAAGTTTTTCTTTACTCACAACCTGCAGTTTAACAAAGAAATATTACGGATCAAAGAATGAACTGGTAAGTAAGGACTGCGGATATGTTTCTCTTTAGCGGCAAAGACTCTTTATCAAGCAATAGCTACCGTTCTTTCAGTGCAGTTATATTTCGTAGGTACACCATATTTTATGGACCGAATTCAGCATATTTTATTTGATGTTTTGCGTTGCGTTGAAACTAAGACAAGATAAACTTACAAAAAAGCATTTGAAACAGACAACGACAATAATGACGATTTGCCACCAGAATTGAAAGGGCAGGAAGATAATCTCGATCCATCTGATGGGCCGCTGCTCCTCATCGTCCTCCGACGCAGTGTCGAGATTCTCGCTGGAGAGCACACCAGTCATCGCCCGATGGGACATCATACTGCGAGTAACAGGTACATGGCCAAAAGTCGCCATTTCTTTGATAGTTTTACAATATTCACTTAAAACATTATCAAAAAGAGTATTAAAATGAATTAGAAAATTATTCAATTCAAATCAATATTTATAAAAATATACAAAATATAGTTAAATGTCACGTAAACCTCTCAGAACGACAGTTGACATCAAAGAGTGAAGACGCAGTGGAGTATAATACTCCTTGGAGTAAAGTCACTAAGCATTATCTTTCTAAAAATGGGAACTCCCATACCACAAAGTAGGTAAAGCGACGCGGAGCCCCAGATATTTTGTGCCCATATGTACCGTGTGGAACTGAAAGTACAGGGCGGGAGGAGGACCAGGAGGAAGGAGAGCCTATTGGCGCGCGAGATCGGACTCGACTATTAAAGGAGTTTACATTATGGTGTGATGCTCTATACTTTTTACTGTTTTGATAACCCTTGTCAAGTCATTTTTAAATAGTAGACCTAGTTTCTTTACTTGTTTTTATACTCCGAGTTTTTATAACATTCTAATATGTATAATCTAAATAAAAAACGAATACATGTGTAATAATTATATTTTCACTTAAGTCAAGTCAACAAAAAGTCAAAACTTTTTTATTCGTGTTCAGGGTCTCATGATGGAGCCGGAATGTGGCCACAGAAATTCCTCAAATACTCAACATAACCTAGTCGTGTTTGGGCACGTTGGATTTGTTTTGACTAGATCTATAGTCACGCGTGATGTCCAGGGTCTCATGATGGAGCCGGAAAATATTCTCATCGTAACAACATAATCTCGTCATGCTTGGGATTTTTAGTCTTAGCAATTTAGTCCTATGTGATGTTTCGTTCCGGGTATCTTCCAAAATTTAAATACGCTGGACTAAAAACCACAAAATAATTATAAAGTAAAAAAAAAAATTTTAACAACACGTTTTAACGCCCTAAAATTTATAACATATTTTTTATCGAGATTTTATTGATGTAGTACTCTTGTAGGATTTAAAACAAAAAACATGGGTTGCATGGAGTAGATTTTGAAGCATAACCGTGTTTCTCAAAAAACTATAGATTAGAATTTAGCCCCTTTATAAAAAATTATAGACATCTTCTAGGCGAGCGTGGTCCATCTTTCACCTTATAATAAATTTCCATCAGCTAGAATAATGGTCAAACGCAAACGCAATAGTAAAAAACACAACAACTGAGAATTGCACTGCAAAAATAACAATGAAAAAGTTACAGCGTCAGCTATGCTATTTTTCAGCCATCACTTCGTTCTCTGTTCTTCTAATATATATTCCATGCACCCCACGTTTTTCGTTTTAAGTCCTACAAGAGTAAAAATCTCTATAAAAATAATTTTATACTTTTTAGTGCGTTAAAACGTGTTATTAAACAAATATTTTTTACTTTATAATTATTTTTGTTGTCTCTGATTTCTCTCAATTGTCCGGAAAGTAAGAAGGATTCGTGATTTGAAAGGCACGCCATTGTTGATCCCGATTTTTATTTACGCTAAAAATTAATTGTTGTTACAAGAACCAAGTCAGAGCCAAGCCGGCCTCAGATGAAAAAACTCCTTCTGTTTGTTTAAGACTTCCGCGCATATTCGTTAAAATGAAAAAAATAATCGGAGTTTCTTATTGTGTTGACGGTGTAATAAATAATTCAAACACTAGGCACCACCGGGGTTTGTCGGGTATGTCACTGGCTCGGCAAATTAAAACAAGGCACCCTCCACATTTCAAATCACTTTATTTTGTATAGGGTCTTAATAGGCATTTTCAGGAATGAGCTCTTTGGATGGTAGACTTTGACTGAAGCCTGCGACGCGTCCTTAACCAACGATTTCAGGTTGGGCAGCAAGGTCCTCAGAGGCTCCGTACCAATCGTGTACTCGTCAATAGCTTGATAGACTGCCTGGAAAATAAAAAATCACATATTGGGGCTAATTTGGGACGTTACACTTTAGTTTCAGTTTGTCCGTCCTTCTCGTCTTTTTAAGACACTAAAAATAATTTTAACAAAAAATAGAAACCTTCAAATTAACTTATAATGGCACCGATTCCAAAAGGTAGTACAAAATTATAAATATTTAATTATTACCCCAAGACCTATCTACTTAAATGAGGATAATGGCTATTGGCTATATTTTTTTTTATGTTCCATCTGGAATGGTATTTTATTTGTTACTTGTTTAACCAATAAGGAGTGCGCAGACCGACGCGACAGCGACAGCGATTTGAGCGACATATTGAAAATACTGGCTTATAATTTCGCGACCTATACCTTGATTTTTAATTCCGTAGAATTCTGACAGTTCTCAGGTCGCTTGTCGCAAACCTTTTTTCACATGTACATTTCTGTTATCACTATTATAACAAGACAGGCAAATCATAATTTACATACAATGCAATTAAAATAACAATTCCAGTGGCTTATGCAAACTCAATTTGAATCTTGTATGGTTTACGCTGTGCTTTTATCTGTGGCCATACAATCCAAAATTAAAGTGAAGTTTGCATGACAGAAAATATGTTAGATTAAGAACACCTTTATTTTTTTTGTTCCATGCCTTTTTAAAAGCCTTTTTGCATTAGAAATAGAAATATTAACCAACTGTTTGCAACCTGTGGTTATTTGAAAATGATAGCCATCAAATTCGATAAAGTAACACCTATATATTTTAATTTTATTATAGAAATTGATGGATGGCACGATTTGGTTTGCTCATTGAAATGACGCTATAATGTCGCGTCGGGGTACCGCTAAGTTTAAGTAAGTCAGACGCTTCATTTGATTGACTATCTATTAATTTGTTGGCATATCCGACTAACTTGTTTTGGCACGATATTTTTTTTTAAACTTAGCGGTACCCCGACGTGACATTATAGCGTCATTTCAAAGAGCAAACCAAATCGTGCCATCCATCAATTTCTATAATAAAATTAAAATATATAGGTGTTACTTTATCGAATTTGATGGCTCAACAATAAGTATTATTTTTTACTTTTTAAATTTTTGCTTTTTTGCTTCGGGGGTTTTTAAATTTTTAATTTATTTTTATTTCATAATTTTTAAACTTTATTACAAATAAATTATGATATATGAGTACAGTTATATCTAAAAACTGAGTGGAACGCACTTCGCAGAGATCAGTTGGAAGAAGGAGAACTCCCGAAAAAGATATTTACAGAATTCGATGACAAATCAATCGGCGGAAGTTTTAAAGACGACAATGGTTGGGTCCCAATACAGGCACAAAGTTTGACCTTTCAAGGTCTTAGAGGGTATGGCAACATAGAAAGAATAATGTTTCCCATTATTTTAAGCTGGGCCGTAACAGTGCATAAGCTGCAAGGGACCACTGTGGATAAAGCTGTCGTATATTTAGGGAAAGGAACTTTCGCGAAAGGTCAAGCTTACGTGGCTTTAAGTCGCGTAAAAAGCCTGCAAGGTGTGGCTATTATTGAACTGGACCAGCGAAAGCTCTTCAATAATCCGCATGACAGATCAGCTTTAGCAGAATTAATAAGATTAAGAAGTAATAATACACAAACTAAAGGCTCAATTTCCACTGCGGCAGAGCGACGCGACGCACCACATATATTACATATTATTTATTACCCTAACATGTCATATTTAAAGTCATGGTTATCTTACCATGTTCTTTCAATATCATTGAAGTAATACGATACCAAATTTCGAATCGAATGGACATATGGAAGGTAGTCAAATCCTCTCATCAACTATTAAAGAGCTGATGATCTTCAAACGGCTGATCAGGTCATGGTTACCTTTCCATATACTTTCAATATCATTGAAGTAACATGGTACCTCGAATCGATAGAACATATGAAAGGTAGTCAGATATCCCCTCATCAAATATTAAAGAGCTGATGATCTTCAAACGGCTGATCAGGTCATGGTTACCTTTTCATATAGGTACTTTCAATATCATTGAAGTAACACGGTACCAAATTTTGAATCGAAAGGACATATGGAAAGTAGTCAGATCCCCTCATCAACTATTAAAGAGCTGATGATCTTCAAACGGCTGATCAGGTCATGGTTACCTTTCCATATACTTTCAATATCATTGAAGTAACATGGTACCTCGAATCGAATGGACATATGGAAGGTAGTCAAATCCTCTCATCAACTATTAAAGAGCTGATGATCTTCAAACGGCTGATCAGGTCATGGTTACCTTTCCATATACTTTCAATATTATTGAAGGAATACGGTACCAAATTTCGAATCGATAGGACATATGGAAGTAAGTCAGATCCCCTCATCAACTATTATAGAGCTGATGATCTTCAAACGGCTGATCAGGTCATAGTTACCTTACCATATATTTTTAATATGATTGAAGTAACAAGGTACCAAATTTCGAATCGATCGGAGATAAGGAAGTTCGTCAGATCCCCTCATCAACTAGAAAAGAGCTGATGATCTTCAAACGGCTGAAGAGATTTTCATGAAACATGGCTAAGAACACTCGGGGTAAAATTATCTATGTTACAAAAAAAACTAAACGAAAATCGGTTCATCCGCTTAGGAGCTACGATACCACAGACAGATACACAGATACACAGACACGTTAAACTTATAACACCTCTCTTTTGCGTCGGGGGTTAAAAAAACACAAATTCACACATTTAAATAAATAATTTACAATAAAATAGTAATAATATTCATATAATCAATTCAAAAATATTATAATTAGCATTATTACCCGACTGCTCAAAAAGAAGAGAGTTCATGTAGTATTCATGTGGGTTTCTTCGTAGAATTGAACACATCATGGAAAATTCAGTGTCCATTGGCCACATCGTGATGCCTTGGCCAGATCAATGATAAGAGATCGTTTGTCGATATCTGCAACTAAAATCGCAGCTACTTCATGAAATGGTCAAGATTATTTGATCATATCGTAAAATTATTACATTAATTGCCGATAGAGGCGCTGGAAGCGCTTTGTTTACGTACCAACATGGCGGTCGCATTATTTCTCGCAGTAAAACGTGAATCTTTCGTTATTAAAATGAGGAAGAAAAAAGAGTTTAAGATGAAAAGGTAATCTGAAAATGTCTGTCGGACTTAGAGAATAATAAGTACCAAATATAATTTAGATTCTTATTAAATATTTCACGGACGCCCTATTTTCACGATATGGCCAATCGTGGACGACAAAATCGTGAAAATGTTCAATTCTACGATATGGCCACGATACCACCATAACTTCTAAATGCTTGAACAGATTTGGAGTGTCATTAGAAACCTTACAACTGACCAAGTAACACTGGTTATTTTTTCTTTTGCAGGGCAGTCGTTTTTATTTTTATTTTACATAACTAAGTATTTCTTGTAACAGCAACCACTGCAGAAAAAACGAGATCAACTCACCGTTATCGGTCATGATGCCTAAAACCAATCACCGCGTTGCCGGAATACAACGCGTCACGTAATTATTTGTGTCGTTTTTTGTTTAAATACTCTATATTTGGGGCCATATTTCTCGTGGAGTTATTATTTTGTTTCCAACAACACTGTCTTGTTTTTGTTGATAATTAACTTTTTAATACGATGATCTCATTTCATACTAAAATCAAAATTTTACATCTAGTGTGGGTGTTCCGACTTTTAAAAGAAATGACGTAACGTCAGGGGAGGTGTGCCCAACATGGATCCTCTAGCTAGCTAGTTAATAATATATATTTTTTTATTTTCAGCCTTAAATATTTATTACTTAATATCGACTTAAATATTACAAGTATACAATAAAATTTAAAATACCTAAAAAGCAAAATATATAACGTCCCACCCATCACGATGCGCTGAAACCATCACTGGGGTGTTACGTCAGGCAATGGAATATTTCATTCCATTTTCTGACGTATCCCTCGACAGCAAAGCTCCTCGCTAGTATAATGCTGAATGAAGACTCAAAGCAGAGAGCTTATCAGGCTTGGGCGGATGCTCGCGCTCGGAAAGCTCCTGATATCCGCATTAAGAAGAAAGCTTATAACACTGCTGCCAAGGAGTGCAAGAAGGTACTCAAAAGGACTCAGTTCAACCGTGTAAGCCGTATTGGGGCTAAGCTTGCTTCTCAACCTCCGGGAAGTAAAGCGTTCTGGTCCCTGGCCAAAGCGGTTGAATCCAACTTTTGCCGCGCTTCACTGCCACCGCTGATTAAACCTGATGGATCACATACTGCCTCAAAGCAACTCTGTCATGACAGAAATCCGCATCAAGCAGAAAGAGGTACTCAAGGTGCTTCGCTCCCTTATGGCTGGTTTACACGTATTAAGTTGTCAAGTAGCAACTAAATTTTAACTAAATTTTAAGCGACTAAATTTTAAGTAAGTGTTTACACGTCATTTTAGTAGTTAAGCTCTTTAGTTAGCCCAAGATGGACGATCAACAGCGAATTAAAATCTGTAATAAATATAACAAATAAAATAATAAAGTATAATAAAATATTTATTTTTTATATTATATAATTATTATTTTTTTTTTTTAATGATTAATATTTGTATTAATAATATATTAATCATTAATGTTTTTATACCTATATAATAATATAGGTGTATTAAAATATATCCAAAAAATAAACAAAACACTCGCACTTAACTTCGCACTTCGCATTTAACTTAAAATTAACTGAATCGCGCCTTTCCAAACGTGTCAAGTGACAGGCCACGCCCACCAACTTACCCGAAAAATAGAAAAAGTTCTAATCTACTTGTTTACTTGCACACTAAATTTTAACTTGCAACTTACTACTAAATTCGCTGTTTACACGCATTAAGTTGCTTAAAATTAAGTTAAAATTTTGTTAACTACTAAACAACTTAATACGTGTAAACCAGCCATTAACGTGAATAAGGCTAGTGGTCCTGACGGAATTCCAGCTGTGGTACTGCGTAACTGTGCACCTGAGTTGTCTCCAGTACTGACACGCTTGTACCGCCTCTCTCTATCAACTGGAGTGGTTCCAAAGTCGTGGAAGCTTGCTAACGTGCAACCTGTACCAAAGAAGGGAAGCCGAGCTGACCCTACGAATTATAGACCAATATCAATCACCTCCATAATTTGCAAAGTTATGGAACGTGTATTGAACGTCAAGCTTCTTGCATACCTCGAGAAAAACAGTCTTCTGAGCGACCGACAGTATGGGTTTCGCCAAGATCGGTCTACTGGTGATCTTCTAGCGTATGCAACTCACATATGGGGCGAGGCCATCGAGAAACACGGAGAGGCCATTGCCGTGTCTCTCGATATCTCGAAGGCGTTCGACAGGGTCTGGCACGTGGGCCTTCTAAGCAAGCTCCCGTCTTTTGGAATCGCTAACACTCTTTGCAACTGGATATCTGATTTCCTGAAGGAACGGTCAATAAGGGTAATAAGATCTTCCCACTATTATTCAACCCAAACTAAATTATAGTCAGGCACTGTTCACGGTATCAGGGAGTTTGTTTATTCAACAAACTGCCTATTGAATTTAAAACTATGACGAATGTGAATTCCTTCAAACATAAATTAAAGGCATACCTGTTAGAAAGGTGCTGTTATTGTATTGACGAATTTTGAACTCTAGTAATGTTTTTGTTCTTTTAAGTTTTTTGACATGGAATTTAATTTAAGACATTGTTATTCGTTACTTGTTGTTATTTATATTTCTATGTACTTAATTACTTGCAATTATGTTATTTCGAACACAATTTTTATTGTTTACGAATAAATAAATGAATGAATGAATGAATGGGTAGTCGTTGATGGCTGTTCTTCTGACCTATTGGCTATAAATGCTGGTGTACCTCAGGGGTCTGTTCTCTCTGCAACTCTTTTCCTGCTGCACATAAATGATCTACTGTGCCCAGGTATCTTTGGATACGCAGATGATAGTACTGTTGCTGAGAGATACATGTCCAGTGCCCGAGCTAGTGGTGCCGAGATAGAATCACTCCGTGAAGCCATGATAGAGCGAACGTACGTCACATTGGGGGCAGTCTCCAAATGGGGCGAGGCCAATCTTGTGAAGTTTAATGCCAGTAAGACACAAGCGTGTCTATTCTTCACTAAGCGGAGTCCCCTCAACATTTCTCCTACTTTCCAGGATACACCTTTACCGTTGTCTAATCACCTGGAGCTCCTAGGTATGAATATTTCCGCTGACCTTAGCTTTGGTGATTCTATCGAAACAAAAGCGAAAACTGCTGCAAAAAAACTTGGCATCCTGTTCAAGGTTCGGCGGTACTTCACACCGGAACAGTTGCTGCACTTGTACCAAGCACAAGTTCGATCGTGTATGGAGTGCTGCTGCCATGTGTGGGATGGCTCTGCCAAGTATCAGCTGGATGCATTAGATTCGGTAGACTGAAGAGCTAGGAGACTCGTTGGCGACATTGCGCTTGCTGGAACCAAGCTTCAAAGCTTGGAGCATCGGCGCAAAGTTGCCAGCCTCTCGGTATTCTACAAGGTGCATCATGGAGAGTGTGCCCAGGCACTCCACGATCCCGCCACCCACCTTCTGCCACCGGAGTACGCGGCGCCGGAGGCGTTTCCACCCTCACGTGGTTGAATTTACCGTAGTCCGCACTAAACGCTTTGCGTCGTCTTTTTTAGTGCGTACAGCACGAGAGTGGAATGCTCTTCCGGCGTCTGTGTTTCCGAAGTCTTATAACCTTGGTGTATTCAAGGCAAGACTGAATAGGCATCTTTTGGGTGAGCATGTATCATCTTCGACCTCGTCATCACTTTCCATCAGGTGAGACTGTGGTCAACGCGAAGCTATTTTATATATAAAAAAAACCTGTTAGCTAAATAACGCAAAACCTCTCTGGTGGTTCCATGAGATCTAAGTGATCACTAAGATCTAAGTGATGTAATAACATACTATGGAAATAAATAATTTTGACTTTGACTTTGACTTAATATTATGCGCTGACCCTACTGAACAACATATTTATGTATAAACTAAATTGTATTATAGCTGTTGGTATTCCGAATACATAAAAAATAAAATAAATAAATAAATAAACATGTTTTGTTCTCCAAATTTTTGAGATAAGCAATTTTTTTTAACTTTTATTCAACCGGTCAGCTGATCAGTTTTTATGAAAAGACAATCTTATTTTTTTTATTTTGTGGAACTGCTTGAGAAAAAAATGTTCAGTTTCATGGGCTGAGTTTTTGCGTGATTTAATTAATACGTTGTGTAGATACTCGACAGTCTTGCAGCGTTTCCTCTTTGAATGGCCAGGTTTATTCTTTGCCCGAGGAAGCTGCCAGCTCTGCGGTTCCATCGGTTCCATTTGTCATTTCTTATTCTAAAGTTTGTAAGATAGACTGCGATGAAAAATTACAAAAATCCAAATTGGCGGACTTTTTTTAATCAATCGATTCGAACTCGCGTCAAGACACATATTTGACAAAAATCTTGATTGTTATTGATAGTATCGAACTTCGATATCGATAGTATCGATCATTATGAGCTGTCAATAATACTCAGAGGGTCGATAGTTTCGATAGACCTATCGATACTATCGATGTTTTTCAAGGTCAACTAAAAGTTTAATTCAAGTAAGTTTTCAATAAATAGTTTTGGCGTATAAAGATAACTCTTTTCGGGTGGTGTTCCATTTTATGCATATTCCCCTTATTTTGAATTTGGAATTTTTGTATTTTGTTTTAAGTAGCGTGCCGAAAAAAAAAGCGCGGGAAACTTCGAGTCGGGTGGTTTCATTTTGCTTTTGAGAATTTTTAAATTTAATTTCTTAGTTATAAAGGTTAAAGAAAGTGTGGTACTGTATATAATTCTTATATTTAGTGTTTATATTCCAATTTGTGTATATTATTTTCGAGCTGTAGGTAAGTTTTTGTACATATTGTTGATATAGCTATTTTTGTATGGGCGAACCCCCCGATGAAAATCGGGGGGGTCCAAGCCTCTTTGGAATCTCCCCATAGGATCCTCTGTCTCCGTTGTATCTAATGATGATAGTAAGATGGATACTGACGGTTCGGTATCGTCAAGAGCTGACGAGGCTGGAACTGGAAGGAAACGAACAAATTATTTGAAAATTTGCCGCCAATGCACGAAACGCAGGAAAACCAAAGTAGTTGGTCAGACACTCAGTGAAAATTATTGTCAATGTAACACTACTAATATATCTGAAAATGTAATTTTAATAAAAAAAAGTTACCCCGGAAGTGTCTCAGCAACTAAACATCGCGTCCCAACCGAAGTCTCACGATCATTCTGTTGATACTCGACGTACGAACACCTCACATTCATCTGAGTCAGCTCAATCATCAAAACAACCCGAATCTCGTCAGGTAGGTCGCAGTGAGTACCTACAGACAGATGCTTCGCCTTACTTAATTCACGTACAACGCATAGAAAATTCCCCAACTGATGGAACCATTCTGCACCCTATCACCTTTGGAAATTTCCTGAAAAAAAACAACTTCCAAAATATTGTGCCAGGAAGTGTAAAAAGAATAGGTAGAAACAGATGCGCTGTTGCTTTTTCAAATTTTAATGATGCCAACATTTTTTTAAATAATGAGCTCTTGAACGCAAACAAATTCAAAGCAGTCATTCCGACTTTCAATATAACAAGAATGGGTTTAGTTCGCGGAATACCAGCTGATTGGAGTGATGACGAAATCTTGGCAAACATCTCCACCCCCATAGGTTGTGGTAAAATATTAAAAATTAGACGTCTGAATTTCAAGATGCAGGTGAATGGTACCACTTCTTGGAAACCTTCCCAATCTGTTGTAGTGACATTCGATGGTCAAGTCCTTCCTAAAAGGATTTTTATGTGTTACAATGCTTTGCCTGTTGAAATCTATACTTACCCTACGATACAATGTTTTAGATGTTGCAAGTACGGGCACACTAAAACATTGTGTCGTTCTGCAGTACCAAGATGTTTTAAATGCGGAGGAACTCACCTAGGTGAATCTTGTACGAAAGAAGAAGACTCTGCGTCTTGCTTTATGTGTGGTGGCTTTCATTATGCTACCAGCAAAGTATGCCCTGAATATTTACGTCAAAAAGAAATAAAAACAAGAATGGCTCATAGTTGCATTTCTTATGCAGAAGCCAGTAAGCTTTTTCCTCCTGCTTCTAAGTCCTATGCTGACGTCTTAAATTCTAATCCTGTGGAGCCAAACAAGTCCTTGAACGATAATACATTTTCCACTCCTACATCTTTGCGTACATCTTATAAAAAAACAGTTTTTGCTAAACCCCGTTCTCCTCCTAAAGCTCAAACCAGTTATGATCGAGCTGCCCACAGAGCTCTTGTAAAAGAGTTTGAGGTGCCAGCATCTGCAAATGGTTGCGCTCTAACTTCCAAAGAAACAGAGCCAAATCATTCTGTAATAGAAATAATACTTTCACTTATTACCAGCTTGTTACAATCCAATATTTTTAAACCGTCCCACGTTGCCACTATTACTGAACTCTTGAAAATTACTGGTGTTTCTCATAATGGATTCGAAAATAATCCAGTGGAACTGCAGGAGCATCATCCCTAAGAAGTCAGATTTAATTTATTTAATAAACAAATACAACCCAATTTTAATAGCTTTATCAGAAACATGGTTAAAACCGGGATATTTATTTAATATTCCCGGATATGTTTGTCTTCGCGAAGACAGGTTTGATGGGTATGGCGGTGTAGCTATACTAATTAAGAGTTCTCTACCTTTTTCACAGTTACATTTTACTCCTCGTAATTTTAACGATGCAATTAATATAATAGGATTAAAAATTGACAACATCTCAATTCTTTCAATTTATCTATCTCGTACGTCCCGTAAAATTCTGGATGAAGTTAATAATTTGTTTGAAAATTTATCTAGACCGTTTTTGGTACTTGGCGATTTTAACTGCCATCATCAAAGTTGGGGCAGTGAAATTACCAATGCTGATGGGGAACGATTAGTTGAGATTATAAATGCAAATAATTTGTGCTTTTTAAATACTGGTGCTCCAACTCGTCGTACAAAACCCAATGAACACAAAAGTGCAGTAGATCTATCTATTTGTACACCTGGCTTAGCGTCTATTTTCTCCTGGGACCCTCATTCCTATACATATGGTAGTGATCATTTTCCGTTACTTATTACATGTCCGATTAAATCTCCACCTCTCCAAATGCATAAACCACGGTTAAAATATAAATTGCATGATGTTGATTGGGAAGCTTTTAAAAACCTAGTAGAGTCTAAAATCAGTTCACTACCCAATATCACTAGGGGCAATGAGTCAGACACATCTGAGGCTTTAACTAAATGCTTAATTGATTCCGCTGATCAACTTTTTCCGGCCAAGAAACCTTTTTCTGGTAGGATTCCCTTACCACCATGGTGGAATGATCAATGTTCTGAAGCTGTGTCAAGAAGGAAAATCGCTGAAAGAACATATGCCGAAGATATGTCAGATGAAAATTTAAACATACTTAACGAAGTCATTAAAGCCACACAGCTTTTTTTACGAGAAAGAAAACAAGAAGGTTGGAGGGCTTTTTGTGCATCTTTGTCTCCTTCCACATGTCCTTCTGAGGTGTGGCGTTGTATTAAAAGATTTAGATCTGCTTTCAATGATTTATCTTCTTCCCGCTCAATACCTTCAACTATTGTAAATGCATTCCTTGACAAATTAGCCCCACCTACAGTTCCAGAAAAAGACTTTTTTCTTTCTTCACCTCAGTCATCTATTCCTAGCAATATAACAGTTTTAGGATCACCTTTTACAATATATGAGTTGAAAGGTGTTTTATCAAATGTCAAAGATTCGTCCCCTGGTGAGGACGGCATCCCTTATTCTTTTTTGAGTCATCTTGGTGATGACGCCTTAAATTATTTTCTGAATTTAATCAATTCGATAATGCTATCGGGTAATGTTCCTTCTGCATGGAAATCTCAAGAAGTATTACCAATTAAAAAACCGATTAAGCCTTCAGATGATCCCGCTTCATATAGGCCTATAGCTTTGCCTTCCGTGTTAGCCAAAGTTGCTGAACATTTGGTTAAAAATCGTCTAGAGTGGCATGTTGAAAACAATCGACTGCTCGCTGACAGTCAGTGTGGATTCCGTAAATCAAAATCTACTATGGATAACATAAGTATACTCACAACTGACATCCGGCTGGCCTTCTCATGTGGTAACTCTGTTGTGGCTGCCTTTTTAGATATTTCTGCAGCATATGATAACGTTATCATCACAATTCTCAGACAAAAGCTTTTGGATTTAAATGTTCCCGTTATAATAGTAAACTTCATCTTTAATCTCCTCTCACAAAGGTTCATTACTCTTAACATAGAAGATTCGACAAAGATCTCTCGTACTGTTTTTAAGGGTCTACCACAAGGCTCAGTTTTAAGTCCACTTTTATATAATATTTATACATATGACCTAGAAACCTCCATTAGTAATTCTGTAAATATTTTACAATATGCTGACGATTTGCTTTTTTATTCTACTGATGCATCCATAGATCATGCTTGTAATACATTATCGTCATCTCTTAAGTTATTGAAATATTGGTTAGATAATAATGGATTAGAATTATCCACATCAAAAAGTTCAGTAGTAGTATTTAGTAGGCGACGAACACTTCCTGTTATAAATGTTACTTATAATGGCCTCCCTCTACCAGTTGCTAATCATGCAAAGTTCTTGGGTGTTGTGCTTGACAACAAACTTACTGGAGTACCTCACTTTGAGTACGTCGTTAGTAGATGTGAACGTCTCCTAAATATTATCAGATGTCTTTCGGGTGTATGGTGGGGGGCTCATCCCTTTTCCATGAAACTTTTTTATAATGCGCTGATTAGGTCTATACTAGACTATGGAACGTTCTTACTAGAGGGTGGTAACGTGATGGGTTTAAAGAAATTGGATGCTGTTCAAGCTAAATTTTTACGAATGATTACAGGCGCGATGAAATCTAGCCCTATAAATGCACTGCAAGTCGAGTGTTGTGAGCCTCCTTTACATTTAAGACGACAATTTTTAAGTGACAGATTTTTGTTTAAATTATTGCAGTTCTCTAATCATCCTCTCCATCAGAAACTTCATGCCTTGCATGAACAAATTGACTCATCTCCATTTTGGCGCAATAAATCCACACCTTGTCTCGTTAAAAGCTACAGAACTTTTTTAAATATTCAGTCTAAAATTCATCGTTCTATAAATTTACCTCTATTTTCCTCGGGCTTTGAAACTTTAATGTTTTCGCCAAAAATCCGTTATGACCTGAATATTAACAAGCACGATATAGGAGCTAATATTAGTTTTTTGTCTAGGGTTGATGATGAAAATTGGCAAGCATGTAATCATATTTTTACAGACGCTTCAAAATCCTCTAATAAAGAGTGTGTTGGAGTGAGCATATTTTATGAACAATATAAATTAATTCAAAAAATTAAATTACCACCTGAGACCTCAGTTTTTACCGGAGAATGTTTTGCTCTTTTAAAAGCCATTGAATTAATTTTGTTGCTGGGTCTTAAAAAGACAATAATTTTTTCAGATTCTAAAAGTGCACTACAAACTTTAGACAAATTTCCTTTCAAAATTAAACCATTTTATCCTGTAATATTTGAAACTCGGGAAAAACTGCATGAATGTATTTTAAAAGGATATTCCGTAGTATTTGCTTGGATTCCAAGTCATTGCGGTATAAAAGGCAATGAAAAGGCTGACCACTTAGCCAAAGAAGCTGTGCAGGATGGGGATTTAGTTCCTTATAAAGTATATTGCCATGACTTGATTGCTCTACCTAAGATTTATCTCCAAAATTCCTGGAATTGTTTTTGGTCAGTGAGTAGTCAATCAAAGGGGAGATTTTTCTATAGTATTCAACCATCAATTCCAGTTAAGCCTTGGTTTTTTAAAATGAAATGTAATAAAATTTTAACTTCCATTATAACACGAATTCGCTTAGGCCACGTTTGCACTCCGACCCACCTTGCTAGACTTCGTATTGTTGAAAATGATATGTGTGAGTGTGGAGACGATGTTGGTGACTTAGATCATATTTTCTTCTCCTGCTCTCGGTACGACCATTCTGGTTTATTTCAATCCTTACAGTCCCTCCACGTTCCTTTTCCGACCCGTATATCCTGTCTTATTATGTATCCCCTACAATATTGTATTGTATTGTCATCGTTTATTTTATCTAATAATATAAAAATTTAACCCTATAATAATAAATAATTACATATATTTTGTAAATACATACAGTTAGCACTCATATTTGTTTATTATATATATTTTTGTATAATACTCACTTTCCTTTCCATTTTTCAATCCTTATCCTTTTTACGTGATATTTAGTTTCCCTACCTTTATTTCTTAGTAAATTAAAAACTCGACACTGGCACAAAGATTACTAGTGCCATAATAAGAAAAAAAAAAAAAAGTAGCGTGCCACCCTTATTTTGAATTTGAAATTTTCGTATTTTGTTTTGAGTAGCGTATTGCTCTGAAATCGCTGCAGTGTCGCGTCGCTGTCGCTCCGGTGTGCACGGTGCCATTTAAGTATATGGGCAGTGATTCTAACGCGACGTCGCTGTTGCGTCGCTGTCGCGCGTGTCGCGTCGGTCTGCGCAGTCCTTTATAAGGTAATTGACAGAGGTTTATCTTCTCTGTGGGTTTATCATACAAAAACTTTCTCTTACCCACTAGACCCCAGTGTAGGGGACAGCAACCCCTATCATTTACACTCGTAGTGCGCGACGGTAACCGATACTACGAGCGACCTTGGAGGGTGGTATGTGGGATGTTTAATTGTTTAAAGATTTGTTAGAATAAACTGTTTGATAAAATGTTAAAAATAATGTAAAATTATAAACTGTTAAAATTATAGAAATTGTTATAAAAATGTTGTATATTATTATATGTTAATTGTTCGAGTTGCTTGACGTAACTAACTAAAAATATGTAAAATTGATCGAGTCGATCGGCGCCGCATATTCGGCAAAAATGTAAAATCTAGGTTACACGCGCCGGTCGCCTCAAGCCTAGTTAAAACAATGTACTTTGACCGTACACCCAGTAATGAACAAAATAACAAAAGGGTGGGTTTGACGACCCCTTCGTGTGACGCAAGCTTTGCTTAGTTTGCGATCTGATGGGCCGTGTGTTCACCTCTCCCCACATATTTATTTTGTATTTTTTTATTTAATTTATCTACCTTGAAGAGTTGTTTTTGGGTTGTATGGAAGATTCTCCGGTTGCCGTGTAGCAGCAGGATGCCATGGAGCGCCGCCTGCGCACAGCTGACGTCCCAACGGCAGTTGAAGCGGCACGACAACTCCAGCACTCGTTTGGGGTGGTAGTCGAATATTATGTTGATCACGTCCTGGAATTAGGTGTTTGCTACAAACAAATGTGGAGTTTTATTATTGAATGATACGTGATTTGTATATGTTATTATTATATATGTTTACGTGAGTGTTTCCGTTTTGAATTAATAATAGATGTGGAGTTGTCTGCCGGCGTCTGTATTCCCAAATGCTTTTAATCCATATCGTAAACAGGCGCTTTCTGAGCGAGTCTCCCGTGTTCGGCCCCGAATGAACATATGCCTATTTAAAAAAAAATGGACTGCCAGCCATCCCCAAATGATGGGATAAGGGCAAGCGAATGATGATGGACTGCCAGCCAAATACCCTATAATTTGTTCAATTTCATAACTTTGTAACGAATTACCGATGTGACTAAAACGAGGCGTCGAGAATAAATTGTTTGGCGAGGCCTATTTTATTCTGCGGGTGTCTTGCTTGACTGCGACAGTAGGTATTATGCATACTAGATAGGTACCACGTACCTGATCACTGTAAATAATGTGGTGTTTCCATTTCTGTAGCGCCTTCTGGACCTGGTCGACCCACTCGAATTCCCGCATCCCTGTCAGTCTCATTAGCATTACGCCAGCATTGAGACCTGCGTGGCAGTTCAAAATAATCATTTCAATTACTACGAATACACAACAATTTGTCAGTTTTCTATTTACCAATCTTTTTGACAAAGTGATTTTTGGCCTCGCATAGAAGGTTGACAAATTCGGAATTATCGTAGTTATCATAGTCCTAGGAAATAGGATTTAATTTTGGCGTCTAGGTACGCGCGGATAGAATACTGATTGCAGAGTTGAAAGTAACGTGAAGACGTCTTACATTTTAATCTTGAAAAAGTGGTTACCGTTCTTTTACTTGACACGGACCGTTAATTGTGCTCTTCAAAACTTTCACTGTAAGTTTCTTAGCCGATTTTCAATAGCAGATTAATTTATAAAAAACTAACCGAATTTTCCGTAAAACGGGTGTTTAGCTAATCTCGTGTACCAAGCCCAGGCGCGAGAATCCTCGTTATGTTCCGGGGCGAGCGCGGCGATTTGCTGGTCTCCAAGCTGCGAGAACACATGCCACAGCTCGTCCACTGGACCCAGGAATATGACATCAGTGTCCACGTAGATGAGTGCATCGATATGGGGTAGTAGATCCTTTAATAGTACATGTTGAATGTTAAGTATTACTAAAAGAGCGATTGAGAAGTAGGCTGTGCCCAGTGAGAAGGTGGGTAGCAAATCTGTGATTCTGTTGTAGAAACGTTTGTAGTTCTCAATGAGCATATCGTGTGGTTTGGATTGGAACTTGAAGAAAAAGCTGCCGAAAATCTCAGACATGACTCATGGAACCAGTAGAATTATAGTATGATAAAAACGTCTGGTCAACTGTTGTTCCAAATCAGAGGTGTAGATTGTAATTATGACTTATGTATGATTCTTTATATCGTAAGTGGAAAGGTAAAAGTACTAAAGCGCCAAATTGGCGAAAATGAGTTATATATGTCAGCGAAAGATTGTGAACGCCGTTAGTTTATAATCTTACTCGCGATATTATAAACTTACGGAAAATTGTGAACTGAAACCAACCATTTACAATTTTACGTATTATTTCTCATTAGTTTATAATCTTACGATGTCAAACCGTCAAATGAGGAACTTTCCAGCCTACGTTCCACAAAAAAATCATAGATGGCGCTGAATACGGACTCAAAAATGTTATAGCTTGGCTGTATGGGGAGACTAGATTTTCTTTCCTTATGCAAAAAAAAAAACAAAGTGTTGTCAATATTCATTCATTCATTCATACTTTATTTGTATTTCGTATCGTTCTGACGCGTCTTCGCTGTATTATTTTTGGATTACGTTTTAAATACTACCTGGCACCGATTATCTGGACACCGATTTCTTCTCACATATTACAACTTGGCTACACGACTTTGGACACCGATTTCTGCTACATACGAAGACCCGGCTAACGACGATTTTGGACTCCGATTCTACATAACGAAATGGATAAAGACTACGGTTCTTGGTCCTTGGCAGCACTTAAAGCTGAATTAGAAAAGCGAAATGCTAAGCGAACGGGGAAGAAAGCTGTTCTTGTTCAAAGGTAGGTTATGTATTTCTTTATAAATACAAATATATTTATTTGTGAAAATGAGTTTACAAAAAGGTGCTACAAGTAAGATCAAAGAACCTCCAAATTCTACCAAAAACAATTGGCGTACAAATTACCAATTTTTTTTCATGTTTGTTTTGTAGGGGGAAATCTTTACAGCTACAGAACTGATTTCCAAAATGCTTCCTTTCACTGATAAGAAATGATCATCAACATGTAAATATTTAACTTCTTTGTCATTTCAGGCTTCAAGAATATGATATCCTCTTTGGGGAAATAGTAAACAACCCTGAATCTGCATATAAAATTCAAGCTCTTGAGGAGAAATTATTTAGAGATGTAAATACTGACATTTCCCTACCAGTCTTTGATGAAGAGGACCTGAAAACATATTACAATATCATAAACAAAAAAGACTGTGAACATGCACAGAAAATGTACAGTGAAAACTATTTATTAACATTTCGAATGGCTGCAGATGGAAAACATAACTTTATATCTTCCAAATGTGCTTCAGAAATGAAAAAGAACATTTCATATGATGTTCTTATAAAATATGATGAACACACAGTTCTAGAAGCGCAGTGTGAATGTGCTGCTGGCATTGGGCCACATGCCCAGTGTAAACATGTTGCCGCTGTGCTATACGGAATGATTGATTTCACAAATAACAAAAATATTAAAGTGTGCTCAAGCTGCACATCCACACTGCAAACATTCCACCACCCTAGAAAATATTATGAAGGGGGCCCTGTAAAATCGGAAGAATTCAAATTAAAGGACAGAGATAGAAATTTTAAAGACATTATTAAATTTAACCCCAGACCCACCGGTTTCAATGAAACAAAATATTATGTAGAATTCTTCAAGAATCACTGTATCAACTCTTGTGGACTTGCCCATTCCTCAATGCCCATTGTACAAGTTTCCAAGGCAGCTGATAAAAGGGCACTGTTCTTAGATCACGATTATTTTGAAAAAACCCATGAAGAAATATTTTTGGATGATTTAAAATTAACTCCAGACCAACAAAAAAATTTTGAAAAACTGACGAGAGATGATCCTAAAAAGTGGAAGAAAGAAAGACTAATGAGACTGCAGAGTTCGAATTTTGGCAAGATATGTAAAGTAAAGGACAGCCAAAAAGAAAAAATTGCAAAATCTTTTTTAAAAAATATTCACATATCATCCCCTGCCAGCAATACAACATGGCTTGAAATTTGAAAAAAAGCCCTGAAAAAATTTACTCAGATGACAGGGCTAGATGTAGTAAAATGCGGCATAATAGTGCATCCAGAGTTGCAATTTATTGCAAGTACTCCTGATGGGCTTATCGGAGAAGATGCTGTGATAGAGGTAAAGTGCCCATTTTCAGCCGCTAATTGTGACATATCACCAGAAACAATAAACTATATAGAACTATGTGAAGAGACTGGACAGTGGCGATTAAAAAGTAAACATGATTATTATTACCAAGCTTAGGGACAGATGTTTTGCACAAATAGATCTTTGTGCTATTTTTGTATATTTACTTTTAAAGGTTTCTTGATTATAGAAATAAAAAAAGATGAAAGCTTCATAAAAATAATGACTGAAAAAATTTCTAATTTCTATGAAAGTGTGTATAAAAATTTGTTTTTGTTGAGACATTTTTATAACATAAAAGTTTAGTTTTCAGAAATAAAAGTCTTTATAACATTTATGCATTTTTATTCATAATATTTGAACGGAAATTTACCAACATGGCAATAACAAATGTGATGTCACTCGCAAGTACAGTTTCTGTTTTATTCATGGCCTGGGTCAAGATTTTATATGTCTTCAACATGCCTATAATTCTTTCCACATGCACTCTTTTACTTGCAATATTTCTGTCCCTTGTAAGAGTATCTGGGTTTATTTGATTACCTTTCTTAAAGAAAGTTGGCATATTTATCTTGACACCATATGATAAAAAAATATCCTGTACATTGAGTCCTTTATCAACCATGATTTCATCATTATAATCAAACTTGTTGAGAATTGAGCTTCTTTCAATTATTTGCCGATCGGATGCAGAACCACCATAACAAGGGGAAACATATGTTATGAGACCACTTGGTGCCATACCTATAAGTAATTTAATAGTATTTCTGTTTTTGTAGGAAGAAAACGTTATCTGCTGCGTTGTTGGAAGATGAGGTTTTTTAATAGGGCATTCAGTTGCATCTATTATGACTCTAGTTTTTGGATATTTATCATGAAAATCTAATGGCATATAATATGTTACAGTATCTCTGTCTATCCACAAATCAATAGTACGCCATTGTATGGTCATGAACCGTATCCATGTGATGAAAATATTTGTTACTTGTTTACTCGTAGTATTATAAGTCATAGCAATGTCCTCAAACTCTCGGTGTCTTCTAAGAATTAACAATGTCATACAAAATTGTTCTAAGGCATCAAGGTGATCTGGAGGCGTTCCATAAAAATAGTTCAGACTGTACACAGCATTTCCTAAACTATGAAATACACACATCAATTTATCAAAATTTTCCAGACCTGTGTAAAAATGTATACCATTGGGTTGATTTTTGTAATTATAAACACTAAAAAAAGGAATTTGTCCGCAAGTTGCACAACTTTTTACTACAGATGCTGCAGAGTTTTGCAAGTTGTCATCTATATCAATTTCTTCATGCTTTACCTCAACATCTTCACTTATTTCTATGTAATTTGCTACATCTAAATAACATCCCGTCAGGCAGTCATCTTCTTCTAAAGGCACTTGTCTTTTATTGCTGTCCTCTACACACAATGGATCTCGAATGGGATCGTCGGTAGCTGTGCTTGTCATATAGGGTAGGCCAAGTACAAATGGTATAGGCATGTCTGCAACAAATAACTTTTTATTAACTTAGTTATTTATAAACAGCAATAAGCTGTTTCACATTAGACAATAACAATTGTTAATAGAAAATGTATTAAACTGACAAAGAATAATTCTTATCGGACCAGTACTGTTGGTTTGTCAGACATTTTCTATTTAATGCTTTCACATTATATTTTTTTTATGGCATGGTGCGGTTTGCACATTGCCATAGTCATTTTATTAAAAACGAAGAAATGAATATGTATTATAAAATATTAAATTAGTATCGGAATTTGGATAGGATTTTGACAATTATTGTCACCATTGACAGAAGCTATAAATATGAAATATTGAATTGAATTGATATTGTCTAATGTGAAACTTTTATAGAACTTATACTTTTATAGACAAATACTTACTTAAATTAGAATATGTCTTAGTAACACTAGAAGCATTGAAACATAATACTGAATCCCATTCTTCCATATCAGATGATAATGATGGGTTTTCTGATGACTGTATTCCAATTTTTTCAGTACTAATACTGATTTCATCCTCTGTAGATCCAGTTAAAGGATCCTTTGGGTCTAAATTTTCTTTTTCAGATTCTGTGTCTGACAAACTGTTGACATCTACAGGAACATAATATGTGCATGTCTTTTTTGTTGGTGGTTCATTCCAAGGAAAAATTGATGGGACTGCATGTCTCTTCAGATATCTGCGTCTCATTTCTGTAATAAGTATTTAATAATTCATACAATAATACCATTAAAAATTGCTGGCTGAAAGACAGGTAAAGAACTCAAATTTTAAACAACTAGGAACTTGTAATGGAAACACTAATCGCCTGTAAATAAAATAAAGTTGACTTACGAATTTGTTCAGTATCGAAATCCACATAATCAGAGTCTTTGAAATGGAGCGAACATACTGCAGGGTAACTCATTTTTAGAGTCTGCCCTTCTAACTTCATTGCTTTCATCCAAATAGAGCGTTGCTCATTATCTTTCGGTATTAAATGTCGCCCAGCATTATTGCATCCAGGCACAACACATTTACATCCTCCACCCAACATATTGCCAAATCACTAGGCGTATCGTAGTCCAAAATATTCTTTAGCCAGGTCCATGTAGATGCAGTAGATATCGGTGTCCAGAAGATTGCCAGGTAGGTAGTAACTTAAAACGTAATCCGGGAAAAAACTTATGTATCAAACAATCAGAGAAATATCGTTTAAAACTTATTATATGTGAAATGAAAACCAGAAAGCGTCTGAGTAAGTAGGTAATCAATCAATCGACAACAACGACAACAACCAAAACATTTTTATTTTATAAGCTTTGTACAGGGAAATATTTTTGAGTCCGTATTCAGCGCCATCTATGATTTTTTTGTGGAACGTAGGCTGAAAAGTTCCTCATTGTGAACTGATTAAAAATTGGCATGCAACGGAACGCACCTTTCACGCTGATTGGTTATTCTTGGCTGTCATTCTGTAGGTAGCTACTGCCAAAACCGACCAATCAGGAACACGGTTCACAATTTTACGGGTGATAAAACCCGACAGATTATGAACTCTGCACCTTTGTTTACAGTTTGACATCGTAAGATTATTAACGAGAAATAATACGTAAAATTGTAAATGGTTGGTTTCAGTTCACAATTTTCCGTAAGTTTATAATATCGCGAGTAAGATTATAAACTAACGGCGTTCACAATCTTACGGTGACATATATACAGTTCGATGGCATTTTTTTTTTGCGTCGATTAGTTAAGGTGATTTTTAGCCATCCAAAATTTTGGGTCTGATCGTTAGGCCGATGACTAAAGCGACGCCTTTTTGGTGTTAATCGTCTCTCCTGTAAAGTTGTACTTTGGCGCTTTAGTATTTTTACCTTTCTACTGACGATATATTTAAAAGAAAAGTACAAAAGATACGATACCTGTGGAGTTTCTTCTGGACGTTCTTCTCCACAGCAAGCGTACACTGGTAGTGAACGTGTTATCCATGATAGCTTTGACGCCGAACAACGATTTGTAAAAATCCTCATTCTAATAAAATATTTTTTATTTTTATTTGATTGGATTCTAAATTTCAGCCCATATCCACCGCCAGAACCCTCTGACCGAACCTAACCTAGCCGAACCCTCTGATCTGACCAACGGACCACGAAGGGGGCTGAAATGTTTAACAATAGAAAGTAATCTAATTGGCAAACTTACAGGAAAGAATAATCTTTGTGCTGTGCAATTTGTATACGACTTCTTCCAGTAATCTAAATCCTCAGCTGGATAGACAATAGAATGCAATTCATAATAGAACCGGTGTTTCGTCAGAGTGATCCAGAGGCCCAGGACCGCCGCCATCTTGCCCATCACCGACTCTTCAGCGAATATCACGAAGTGCATCGGAGTCTCGGTGAATATCAACGCAGACTTTATGCAGTTGAGCGCTTCCCGTAGCCCGGCGCTGCACACTGTCATTGCTAAAACTGTCCATTTAGTTAGTAACTAAACTGGGTATCTACGAGTACATGTTCATACTAAACCAAAAAGCTGCTAATTTGACATGTTCATGTAATATACCTATCTGAAATTTGTAAACTGCTAGTAATTTTATAAAACGTATATATTTTGAGATCTTTATCAATAGATATGCGTAGTTTGGAAGTTATCCTATAGTGGGCAGCCGACTAGCTGATTAGCCACCACTGTGGCCACCACAAGGGTACAGGCTCAAATAACGTAGGTAACAAACCATTCGTGGCCCACGGGTCAACGTGTCCTCCGAACAAGCTTCCGAAGCACGTGGACCCTAAAAATGCTAAAACATGGTGTCAATTTATTACTTTTTCAAACCTTTTTATTTAGGTATATCATACTGATTTACTCTGTTTGTGGTGGTGGTGGATCACCTCTAGGCTCATCATACCACAGGGTCCACGAGAAGAAAACGCTTAGGTAGTGTTTCATGTGTAACTTACTGATCTCTTTGGCCTGCAAAAAATTCTCATCTGTTTTGTCTGTAGTTCCGTCTTGGAGTGCCTGTAAAAACAAAAATATTTTTGGCGGAGTGGTGATGGTGGAAATAAACCTTAAAATAAGCGATGGTGGCCGATGCAGTGAACGACAATGCGAACTGGCTATTGATATACAAGGCATCTTTTATAATAACCATAGAAATAGCAGCATTCACGGTGACGAGCGAGCTGCTGGCGGTGCTTGCGGGAGCGTCCTCGGCGACGTCATCGAGCGAGTGGGCGGATGGAGTCGACAGCGGCCCAGACCACTTTTCAACCGAATAGGCAGGCCCAATCTGCAGATAATAAATAAAATATTAAAAAAACAAAAATCCCGACTACGTGAAAAATTTAAACTTTCAAACTTAATTAATAAATGAACTGAAAAGATGCAAAATTAAGATAAGATAGGATAAGAAATTCATTTTCAGTACACAAAAACATACATACATAGAAGTTATAGAAGAAAATAAATAAAATATGTCTGTTGTGATAACTTGGTGTGACTACGAGTCGGCAATGGTTTATTTCATTCAAAAACAAAATAAAATATGTTTATTTCTTATTATGTGTAGAAGAAAGAAAGAAAAGTAGGTACATAAAAAACAAAATAATAACAACCGAACTACTGCTACTAAAGGCAAATAGCTGGCCAAGCACGTGTCGGACCACGCAAAGTGTAGGGTTCCGTAATTGCCTAATAGAGAAGGCTAGTAAGTACGTATACGACTTTAAATTGCTAAATCTAACAAAAGAATAGCTAAAGAGAAACTTAAAAAAACGTACCTATAACCTATTATATGGACAGTGATACGCAGAAAGGTTTCAACCATCCAAACTTCGAGTTTTGAGTTAGGTATGCCATGTTATTGTAAAATATACGTTATTTCGATCTATTAAGGTTTCAAAACGCACAAAAATTTTACTTTTATGTTATTTTCAAAAATAACCTTTTGCTTAATACACAATCTTATAAACTATAAATTTGCAAAATGGTTTTATGTATTATAAAACTATTCTACATTATTTAACGAGAAATTTTATTATTTGCATAAAGGTGTCAAGCCGTGGCTTCGGGGTAGTTCCATGCTATGACGGAATTAAATAGCTCCTTTAACTTTCTCAGTACTGGAGTACTTCTTGTTTTGAGAAGCTCTGAAGTAATTCCGTCTTCGCCACGAGCCTTCCCATTTTTAAGCTGTTTGAGAGCCCTCTCAATTTCGTCATCATCTACGTCTGGGAGATCTTCAGTGAAGTGGCATGTCAGTGTGGCTCTTGGGTCGTTCGCGTCAGGCGGAAGCCCCAAGGCATGCGAGGCATATAGACGGCCATAAAAGTCTTCGACCTCGGTGAGGATTTTGCCTTCCGAGTTTTTGAGCTTCGTGAGGTGGTTCCTACCCAGTCGTTTAGCACAGACTTTTGACCCCCGATTTCGCTCAATCGCCTCTCTTATGAGTTGCGGATATCTTTATCTGAATAGTGGATGTCCGACGACGGAGCTCCTCCGGCATCTCGCGTCGGATCTTCATCAGTTCCAGACACTAAAATTGTTACACTGTTCCTTGTCCACATTGCCATGGATTCCAGTGCGGCAAAACGATTGCGCAACTGGAACGCTTCAGAACCGTGCATGGATTGGGTTAGCGTTGGACGAAGAGTGGATTTCACCATACGACTCCTCTCAACTCTGAAGTTACCTCTTACCAGTCGGTACTCGGTGATCGCTACCGATTTGGAACCAATTGGGAAAGTCGGAGACATCCTACATATGCGCTTCTTGTCCGTCAAGATGAAGTCAATCTCACTTTTCGTCCTACCATCGAGGCTTTGCCAAGTCCACTTCCTTACGGGCTTCTTCTCAAAGAAGGTGTTCATGCAGAACAACCTTTGTATGTCCAGAAAGTTTACCAATATTTACCCTCTATGGTTTTTGAGCCCAATACCGTGCGGCCCGATGCGTGAGTCATCGCCTTCTCGTACTCTTACCCTGGCATTGAAGTCCCCCATGACAACGGTGAAGTGGGTCTTGGTAGTGCCATTTATGGCTTTTGTGATACTTGTATCTTCAAACATGGCCTCGACCTCGGTATCCAAGTATGTAGATGTCGGCGCATATACTTGTACAACCTTGAGGGAATACCTATTGGTCAGTTTCAATACCCAGCACGACCCGGGTTGACATACTGGACACCTCCAGCACGTTGTCACGGAGAAAGCTTTGTTGACAAGGAAGCCTACGCTGCCTTGCGACTGTTGGTCGCCCTCTCGAAAGTAGAACAGGTGGTTGGATTCTAAGGTAGTCGTGTTCTCTCCCTGTCGAGTTGTTACCCTAGCATCGATTTCTTTCGGACTTCAGACAGCCCCAAAACGTGCCACCTTATATTTTTTAGTTCTACCTCCAATTGCTCCAGGCTATCGTCCAGCCGTAGACTGCGTCGTCGTTATACGTCGCCAAGGTCAGTTTGTGGCAGCCATCCGTAACCCGGGGATTCTTAAGTTTCCCCCGCCCTACCGTGACCGAGGCTGCTATTTTCTGGGCCACAGTGGCGCCCAGAATAGTAGGGCTGCCGGGAACTGAGGGCCATATATTTGCCGCGCTATCCATTAAAGGGGCTTATGCCCATACTCACCACCCTGGGCAGGCGGGTTGGTGAGCGCAGAGCCCAGCTTTGCCCCAATGGCGCTGCTGCCCGCCACTGGCCTAGGTGTTTACACTCGGCCTTAATATAAGTTAGACACTTCAATGTGAAGGTTTTTTTACTGTTTTATTTAAAACCATCGATTTTACCATTTGGTAATTACCAAATTTTTCATGGAAATAAAAATAAGATAAATACCGTATCTGAATTTTTATTCATTTTATTTTTTTGCAAAAAGTATAATTCGTTATTCCTAAATTAGCATAAAGTTATCAACTGAGGGTTGAAACCTTACTGCATTTCGATTCGCAGAATAGTAAAATAAAGCAAAAAGGTTTTAAAATTATTTGAATTTATTTAAGTATCTTATGCTTCATTTTCTTTTTATTTCGTGTGAAATTAATATTTATTAAATATTAATCTAATACTTTGCAAAGTTTAACGTTTCTACATCCCATAGATAAAGTGCAATGCCAACTTATATCTGGAAAGGGCTATGAAATCTTTAATCGCGTTTATTTCAAAATGGATGACGTGAGGGTTGAAACCTTTCTGTTTATCACTGTCCATATAGGTAGTACCTATATTTCAGTACCGTAGACCTTATCCACACAGTGAGACAGGTTATACAGAAGTCGCAAGAGTATAATCAGCCGCTGTGTCTGGCATTTGTGGACTACGAGAAAGCCTTCGACTCCATCGAGACCTGGACTGTTCTGGAATCTTTGCAGCGATGCCAAGTCGATTGGCGGTACGTGAAGGTACTGAGAAGCCTGTACAGTATGGCGTCGATGTCCGTCCAAGTTTTGTCTTATGATTCTGTAATCATAAGACAAAACCCATCCAGTTGCTCAGAGGAGTGAGACAGGGGGATGTCATCTCTCCGAAACTGTTCTCCAACGCACTGGAGGATGTCTTCAAAACCCTAGACTGGAACGGATTGGGCATCAACATTAATGGCGAATATCTCAGTCACCTCCACTTTGCCGACGACATAGTCATAATGGCTGAATCGTTGCAGGATCTGCGAAAAATGCTGCACAGTCTCAACGCTGCCTCACTGTCAGTCGGTCTCCGGATGAACTTGGACAAGACTAATCTAACTGGATTGGATTAAATAAAAAATTCTAATTTACGATGTTGTTTATTTAATACTTTACAAAAACCTAAAGTACTAAATAAAGTACAAAAGATTTTGAATTATTACCTCTTTTATTAGGTACTAAGTACATCATACATACCGCAAAAAATATGAATTGTCTGGTAGCAGTCATAAAATTACAAAAATGCGCTACTTTGCGCTTCGGTCCTATGTTTAGTATGTACTTTTTGAAGTACATTAGAAAATTAGTAGTCTAGGTTGTTAAAAATTGCAGGACTTGTGGGGTTAAAGCATATGCCACAGGAGCCACTTTTGTTGTAGTAATCGATTATGATAAATCAGTGTGAATGCAGTATAATTGGGTGAATGGAGTCGGGCAACTAAAAAATGTGCCATCGACAAAAAACTCGTCTGATTCTTCAATGATTTTCATGTTTTTTTCGGAGCAGAAGACCATAATGCAGTGGCGTAGCCACTATGTATTATGGCCATCTATTAAATCATTTATTAAATTATTTTCGATTATCATATTGTAATAACTAATCTATGGCGTCCTATCTATTATATCGATTGGCCCGGCAGCGCCGGCCGCCCGAACGTAGCCGATCGTTGGCGGAATCAGTCGAGAGTTAACCACAGCGCGGAGCGCACGCTTGTTTGCGACTTGACAAACGATTTGATCGTCAACCATTATTGTACTAGCCTATAATCCTTCTATCAGAAGCTCTATGAGCTCTAATAAACTGTTTGCCGATAAATTGATTTTAATTCTAAATCACTACGTGCTACAGTGTAGTAGGATCCCACATTAGCAACCCCTACATTGGTGGCTCCTACATTGGTGACCCGTTCTAACCAGGGTCCGAAAACCTTTAAAATTTGCGGTAAAGGTATGCCGTAAAGGTAGAAATTCTAGGTTACATTTAAGATAAAGGTAACCGATATTTGGGTTAGCGAAACCTATAAACGTGTTACCTCTAGCTTTGGTTACCGGTGTTAATATCGGTTACCGAAAAAGGTCCTTGATTTAGAAAGGAATTAATAATGGCAACGCTAGCGATTTTTTGCCGTATCGTCGGCATTATAAATGATTCAGAAAGTAATCTATCTTCATCCGCGTAATTTGAAGATTTTCTTGTTGTTTTTGCATTCAATTATTAAAATATACTCATCTGCATTAATAAAGTGACTTTATTTTTTAAATTAAAAAACATTCTGTCTACAGAAACTGGGTAGTGACCGTTAGTACTTTAATATATTTGGAATGACTATTAATTAGACCTTATTTAACTGTCAATATATACTCGGTGAGATTCTTAAACACCACATTGCATTGTGGTCACAACTTAGCCCGATTAATGGTGGGTCTACTCGGAGTCAGGGAAAATTAGAAATGTATTGGGAAGTAATCCATTTTCATCCGCGCCACTTTAAGAGTTATTTGTTGCTTATGCATGAAATAATTAAAATATACCCCTCTACGTTGAGAACATGACTATATTTTGGTTTTTTCTTTAGATTTTGTATATTCTCTAACTATCGAAAATGTAGATAGTTATAAATTCTTTGCGATTTCGCAGTTTCGTAGTTATTTAATTTAAAACTTAATGCCAGCTAGTGTTGTTGCGATAGCGATAGTCTATCGATAGTATCGATAGGCTATCTGTATTTTCGATACTATCGATTACGATCAAAATGTGAATTTATTAATCTATTTAGCAAGCAATTTATTTTAAAATTCATCTAATATTACGCATTGGTGAAGCTAATCCGAGATGGTAGCCAACTTTTTTGTTTATGGGCTGATTTCGATAAAACTCAATTTGATACTTTATTTTGAAAAGAAAATAGCAACTGAATTATAAAATAACAAATATCCATAATGGTGGGCAACTTGTTTGTTCATGGACTGATTTAGTTAAAACTGGACTTGGGACCATTAATTTGACATGAGATTAACGGCGGTATGGTATAAATGTCAAAATACCAAGATGGCGACCAACTTTTATGTTTATGGACCGGTTTTGTAGTAACTTGGTTTAGACAAGGTTTTGAACAATATTTTAACATGAAATGTAAATCAACTTGTCAAATAAGATGCCACACAGACAGACATTAGAAAACAACGATAATATTCAAATATCTCAAAAACTATGCGTCGTAGCGAAAAAATAACGAACATTTATGCCCCCTTTATAACTCCTAACACAACCATGGCCATGCTATATAATGACCTTACTTGACCTTGACACTCACTTTTTTTAATTTTGTGAAAAATATATCTTAATGGTCCTGTAAACATTAATTGATTGATTGAGAATGGTAATATAGTTCCAATTATTAACGAAGCAATGTTAAAAATGACAAAAATCAAACATGTCGGCCTATATTTTGTTCATGGACCGATTTTGTTAAAAATTGGCTTAGGACCATTATTTTGACATGAGGTTAATAACGGTATGATATAAATGTCAAAAATCCAAGAAGGCAACCAATTTTTATGTTTATGGACTGGTTTTGTTGTAACTTGGTTTAGAACAATATTTATGAAATGAAAATCAATTTGTCAAATAAGATGCCACACAGACAGACATTAGAAAAAAACAATAATATTCAAATATCTCTAAAACTATGCGTCGTAGCGAAAAAATAACGAAAATTTGTGCCCCCTTTATAACCCTTAACACAACCATGGCCATGCTATATAATGACCTTACTTGACCTTGACACTCACTTTTTTTTACTTTGTGAAAAATATATCTTAATGGTCCTGTAAACATTAATTGATTGATTGAGAATGGTAAGATAGTTCCAATTATTAACGAAGCAATGTTAAAAATGACAAAAATCCAACATGTCGGCCTATATTTCGTTCATGGACCGATTTTGTTAAAACTTGGCTTGGGAATGTTTATGGACTGGTTTTGTTGTAACTTGGTTTAGAACAATATTTTGACATGAAATGAAAATCAATTTGTCAAATAAGATGCCACACAGACAAACATTAGAAAAAAACAATAATATTCAAATATCTCGAAAACTATGCGTCGTAGCGAAAAAATAACAAAAATTTGTGCCCCCTTTATAACCTTTAACACAACCATGGCCATGCTATATAATGACCTTACTTGACCTTGACACTCACTTTTTTTAACTTTGTGAAAAATATATCTTAATGGTCCTGTAAACATTAATTGATTGATTGAGAATGGTAAGATAGTTCCAATTATTAACGAAGCAATGTTAAAAATGACAAAAATCCAACATGTCGGCCTATATATTTATATTGCCTATATATTTATTTATATGCCTATATATTTATATATATTTTTTTCTGCTGTATACCGATTCAACAAAGCTGCCGCTAACAAGGATGCGAAGCTCAATACATCGTTGCTGGGTGTCGGAGGTGAAAAAAAACCGATATACGTTGCGGAGCATCTGTCACCCGCCTTCAAGTCTTTGCACGCGGCTGCGCGGAAGAGAGGGAAAGAACTCGGTTATCAATTTGTATGGGTTCGCAACGGTAGAATTTATGTCCGAAAAACATCTGATTCTCAACACATACTTGTAAAGAATGAAGATAGTCTTAGTCTTATCTGTTGATTTTTACAGTAATATTTATAGTGATGTATTATCAGTAACAAATAACTTTAAAAATGGCGGTATCTCTGTATTACCAGAACGTTCGTGGGCTAAAGTCTAAAACTTTGGACGTATGTAATGCAGTTCTGTGTAATAATTACAGTATTGTTTGTTTGAGTGAGACATGGTTGAATAATAACATTGTTTCCTCTGAAATATTCGACAGTCGATATTGTGTGGAGCGCAGAGACCGGAATGAAAGATTTTTGAGGCATTTTAATAAGCACCATGGAGGAGGTGTGCTAATAGCTGTATCAAAGAGTATCGAATATACTTTGAGGAAGGATTGGCAATCTGATCTGGTTGAGGATTTATGGATTCAGATTAAATTGAACAACACTACTACGGTTAACTTGTGCACAGTTTATCTACCGGAATATTTGCCTTCCAGTATCTTTGTTGAATTCATTCAAAAATGTATTAAGGTTATTGACTCTTGCCAAGATGCAAAAACTTGTATCGTCGGTGATTTTAATCTGTCTAATGTTATATGGTCACCCGTATCTGATGTACCCTTAAACTGTGCCTGTGAAAAGTCTAAAGCTATTTACGAGATGTTTCAAATGACCAATACTACACAACTGAATTATGTACTAAATCATAATAATAGGATACTGGACTTGGCGATTGTGGACTGCGCTGATTCCTTCTCACTAGCCGAGGCCTCACCGATCAGTCGTCTCGACGAACACCACCCTTCTTTCGAAATATTAATCTCATGCAAACGCGCACGTAGTATGGTTTTGAATGACACTTTAATTACCAAACTATGTTTCTACAAAACCAACTATGAGGAATGTAAAAGGGCCCTCCAGGAGATTGATTGGGAGTTTAGTGCATCTTCCATGGATTGTGACGAGTTTGTCCAATATTTCTACAATCGTCTTTGGGACATAATTGTCAAATTCACCCCTAAAACTAAATTGCGTAGCAATAAATATCCTGTTTGGTTCTCGAAGAGTCTTGTTAAAACCCTCAAAATTAAATTTAAATATCACCAACGTTACAAAGTTCACGGTAACCCTAGGGATTATAACACTTTTTCAATGCTAAGGTCAAGAGTAAAAATCCTTCTTGAGGAATGCTTCTCTTCTTATATTTCGCGAGTGGAATGTGATCTTTCAATAAACATTAAGGCCTTCTGGCGATATACAAAAAGCAAAAGAATTACAAACGACTATCCCAGTCAAATGCGATATGATGACCGCACTGTGAATAATGGCCAAGACATCGTCAATCTGTTTGCTGAATATTTCTCTTCGGTATACAGTGCACATTCTGCTTCTGGTTACGTTCCGAGTTTTCCGTCTGCTAACTTCACTCTATCTAGATTATCAGTGTCATTATGTAACATAGTGTCCTCACTAAAAAATGTGGACCTGTCTAAAAGCGCTGGTCCTGATGGCATTCCACCAATTTTTCTACGTTTCTGCGCTGATGAACTAGCGATACCACTATTTATTATTTATAACAAATCTCTGGAGTGTGGCGTATTTCCATCGTTATGGAAAATAGCCTATATTACACCTATTTTTAAAAGTGGTCTAAAATATGACATAACCAACTATCGCCCTATAAGTTTGTTGGTTTGGTTTGCTAAAATTTTTGAGGGTCTCGTGTATACACAGGTCTATGCTCACTTTAGGCATATTCTTAGTCCTTACCAGCACGGGTTTGTTACCGGGCGATCCACTACTTCTAATTTATTAGTATATACCACCTACCTTTGTGAGAGCTTTAACAGTAAATATCAAACAGACTCCATATACACAGATTTTTCTAAGGCTTTCGATCGTGTAAGTCATTCTGTTCTTCTAACAAAGCTTCATCACCTGGGTATCCATGGCAACCTACATCGTTGGTTCACATCGTATCTGTCTGATCGCTCCCAACTTGTGGCATTGAGCGGTTTCGAGTCTGTTCCTTTCCTTGCGACATCTGGAGTGCCTCAGGGCTCAAATCTTGGTCCGCTGTTGTTTTTAGTCTTCATTAACGACTTACTGGGCACATTTAGGAGCAATTGTCTTGCATACGCAGACGACATAAAAATTTTCCGTCAAATATGCGACCCCAGTGACTGCCTATTACTTCAGAATGACATTGAGATCCTGAGCAAGTGGTGTGTTGATAATCATATGGCGCTCAACACAAAGAAGTGCCAAGTCATTACTTTCACTCGAAGCAAGGGTCCTTTACTGTTTGATTATAAAATAGATGGAAATACCCTAGGCCGTGTAAGTACTGTAAGAGATTTAGGTGTCATATTTGATACTGCCTTATCTTTCAGGTCACACTATGATCATATTTGTACTCAAGCCAATAGAATGTTAAATTTTGTCATACGAACTGCAAGACCATTTAAAAAGGAAACTTCTTGGATTGTTCTCTATTGTGCACTGGTCCGTAGCATTCTGGAATACTGCTCTACAGTTTGGTCACCAATCTACAACGTGCATAAGGACAGAGTTGAGTCTATCCAGCGTCGGTTTGTCAGGACTTTGTGTGCAAGGTTGGGCATTAGACGCAAAATTCCTGAGTATACCCAACGTTTAAGTAGATTTAAAATGAGTACTCTTGAAGACCGAAGGTGGGTTTCTGACTTGTGCAACTTGCACAAAATTGCCAATGGATATTCCGACGGTCAGCTGCTCGAAAGGTTGCAGATTAAGGTTCCAAACAGATCTGTGCGAAATCCACAACTTTTTGTTGTTCCTCCTACTAATAATAATGTGTCCCGAAACAGTCCATTACTGAGATTGTGCACAAGTTACAACGAAGTTTGTGTTCATTTGGACATTTTTGATTGTAGCATCAACATTTTGAGAAATGTATTATACAAAATTTTATCTGGTAAATAGAACATAATTATTGGTTTCCTTTTCTTTTTCCTATATACCGATTCTACTCTGGTTCTGTTTAGTTTGTGTATTTTGGTTTATGTATCATTTGCATTGTTAACATGATTTGGTGAATGCTGTGTACAATTATAATAGGATAGCAGTTTTATATTGTTACTGTGAAATGTTATGTGCTATACTTCCTTATTCTGTTATCTGTTTTTGTACCATTAAAATAAATAAATAAATAAATAAATAAATAAATATATTTCGTTCATGGACCGATTTTGTTAAAACTTGGCTTGGGAATGTTTATGGACTGGTTTTGTTGTAACTTGGTTTAGAACAATATTTTGACATGAAATGAAAATCAATTTGTCAAATAAGATGCCACACAGACAAACATTAGAAAAAAACAATAATATTCAAATATCTCGAAAACTATGCGTCGTAGCGAAAAAATAACGAAAATTTGTACCCCCTTTATAACTCTTAACACAACCATGGCCATGCTATATAATGACCTTACTTGACCTTGACACTCACTTTTTTAACTTTGTCAAGGTCAAGTAAGGTCGTTATATAGAACGACCATGGTCGTGTTCAGGGTTATTAAGGGGGCATAAATTTTCATTATTTTTTCGCTACGGCGCATTGTTTTCGAGATATTTTAATTTTATTGATTTTTTCTAGTCTATGTATCATCGTATTTACGAAACGGATTTCATTGCATGTCAAAATATTATTCCAACTAAGTTTCAACAAAATCGGTTCATAAACATATCATGGGCGCTATTTTGAATTTCACAAGTTTACGTTCTCTTTTTTTTAAATAGCATATTAATCTCAGTATATATTATAATATATATAAAAATATTTATTATCATAACAAATATCAATTATAAAAGTATAACGAAATGCGTTTTTTTTTTCATACGTATGCGTCTTATCACACTTTAATAAGATATAATAATAAAATATTACAAATGTGAAAGTATGTCTGGATGTTTATATTTGTATTGATTTTGCGCTTCAACTATTAGATGGATTTAGATGAAATTTGAAATAAAGATTGTTTGTACCCTGGATTAACACATAGGATACTTTTTGTAGGAAAAGATCCTATTTTTACGGAGAAAATCGTACATTTTACTACAATTTGCGATGTTACATTTTGAGGTATTCGTCTCCTTAGTGTATATTATTTTTATTTTAAAGTAAACGTAGTCCGTCTCATGACTAATTAATATTTCTAGTAGAACTATGACACTCGGGTAGACCAAACTATCCAAAATTCGCTATGAAACTGGAAAAAGAAAGATACGCTAACCGCGATCGGGCGACCTCCTCACTTACTAACAAATAAGATAGGAGCCGGTCGCTCTTTGAATATACCAACCGACGACCGAGACGAAACGACGCGACGGGTGCGAGTGAGATAGACAGCGCGTCATAGCGCGTGCCGAGGTGTCGCGAGATCTCACGAAATAAAGGTAATTTTAATAAGGTTACCGGTATTACGTACCGGTTGTATAATACGCCAAAAGCTTACCTTTTTAAAATACCGGCATAAAAATAAAGGTGGTTACCAAATAATACCGGTATTTGCGGTACCGGTTTCGGTCCTTGGTTCTAACACGCCATGGCTAGTGGCGGTGGAGACGATCGCGGCGGCGGGGGCGGAGGTCACAACAGTGACGAAGAATCCCCCGAGGTTCATAGGTGCACAGTGAAAGTAGCCCCTTTCTACCCCAACAACCCATCTCTATGGTTTAGCCAGCTGGAGAGCCAGTTTGCTTTGGCTAAAATCAAGACGGATGCGACGAAATACCACTACGTAACGGGCAGTCTCGACCCCGTGTATGCTGCCGAAATTGAGGACATTATCAAGGCGCCACCCGCACCGGACAAGTACATTCGGCTCAAAACGGAACTAACGAAACGACTTTCTGCCACTCGCGAAAAAAATGTTCGACAGCTTTTGGTACACGAAGAGCTTGGAGACCGAAAACCGAGCCAATTCCTGCGACACTTGCAACATCTGGCAGGGTCAGGCGTGCCGGAAGAGTTCATAAAAAGCATCTGGACCAGCCGATTACCTAGCGGTATGCAAATTATCGTCGCGTCGCAGGATGACACCAGCCTGGAGAAACTAACGGACCTGGCCGATAAAGTTCACGACATCGCGCCACCCAGCTCGCAAGTAGCTGCTACGAGTAGTACATCATCAGCCCACCCCTGCAATGCCAGCTGCAGTAGTGAGATCGCTGCTTTGAGGAAGGAGATGAAGGCGATGAGTACCAAGTTAGACCGGTTGCCATCACGCTCGACGGATACGAAGTCCCAGCATCGCGGTCGCAGCCAGAATCGCGGTCGCGGCAGGTCATCGACGAGGTCTCAATCGAACTACAAAAAGTTCCCGGTTTGTTGGTATCACTCGACATTCGGCGATGATGCGAACAAGTGCGTCAAGCCCTGTGACTATTCGGGAAAAGGCCAGGGCAATCTGTAAACATGGCCGGCGGCGGTTGCCCTAACAGTGGCCGGTTATTTGTAACTGATCAGCGCTCTATAATACAGTTTTTAGTGGATACAGGTAGTGATCTGTGCGTATATCCGAAATCGGCTCTTAGCGATCGTTATCGTCAAAAGACTAACTACGAACTAAGTGCAGCAAACGGTTCAGTTATAAACACCTACTGTACGGTTCACAACCGTGCAATATTTTGAGCTAGCATTGCGACCTACTTTTGGACAGCCGCGCGCGTCATTCGACTGCTTTTTAATAATTCTAGTGTTTTTATATATTTCACTCTAAGCGCACGTGCCGCTCTAACTTAGCTTACGAGTTACGAAAACTCTCGCGAAAAACTACGTCAGAGATCCACAGCCACGAGAGCTGACTGTAATCTTAACTTATAATAAACCTTCATCTATAATCAACATCTACATCTTTGATTCAACAATCTATCTAAACGATTAAGGACTGCCGCTCATATCTAGCGACGGCCCCTACATCGTTTTGGTCCTTCGAGCCTGTTTTGTGTAATTATTATCTGCGGTAGCGAATCGGTTTGACTGGCCTCCCAGAAGCGGGTTTCACCAGTTGAATTGAGAAGGATTATCGCACATACCGTGGTGAGTAATTTTCACGAAATAACCAACGAACCAACGGAACTATGGCAACTAACGAATTGATCCAGAACCAAAGGATCTGCTTTGAGAAGATAAAAAGGTTCTGCTAAGACGGTCAAACGAGAAAGACCTCTAAATATCTACAAGAGCATATGGACGAGTTAGAAGTTCTCTGGATAGAGTTTGAGAGCAACAACGATGTCCTTTCTACCCTGGAACGAAAAGAAGGGGACTATTTCGAGGACAACGTCTATGAAAAAACTAAGGCACTGTACTTAGGAACGAAACGGAAAATTAGAACAGCTCAACTAACACTTGCCGTCCAAAATCCTGACACCGAACAAGGTCAATCTGATGAAGATAATTCTAACCCAGAGAAGATAACCGTAGAAAATAAACAGCTGCTGAAAAGGCAACTTCAAAACTTTTGCGCCTTCGAAAAAACTGTTTCGAAAATAAACGTCTTCGCGTTGGAGGAAAAATGGGAGCTGGAGGATAGCCTCGCCATACTTAAAAACCGGTGGGATGCTATCGATAAATTGCACTGGGAGCTTAACTTCAATCTTCAAGGCGATCAAGCTTACAGTGGTCAATACCGTGACCTAGAGATTATGTATGACAAGCTGAAAAAAGACATCAACAAGAAAATTTGGGCTGACGATCATAGCCAAAAATCCACACCTAAAGTGGATATTCCTGAGTTCAACGGAAACTATAACCAGTGGGTGTCGTTTCGCGATCTTTATGTCGAAACTATCCATTCCAGTAAGTGGCTAACGAAGTCTCAAAAAATGCAACATCTCAAGTCAAAACTGAAAGGCGAGCCAGAGAAGTTAGTGCAGCATCTGAATATTAGTGCAGACAACTACGACTCGTGCTGGGACATCTTAACGAGTCGCTACGAAAATAAGAGGCTGCTATTTTCATCATACGCAAATACGCTTCTTAACCTGCCTACTATTCAAGTCGCTAACGCTAGTAATCTCAAAAGAATGCACGACACTATACTGGAGTGTGTAAACGGCCTTACGAACATAGGTGTCGACGTATCTACATGGGACCCACTACTAGTGCACTTGATGTTACCAAAACTTGATACAGCAACGTACAGCGACTACATACACGATTTGGAAAGCCCACGCGATCTTCCCGATTTAACAGAGTTGCTCCATTTCCTGGAAGGAAAGTTTATGGCCTTCGAGACGTTAAAACAAACTCAAGCCACCACCAGCAAACAAGATTTTTCGCAAAAGAATCCTTCCTCATGGCCGTATAAAAATCAAAAATTATTTAGCCAGCAACAAAGGTGGTCGAACTTTAAACGACATGAAAAATGGACAAACTCACACTATACGACCCGATTTATTTGTACACTTTGCAAAAGTGCACATACTTTAATGAATTGCAAACTGTTCAACGAAATGAACGTAGCAACACGCAATGAGCACGTGACAAATTTACAACTGTGCAGAAACTGTTTATTTAATCACAAAGGCCAAGATTGTAAATCTACAAAATCTTGTCGATTATGCTCCAAGAGTCATCACACTCTTTTACATATGGATGGTCAACCTTCGGGAAAATCAACCACTTCACAGCCTCGATCTGCAAATCACGTCAATAGCGACGACAACGAGGTCCTGTTGACGACGGCCCAGCTTCTCACAAAGGACATAGAAGGAAACTATGTCGTATTACGAGCGCTTATTGATCAAGGTTCTCAGGTATCACTCATCACAGAGAACGCCGCTCAACGCCTACGGTTAAACAGAAGAAAACTGAGCGCCGTAATCTCTGGAGTAGGAAAATCTCTAGGGAACAGTAAAGGACTCTTAACACTTGAATGCAAATCATTGCATTCAGATTTTACATTCACGACGGATGTGCTAATTATGAACAAATTAGTGAATAACTTGCCCAGCACTACCCTAACCACAACAAAGTGGGAGCATCTACAAAATTTAAAACTGGCGGACCCTGATTTCTACGTATCGGGCCCTATCGATGTATTGCTGGGAGCAGACATTTACTCGCTGATAATCCAGGATGGTGTGTTAAAGCAAGACGACAAGTCACCGGTCGCGTAACACACTAAGCTCGGTTGGATTTTATGTGGTAATGTTTACAAAACTTTTAATTGCCTCGTAACATTGAACAACACTGAAAACCTAAGTAAATTCTGGGAGAACGAGGAAATTCCTAACGACAACGAAGCTACAAGCAGTGACGATTACTGCGAGCGGCACTATGTACAAACAACCGAGAGGCTAAGCACGGGTCAATACGTAGTACAGATGCCTATGAAACAAAATGTCGAAGAAAACTTGGGTAAATCAAGGCCACGAGCGCTGTCCCAGTTTCTGCAACTAGAACGAAAAATGACTAAGCAAGAGTATTTTGCAAAACAATATAGGCAATTTATCGCTGAATATCAAGAACTAGGTCACATGCAACCGGCCGCACTGTCAACAAACCATCAACATCAAATACAAGCATTTCTCCCTCATCACGGAGTCATAAGGGAGGAATCTACCACCACTAAACTGAGAGTCGTTTTCAACGCATCTATGAAAACCGATACCGGGTACTCTCTGAACGATTTAATGGAAAAAGGGCCTAACTTGCAGAAAGATATAATGTCGCTTATTATCAAGTGGAGAAGTTATAAATACGCGCTAACAGCTGACATTGAGAAGATGTTTCGAGCTATCTTTTTACACGAAAAGCAACGACCGCTACAAAAAATAATTTGGCGATCTTCCCCACGCGATTTACTACAAGAAATGGAACTTACCACGGTAACCTACGGAACCAAGGCGGCTCCTTTCCTGGCTATGCGAACACTTCAACAGCTCGCCGATGACGAGGGAAATGCATTTCCTATGGCTGTCAAAGCTTTACGTCATCAATTCTACATGGATGATGTAATAACCGGTCATAGCACAATCGACGGTGCGCGAACTCTGCAAAAAGAACTCTATGACTTACTACAGAAAGGTGGATTTACTTTGAGGAAGTGGGCCAGCAACGAACCGGCTGTCCTACAAGATGTATCTGAAAAGCAGAAAAGCCAGCAAAATATTTCAACTTCAAACAAGATGCTCCTACAAAGACTCTGGGTCTAGGCTGGAACACGACGACAGATACATTTTGTTTTGACTGGAATGTGTCGGCACGTGACTCGGATAAGTACACAAAGCGAATGCTACTATCCGACATTAGCAAGCTATATGATCCTCTTGGTTGGATTTCACCTGTTATAATCGAGACGAAACTATTATTCCAAAGACTGTGGTCTAGCAGCGTCGGATGGGATGAACCTATCCCTGGGGATATAGCTAAAGCCTGGGAGAAAATACGCTCAGAATTAATAAACATTAAAACAATATCAATACCACGATGGATAAACGGAGTAAACAAGCGCATCGAGTTACATGGATTTTGTGACGCAAGCGAGAAGGCATACGCTTGCGTCATATACACGAGAACGATGAGCGAACAAGGCGAATACGTCACTACTTTGTTATCAGGAAAAACGAAGGTAGCGCCTACGAAATCGAAACCGTCCTTGCCTAGACTAGAATTATGTGGGGCATTGTTACTAGCTAGGCTTATGGAAAAAGTCAAAACAGCCCTCTCCGAGTACGAACTTAGCACGCAATGCTGGACGGACTCACAAGTCGTGCTGGCATGGCTCCAAGGAATCAACAAAAAATGGGATAAATACATTTCTAACCGAACGACAGTTATTAACGAAATCGTACCCGCATCTCAATGGAGCTATGTAAAATCAAAAGAGAACCCTGCTGACTGTGCCACCAGGGGCCTTCTGCCTTCTCAACTGACGAGTTTTTTGCTTTGGTGGGAGGGACCTCAGTGGCTCAAAATCGGAACACTAAACGACGAGCATAAAAACAAACCATTTTCGACTAATGAAGAATTGGCATACGATTGTTGCGTAATACAACAAACAACCGAGCACACTTTGATCGATCAGCTGTTGGAAAAACGTAGCACGATGACGAGTGCAACCCGATGCCTTGCTTACGTGCTCCGATTTATTACGGTGACTAAAAGTAAACAACATTCAAAGTCACAATATTTGACAATAAATGAAATAGACGAAGCTAGAGAACGCATAGTGAAGCACGTTCAGCGACAGAGTTTCTTAGACGATGTTGTGAGCTTACAAAAGAATGCTTGTTTGGCCTCCAAAAGTAAACTCCTGAACTTAACACCATTCTTAGACGATAAGGGAATACTAAGAGTGGGTGGACGATTGCGAAACTCCGTTCTAGCCGAACAAACGAAACATCCAGCCCTCCTGCCGCACAGTGGACGACTTACGGAGCTAGTGATTGACCAAGCCCATAAACAAACCTTGCATGGAGGAGTCCGGCTGACATTAGCGCAAACGAGACAGCGATACTGGATTCTTGGAGGGAATCGCGCAGTAAAACGATTACTTAAAGATTGTGTCCGTTGCCACCGTTTTAAAATAACCAAGAACGAGCAGATCATGGGTGACTTACCTGAGGAGAGAGTATCACCATCGCGCCCATTCACTCACTGTGGCGTCGACTTTACTGGTCACGTCGAAGTAAAGTTAAATAAAGGAAGGGGTGTCAAAACATCTAAAGGGTATATTGCTATATTCATATGCATGGCTACGAAAGCAGTGCATATTGAATTGGTGTCAGACTTGAGCAGCCAGACGTTCCTCGGAGCACTGAAACGTATGTGTGCAAGACGCGGGACTCCAAAACATATATATTCTGACAACGGTGATGGGTTTATGAGCAAAAAGAAACAACAGGATGCGGATTTACTTAGGTTTAATATTTAGGTAATAGCAAACGAGATATGTAGATCAATACAGGAATGGACGAATGACAGTTCAGATGACAGATGAATAGACCTTTTTTTTTTTTTTAATTCAATCAAAACTAGTGATGCGTTTACAACTCAACACTGGCCCTTAAACCATTACTATCTTAATACAATGCTGGCCCTTAAATAAAAACATCTAATAAGTAGGTCTTTGTTGTATATACCATTTAAATGTACCAACAAATCTCAAGACAAGTATACCAAAAATAATAATTAATATATAACACTCTGTATACATAAAAGAAAAATTATGACCCTGTATAAAGAATACAAATTTTTCAATGTGAAAGTAAGACCAAAACAATTAAATTACCACTAAAAATTAAGTAAGTAAATTAAAAATCACCCATTGACAACCCTAACTGTTTAACAAATAGAACATGTTTATCTTTTGTTAAAGGTTTGGTGAGGATATCAGCAGTCATACTATCAGTAGATAAATATTTCATTACAACTGTACCCTTATTCATAATACCACGTATGAAGTGGTGTCTTACATCAATGTGTTTTGTTCTGGCATGATACATAGGATTAATACATAATTTTTGAGCTGATTGACTATCATTATACATAGTTATGTTAACATTCTTACCTAACAGTTCATATAAGAAAGTACGGGTAAATAACGCTTCCTTACACGCGTCAGATACAGCCATGTACTCGGCCTCCGTGCTAGATAGAGCGACAGTTTTCTGTTTTCGACTTTCCCATGAGATGACCGAGTTACCAAGCTTGAATACATACCCTGTGTAAGACTTACGATCTACCTCACTGGCCGCCCAGTCTGCGTCAACGAAGGAAGTGACATCCAAGCCGCTCTTTTGAAAAATTAAACAATAATTCATTGTACCTTTGAGATAACGTAGAACACGTTTCGCCGCCTTCCAATGCTCTTCAGTGTAGCAGTCGTTAAACTGACTAAGTACACTAACAGCATGGGATATATCAGGTCTGGTACAGACTGCAACATACATAAGACAACCAATTAAATTTCTATAATTGTATTTATCTTGTGTCTCTTTTCCCACTGTAAACTTTATTCCCTTTTCCATGGGTGTATTCGATGGTTTACAGTCCGACATATTAAATTTTTCTAAAACATTCTTGATATAAGTAGATTGATCAAGAGTAATTTTATCCTCTTTTCTGCATAGTCTCATGCCTAGTATTTGATGAGCTGGACCAAGGTCTTTCATCTCAAACTCTTTCATGAGCTGTGTTTTTATTTCAGTCCTTTTTAGTGAATGTTTGGAAGTAAATAATAAAATGTCATCGACGTACAGGGCTATTATTATTAATTCTTTTCCATAAGACTGTAAATAGACACATGGTTCTGAGGATAGTTTTGTGAAATTCATCTTCTCTATGAGAACATAATTTATTTTCTCATACCAAGATTTTGAAGCTTGTTTTAAACCGTAGATGGCTTTATTCAATTTATAGACATAGTTTTCTTTACCTTTTATTACATAGCCTTCTGGTTGTTCCATGTACACTGTCTCTTTCAGGTCTCCATTCAGGAAGGCAGTTTTCACATCTAAATGATCAATATCTAGACTGTATTCTGCAGCCACAGCAAGTAGAGTGCGGATGGTTGAGTATCTCACAACTGGTGAGAATGTCTCTTCATAGTCAATTCCATACTGTTGTGTGTAGCCTTTTGCTACAAGTCGTGCCTTGTACTTCAACATCTCTCCATTAAGACCAAGTTTCCTTTTAAAAACCCACTTGCATTTCACAGGTTTCTGATCTTTAGGCCTTTCAGTGAGTGTCCAGCAGTTATTGTCTATAAAAGATTGATACTCATCTGACATTGCTGACTTCCAGCTGCTTGCATCCGCACCACTCAGGGCTTCTTGCACAGTAGTAGGCTCGCAGTCACTGCTTGTGTTTTGTATCACCATGAGGGATACATAGTCGGTATCAGAAGACTCGTCAGCCAATGTTGATTCCCCTGGAATGTACGTTTCATCCAAAGGATCATCTGCTTCAGAGCTACTACTACTTCCGGAGTCATTCACTGTGATTATACTTTCTCGTCGCAATCTGTCATCAGATTCATCATTTTCATTCACAGTGGATGTCTCCGACTGCTGAGGAGACTCGGAAGTATTAAAAGTACTACTATCTAATGTACTTTCAGTACTAGTTCCCTGTGTACTTATGATTTCAACAAACATATGATTTGTATAATCATCATCATCATGTGACAGTTTTTTATAAAATTTGTTTTCAAAAAATGTTACATTTCTAGCTTTGATCAAATTTGTAGGACATGAGGGTTCTAATAGTCTGTATCCCTTTGTTTCTTCACAATACCCTACAAAAATATATGGCTTAGTTTTTGGATCAAGTTTCTTTCTATTGTGAATAATGGCATAGGCAAGACAACCAAATATATGTAAATGAGCAAGGTTCACCTTTTTATTGCTCCACTTTTCTTCTGGTGTAACACCCATGACTGCCTTTGTTGGAGTCCTGTTTTTCAGATACACAGCGGTGTTGACTGCCTCAGCCCAAAATTTGTCACCAAGTCCAGCATCTCGAAGCATACATCGGGCTTTTTCCATTACAGTTCTATTCGCTCGTTCTGCCACACCGTTCTGCTGTGGAGAGTGAGGAACTGTGGTTTGATGTCTGATGCCATGTTGTTTCAGGAATGCCTGGAATTTTAAATTAACATATTCACCTCCATTATCACTTCTCAAGACTTTAATTTTTTTGTTAGTTTGATTTTCTACTAAAGCTTTAAAAAACTTGAAATTCTCATAAACCTCATCCTTTGTCTTCAAAAAATAAACAAAAGTTTTTCTAGTATAATCATCTATAAATAAAAGAAAATACTTTGCACCACTGAATGAAGTAGTGGGCATAGGACCACACAGGTCTGTATGCACCAACCCTAACACCTCTGTAGCTCTAGTGTGTGATTTCTTAGGAAACGGTAATTTATTCTGTTTGCCCTCAACACAAGCTATACAAGGAATGTAATTTTCTGAACAATAATTAATGCCAGTGACCATACCTTGTTTAAGTAGTGACATACTCCTGGAATTTAGATGTCCCAGCCGACGATGCCAAACATCCTGGCTCTCCTTAGCTACCTTTTCATTGGTTGATAGCTGAACTTCAGACTCTGGTACTTCTGTCACCTGTTGTGCCTCTGCACACTGTGTGCCTAGGTTAATCATCTCATCAGATGTGACCACCTGATCACTCATCTCTCTGCACGGAAGCCGACCTATGGTGTCTAACTGATATACACCATTTCTAAGTGTAGCCGTTGCTACAATAGTTTTACCATCAAATATTTCACATTTTTGATTACTAAAACTAACTGTGTAACCTTTCCCTACTAGTGTGCTCACTGATAGTAAGTTTGTAGACAAATTTGGCACATAGTACACATTACCAATTGTCTTTACACAGTTTTTCAAACACACTTGTACGTTACCACGACCAGCAGTCTGTAGTTTTTCACCATTTGCTACACTAACGTCTTTGGGCTTCTCCTTCACAAAGTCCTGGATAATGTCCCTGTTATTACACATGTGACTGGTTGCTCCGCTGTCTATGTACCACACGTCTCTCTGGATGCTGACAGATAATGCTGTAAGTAGGGCCTTCGAACACTTTGGAGTTTCCTTTGTCTTGAAATTCTTCTTAGGACAATCTTTGATAAAATGTCCAACCTTCTTACACCTAAAACATTTTGGTGGTTTCCTTGCCACCAAAGCTGCCGCAGTCTCTGTTTTCTCATCTCGACGTTGATACTCCTGTAGAAGTTTCCCTTTCACGACATCGCTAGTCAGCTTTAAGCTAGAGTTTTCTAGTGCCATTATCAGTGGATCATAGTCTGTTGTTAACCCACTCAACATGATAACTGCTACAAACTCATCATCCAAAGGTGCATTTATATCTTGTAGCTGCTGTGACAAGCTCGTGATCTTACTCAGGTAACTTTCCATGCCATCACACTCGTTCAATTTTGTTGCAAATATTGATCTAAGTAAACCCAATCGCCGACACAAACCACTATCCTCAAATGCCTTTTTCAAGTTATTCCAAGCTTCATGTGGTGTTTCCGCATTTCTTATATGTGGAAAAACAGCCGGTTGCACTGATAAGCATATTTTTGCCAATGCTTTTTGTGCTTTTTGCTTCTTTACCTCGGTATCAAAAGCGCCGGCAGTTTCAACGTAGTACCACAATTCTTCATGTACAAGAATCATTTTCATTAGGAATTTCCAATTGGAATAATTCTCTGATCCACGTAGTTTCTCTATAGGTTGAAGTAGCTGCGAATTACTTGTAGTAGATGACATTTTGTGGTAATCTAGCACAATCCTGGAACACGACGAACAAATCCACCTCGTGGATTTAATGTATGGCGGTCAAGGTTACGTCGCCGATATGACTTTTTGAAAAAATACGTGACTTTTGCGGAAATAACTATTTATAGTTATTGTGTCCGCTCCTGGGCCCATAACCTGATGGGTTTATGAGCAAAAAGAAACAACAGGATGCGGATTTACTTAGGTTTAATATTTAGGTAATAGCAAACGAGATATGTAGATCAATACAGGAATGGACGAATGACAGTTCAGATGACAGATGAATAGACCTTTTTTTTTTTTTTAATTCAATCAAAACTAGTGATGCGTTTACAACTCAACAAACGGGACCAACTTTAAGGGTGCAGCTAAACTTCTGAAAGATGAATTCGAGCACTACGAAACCATGACATCACCTGAATTTTTCAGCGCAGTTCAGGAATTGGAAATAGAATGGCACTTCCTGTGTCCATACTGGCCCTCAGCTGCTGGAGTGTGGGAGGCAGCTGTAAAATCTATGAAATTCCACCTCCGCCGAGTGCTTGGAGAGCAAAAACTAGACTTTGAGCAATTTACAACACTGCTCGCTGAAATAGAGGCTTGTATGAACAGTCGGCCACTATGCCCACTGACTGAAGACGTAAACGATTTGAGCTATTTGACCCCGGGACACTTCCTAACTGGAACACCGATCATGTCCTTACCACAGGAACCTTGTAACGAACGACAAATTGACCTGCGTAACAAATGGAAGGTGACGGAACTCATGCATCAACATCTGTGGCGCCGATGGTCAAAAGAATATCTCCACCAGCTGCAAACGAAAAGCAAATGGTTGAAGCCAAAGGATAACATCTGCGTCGGAGACCTAGTACTGGTGAAGGAAAACCACTTACCCCCTGGAAGATGGGCTATGGCACGAGTCCTGGACCTGCACCCGGGAGCAGATGGCTACGTACGGGTCGGTTACATTGAAAAGTGAAAATAACATCCTGAAACGTCCGATATCGAAGTTAGCCCCGCTACCGAAACGCGAAACGACGTCAATTATCGATGGAGCTAATGAGAATAAACCGAAAGAAACAAAGGTCGATGGTGAAAACGAGAACACACCTAAACTGGAAATTAGAACACGGCAGAAACGGACGACACGAAGTCGCAAGTTTTGCAACAACATCACATTCTTCATATTGTCGATATTTACATTAATAACATTATCGAAAGCGAAGGCAATACCTAAACAAATGTTTGATATCAAAGAACTTGCAAATAACCGACCGATGTACTTCGATGAAATAGGAAACCTACAGCTCATTCACGATGAATGGACCTTACTTGTTTACTATAATTTGATGACATATTGGAGAGGAACTACGAAAATAAAAGGTTGCATCGACCATTTACATAACCTCTGCGAAAAAATGGATAAACAGGTATGTGGGCCTGTTATTGCACAGCTGCAGCACGAATTGCAGCAGCTCACTGACTATAACACGTTGCTCATGAGTCAACATCTCACCAGAAAGAAGAGAGGCTACTTCAACGGAGTAGGTAACCTTGCGAGAACACTATTCGGCGTTTTAGATGAAAATTTTGCTAATAAGTATGAAAATGACATCGAGAAAATGCAAGGAGATGAAAAATATTTGTTAGAACTAATAAAAAATCAGACCAGCATAGTGGAGACGGAAAACAATATGATTAAGAAAAACGAAGATTTCATGAGACAACAATTAGAAGTTATAAACAACTATCTGACCAGAGCAAACGATAGAATAAGTAGAGTGAGCACATTGAACGATATGAATGCAGCTTCTTTAACGGCAAGCCTCATGCTATCAAATTTAAGGCGAACTCAAGACCTTCTTTTGGACGCACTTATCAACATTCACAACGGGCATTTGGACCTACATCTCCTAACACCAAGCCAACTTGTATACGAATTTCAAATGATCGCCGCCAGGATATCGACGCGTCTCACATTACCGCTGAAAAATATAGAAGACAATATCAAAGACGTTTATAAACTAATATACGTCAAAGCGCGCGTCACGGCATCATATTTACTGCTGGAGGTTCATATTCCCTTGACAAGTGACGACGAATATAAAGTATTCCACGTTATACCTCTGCCCAGTCACCAACAAAATGGTGACGTCATATCGGCAGTGCCAACTACTACACACATCGCCATCAACTATAGAAAATATACGTATATTTCTATCGATCAATCGGAGATAAATCAGTGTGTCCAGATACAAGACGGAAATTACATCTGTAATACAAATCTTCCCATACATAGCCTTCATAATAATATGGCTCCATGCGAAGCAAAAATGTTTAGCCACCAGACGAACATCCATTGCGTCACAACTAAGACTCGTTGCACTGACCGTTGGATCAAACTACATATGACTAATCGGTGGCTATACCTATGCTGTGATACATGTAATACAGCTCGAGTACTATGCGAGGACAGCCTTCTGATGGCTAACTTGTCTAACGTAGGCACACTTGACATAGCAGAAGGATGTGTCCTGCAAAAAAAGGACTCTACGGTCTATGCTTACAATCACTTCGGGGGCAAAGGATTTGCTGAAATTAAAAATCTTGACGTATATGTACCAGATGTAAACATGAACTTTGTTAATAACACAAACTTCAACTTTACCTTCACGCAACTTCAGCCAATACTAAACCAAAGCGAAGAACATCGCATGTTGGATAGACTATTAAAATTGCAGATAGAAAATGAAAAACTGCCGACCAGGGAGGTCTCGGCACACGATATTCATCAATTTGCGGTCTTGTACCTCTGGTCTTGTTATCTCTGGTGGGAGGAACCGCCTTCGTCGCTTTATACATTCTAATAAAACGCTGTAAACAAAGAACGAGGGAGCAATCTAAGAGCACAGCAAAGAAAACAGAACAGACACGCGGGGTGGAGCGCCCTCAGGAACTTGAACTGCAGCAGATGCCGGTGTATCAAGAAGTAAAAAGAGCACCGAAGAAGCCCGAACGACTGTTTTCCTTTGATCAAAACACGCCATAATTTAAACTTCAATTTATTTGCTTTGTAAAGGCTTGATGGATCACTTACGTTGTTGTTGCCCTTTTTTCCCTCGGGAGCATGTACGGTTCACAACCGTGCAATATTTTGAGCTAGCATTGCGACCTACTTTTGGACAGCCGCGCGCGTCATTCGACTGCTTTTTAATAATTCTAGTGTTTTTATATATTTCACTCTAAGCGCACGCGCCGCGCTCTAACTTAGCTTACGAGTTACGAAAACTCTCGCGAACAACTACGTCAGAGATCCACAGCCACGAGAGCTGACTGTAATCTTAACTTATAATAAACCTTCATCTATTATCAACATCTACATCTTTGATTCAACAATCTATCTAAACGATTAAGGACTGCCGCTCATATCTAGCGACGGCCCCTACACCTACGGCTACATTAATTTAGTGCTAAATTTAGGACTGCGCCGTGATTTTGCTTGCCAATTTTTTGTGGCCGATGTAACTAAGCCAATAATTGGTGTCGATTTTTTATCACATTTTAATATTGTCATAGATGTGCGCAATAAACGTTTGGTAGATAGCCATACTACGCTTTCGACCATGGGTTTGCTTGCGAATTCTGATAGCGTCTCTTCAGTGAAGGTAAGTACTGGTGACACCGTATATCATAGAATACTCACAGACTTCCCAGAAGTGACACGCCCATCAGGCATGCATCGTACACTCACGCACAATACAGTACATCATATTAAAACTACACCTGGACCACCTGTATCTTGTTCACCTCGAAGGCTGGCACCTGATAAATTAAAAATAGCTAGGGATGAGTTTGATGCAGTGTTGCGTATAGGTAGGTACATGTCGACCCTCTGAATCGCCTTGGGCGTCCCCACTACACCTGGCGTCCAAAAAGGACAACGGCTGGCGCCCTTGCGGCGACTATCGTATGTTAAACGCCAGAACCGTACCTGACAAATATCCTATCCGCCATATACACGATTTTTCACATAGCCTTGCAGGTTGTACTATATTTTCAACTATTGATCTAGTGAAGGCGTATAATCAAATTCCGGTCAATCCTGACGACATTGCAAAGACAGCAATTTCTACTCCTTTCGGATTATACGAATTTCCATTCATGACTTTCGGGCTCCGAAACGCCGGTCAAACATTCCAGCGCTTTGTTGATGAGATGCTGCGAGGACTAGACTTCACATTTGCCTACTTAGACGATTTTTTAGTCTTTTCTAAGGACGCAGAGACACATAAGCATCATTTGCAACAATTATTCTCTCGCCTCAAAGAATACGGCATGGTAATCAACACTGCTAAATGTGTGTTCGGCGTTTCGGAAGTTACTTTCCTAGGGTATCGTATTTCAGCTAAAGGTACCCAGCCCGAACCTACCAAAGTGGAGGCCGTAAAAAGTTTTCCAGCCCCTAAAACTGTGAAAGAGTTGCGCAGGTTTCTGGGGATGATAAACTTTTATAGGCGTTTCATCCCGGATGTAGCTTGCCATCAAGAGCAGTTAAATTTATTGTTGACTGGCTCAGTTAAAGGTTCCCACCCCGTTAATTTCAGCTCACAGGAGACAGAAGCTTTTGAAGCCTGCAAAGAAGGCCTTTGTAAGGCCGCCTTGCTGGCTCATCCAGACTGCGAATCCCATCTCGCTTTGGTCACTGACGCTTCAGACACGGCAATAGGTGCGGTTTTGTAGCAGCTTAAGGACGGCTCCTGGCAACCTTTAGCGTTCTTTTCACGAAAACTGAGCCCCTCACAACGCAAATATTCACCATATGACCGCGAACTTCTTGCCATTTATGAAGCCATCAAATACTTTCGGCACATGGTCGAGGCACGAGATTTTACCATTTATACCGACCATAAGCCATTGTTATTTGCATTTCACCACAGGAAAGACAACTGCTCGCCCCGCCAGTTTAGGCATCTGGATCTTATATCACAATTTTCCACTGACATACGACACATCTCGGGAAAAGATAATGTAGTTGCGGACACTTTATCACGCGTGGACGCCATTACTCAACCTGTTCATTTGTTAAAGTTAGCTTCGGCACAACAACATGATCAGGAGCTGCAGCAACTTTTAAGCAGTGGTTCTTCACTTTGTCTCAAACGGTTTTGTGTACCAGGATCCAATGCTGAGATGTACTGCGCTACGAGCGGTAATATGGTAAGACCTTTTGTAACGCTTAGACGTTGGGTAGGTTGATATGAAAAATAATTTAAGAAAAACTACAAAATTATAAAAGTTACAATTAATTTTATTTATTAAAAACGGTTATTTAAAAAACACACATCTCAGGGTCTAAAGGTTCTAGTATACCGTAATCGAGTTCACTTGTATCAGTTTTATAAACGGAACACCACTTCCCTGCGGATCCGGGTACGCCCACAAGTCGATGACGTCACGGGCAGCGAAGTAGTAGGTAGGTGCAGCTTCTGGTTGTAGACTAGGCCGAAGAGTGTAGGTAGGTACCAAACCTGGTACTAAGTTCCCTGGAAATCGCGGAAGTAGGCGTTTCAGAAAAAAACAGATTTCCAATTCTGACTGCGACATTCGGCGGAAGTTGAAATTAAAGCATCGCTAGGCAAAGTGGCTACCAAAAGCACTAAATAGTGATCAATGATGTCGCTCGTACAGAATCAATTTAATTAAGCTACAATTAAAATTTTGTGCAGCAGTAAAACCAAGAAAATTATTAAATAATTTCTGAAGACGGTACAAAATATTAAAAATAACAGCAGCAATAACTACGCCTCATAAATATTATATTTAATTTAGTCGGTTTAACGGCTACTCAATAGAAAAGAACAATTAATATTTCTTTATATTAAAAATGAAGGTAGAAAAATACCAAGCCAACTGGAAGAACAAAGGAATCAGCATTTCTACATATAAATTAAACTACAATTTGATTAATTCTAGATATAAGCTGTAACTATAAGACTAGCAACAGGAAATGATTTCAATAAAGCTTAATCTAATCAACTAATTAACTACCGTTAAAATAGTATTCAAAATTGCAACACTCACCCAGTCGGGGAAATCACAAACACCAGTTTTAAATAAACTTAGTATTAAGCCTTCGCTTAAATTACTTTTAATGTTTCCAAATATAAAAATTAAATATAAGTAGGGAAATTGCGGAAATCTTGTAACACGACTATGACGTGCTCATTACCAGATCAAGAATGACCGAGCTCTGACCTCTCGCACAGCGATTGGGTCCCTTACATGACGTAACCTATTGACCTCGAATATGAAACGCCTGTCAAAATGGCAATAGCTCTCAACTTAATGACGTTAACCTTAGTTAAGTTTAATTTATTTTAGGCTTTATTTTATAAATAACATAGTTTTTAAAAGAATAGGTTTATGTTAGGTTTGTTTGTTTATTTTAATAGATTTGTAAATGTTAGATTATATTCTTATAAAACTGCTTAGTAAGACCTTGAAAGTAACGTTCCGTTACACTTTTGTTACCAGAGACATGCGTCGACAAGTATTTGACAGTCTTCGCTCGTTGAGCCACCCTGGAGCCAACGCTACAGCCAAGCTGGTGTCAGAGCGATTTGTTTGGCCGGGAGTTAAAAAAGATTGTAGAGAATGGGTACGTACCTGTTTATCTTGTCAGCGCTCGAAAATCACGCGACATGTTTCTGCACCTTTAGGTTCTTTTAGATTACCAAGAGCTAGATTTATGTTCATTCACATCGATCTAGTTGGGCCGTTACCCATATCACAGGGCTATCGCTACTGTCTCAAAGCCGTAGACCGCTTCACTCGATGGCCAGAGGCAATACCCTTATGCGATATGACGGCGGAGACAGTGGCGAAAGCTTTAGTGAGTGGCTGGTTTGCACGCTTTGGATGCCCCACGGATATTATAACTGACCGTGGCGGCCAATTCGAATCTACGCTCTTTAAGCACCTTGCCCAGATTGCCGGTTTCAAACATCAGCGCACCACCGCCTACCACCCAGCCTGTAACGGCCTCGTGGAAAGATTTCACCGACAGCTGAAGGCGGCAATAACTTGTCACTCAAATTCTAGCTGGACTGAGTCTCTTCCATTTGTCTTGTTGGGAGTTCGTAGTGCCTTCAAGGAAGACCTGCAGTCGACGTCGGCAGAACTGGTTTATGGAGAGACACTCCGTCTCCCAGGAGATTTCTTCCAACAACAAGATAAGGAGATAGACGTGACAGATTACTTGGCTAGGTTGCGAAATCTGATACAAGATTTACAGCCTAAGCCTGCAGCTCGTCACTGTGGGAAACGCACCACATTTATTTTCAAGGACCTGGCTACATGCTCTCATATATTTATTAGGGATGACACAGCAGGTGGTGCTTTAAAACCCGCATACACAGGGCCTTATAAGGTTCTCCAGCGAGGTGACAAAGTATTTAAAATATTGTACAAAGGTAACCAGATCGCAGTATCTATAGACCGCATCAAACCAGCCTATATATTGCAAGATCCAGATACCACAAACAATACTAGCACACACCAGCCAACCAGCCCCAACAGTACACATTCACCATCTCACTCTAACACTTCCAAACCACCTACATGCCCCAATACAACACATTCAGACAATACGGTTTGTCAACAGACCTTACCTGATGCTGACAGGGAAGTTATCAGAACTCGTACAGGGCGTGCAGTAAAAACTCCTACTTATTTTAGCGATTATCGCCCTTAGAAAGGTCTCTGGAAGGGGGTGATGTGGCGTAGCCACTATGTATTATGGCCATCTATTAAATCATTTATTAAATTATTTTCGATTATCATATTGTAATAACTAATCTATGGTGTCCTGTCTATTATATCGATTGGTATCGAATCTTTGCCAACTTGCCTACTACGCATGCGCCGAGTCGACAGCGACGCGGGCGCGGCCCGGCAGCGCCGGCCGCCCGAACGTAGCCGATCGTTGGCGGAATCAGTCGAGAGTTAACCACAGCGCGGAGCGCACACTTGTTTGCGACTTGACAAACGATTCGATCGTCAACCATTATTGTACTAGCCTATAATCCTTCTATCAGAAGCTCTATGAGCTCTAATAAACTGTTTGCCGATAAATTGATTTTAATTCTAAATCACTACGTGCTACAGTGTAGTAGGATCCCACATTAGCAACCCCTACATTGGTGGCTCCTACAATGCGACATTTCTATGTATCATAATCAGCCAAAAGAAAGTGCTGATATTTATTTGGAATAGTAACTTCTGTGAAATCAGTAAAGCGAGTATTTTTTCTATTACGAGGAGGGATCAAAAAGTAGTGAGAACGAGCTACTCCTTGGTAAGAAAAAAATAAAATACTGGCAGGCATAGCTCAGATACATATTTGTAATATTAATAAAGAAAAAAATCTTCGATTCTCTTTTGTTTTTTTCTGAATGTAGTCATTTGTTTGCTTCGTGTCGGAACGTGTTCTCGAAAATGGAGAAAAACGAAGTGCGACCCGTTATTAAATACCTCTGTTTAAAAAAGTTAACGACTCAACAGATTCATTGCGATTTGGAGGCAACATTAGGAGAGTCTGCTCCGCCGTATTCTACTGTCGCAAGGTGGGCTTCTCAATTTCGAGTAGGGAGAACGAGCACAGAAGACGAACATCGTTGCGGCCGTCCATCGACGTCAGTCACCCAAGAAGATGTTGCGAAAGTCGAGAAAATTGTATTGAGCGATCGAAGAGTTACCATCCGATACTTAATTCAAGAAACGGGCATTTCATATGGAAGTATTCAATCCATATTGAAACAATCTTTGAATATGAGAAAAGTTTCCGCAAGATGGGTGCCGAGAATGTTAACCGACAGTCAGAAACAAAATCGACTTGACATTTCGAAGATATTGTTGGACAAGTTTCAAGAAGATTCTGAGAACTTTTTGTCTCGTTTCGTAACAATGGACGAAACATGGGTCCATCATTTTGATCCTGAGACAAAACAGTAATCTTTGCAATGGAAACGGCCATCATCACCGACCCCGAAGAAGTTTCGTGCCGTGGCATCGGCTGGCAAGGTTATGGCCTCAATATTTTGGGACTCAGAAGGGATATTGTTGATTGATTACATGGAGCGTGGAACCACTATTACAGGCCAATATTATGCAGCTTTAATTCCCAAGTTGACGAATGGGCGTGCTGTTTCATCACGACAACGCACCCGCGCACAGGTCGGCAGTTGCGATGGCTGCCATTCAGCAAGCTGGCCTCGAATTGGTTGACCACCCCCCTTATTCACCAGATCTGGTGCCTAGCGATTTTTATCTGTTCCCCAAATTGAAGGGGAAACAGGTACGAAGACGATAACGAGGTGATGGATGCCGTGGACCAAGACAAAACTTTTTTTTTAAAGGGATTGAAGCCTTGGAAAAGCGCTGGACTCGGTGTGTAGAGAGACTCGGAGACTATGTAGAAAAATAAATTATTAAGTTATGTAGCGAGTGGTTCAAAACTACCACCTCGCTTGAACAGGGGTACTTTGCCGGTTCGCTATCGCTCACCAGTGTAAACACTCGAAAGTAGTGACAACCGTGAACACGCATGTTCAACTCTGATTGGCCAATGAAGGCCGACTCCCCATTGGTCGCCCCGCGAGTTTTCAGTCAGTCACGGCGAGCGGTAACGAGACGGGAACTTTAACTTTATTTCTATAAAGTTATTATTATATTCTATTTCATTCTCACTACTTTTTGATCCCTCCTCGTAGTATACAAAACAGTTTCAATGCTACCAAAAGATAGAACTTTAGTTTCAAAATTTGCGTCCTGCTTTACTAGCGACGCACAGAGATGGATCGGCGGAAAAAAGTCCTTTTTTCAGAGTTCAACTTTAGGCAGATTTTGTATCATTAATAAATACTACAGTCTTCAACAAACAATGCTATATAATTTATTTTTATTTTTATTATTGTGTTATTGGTTAAATTAAAGGCTAAAGTCAGACTTTAAAGAAACGTTATTTATTTCTTGAAAAATATGACTTTTTTTGCTTAGTTACACTAGATAACCAGTGTATTTAAAAAAAATATAAAAATTACTGGTAATACTACATACATTAGAGCATCTAAAACTAAATTTATAATTTGAGGAAAGTACTTAGTATTAATGTAGTATCGTTAGAGAACAAAGCATTTTTTTTTTACATAATTTCTTATTTCAATCGACCATATCTAGCTTGCGGCGCTTTCCGGCGGTGTCTTATGTAGTTTACGTGATAGGTACATTCCTATAGATAATTAACAAATCACTTCCAGCTGCTAATATCTGCTAACCTTGTTTTTGTAGTCCTATTAGTAAATGAGCTTCATATTGCCTACATTAAGAATTATTTTTTTTAATGAGGGTAAATTACCTAAAAAAAAATAGTAATGGCTATAAAAGGGATAAACTTTTGTTTTATTTTTCATTACTTGTTCATAACCGGTACAGTGATAACAAATTTTACACTAAAATGGCGAATTTTACTATTTCTAACGACAAATTAGCCGAAATTGCTATCGCAAGCGGTCGCGATGTCAATAAGTGCGTTGAAGTTATTAAAAGCAATCATACTGATTTATCGGAGATCATGTTAGTGAAAATAAGTGAACATTTGATCAAAACCTTTTTTCCCAAATTTACAAAAAAGTGGAATGAAGCAGCTCGGAATAAGAAGTTCTTTTTTGCTAAAAATGAAAAATGGCTGTCAGTAAAGTTTACGGTTCTTAATGAAGATATTGCAGCAGGATCATCAAAACGATCTCACAGTGGAAGACCAGAAAAACCTATCGATGAATGTTGTGACCGAGCCAAAAGGTATAAAGTTAAAAAGCTATGCGAAACTGTCCAACCTGAATTAATTGCTGCAGCAGCTAAGAGAATAAGCGATCAATCAACAAGATGTGAAGCATTTAGTGCGGAGAAAGCGTGGGCATTAATGTTAGATGCATCATTAACAAGGCATCAATATGAAATTCTTAGAAAAGCTGCAAAGGAAATTGGATGTGATATTTTTCCAGCTTATCATAATGTCTTAAATGCAAAGAAAGATTGCTATCCTCCTCATATAGATGCAACAGAAAGCTACGCTTACGTAGGTCTTCAAGAATTATTAGATCATACTGTAAAGAGGATATATAAAACAAAAACTGACGATGAATTGGCAAGTATGAGTGAGGAAGTAACACTTTTATCAAAATGGGGTTGCGATGGCTCATCGGGCCACACTGAATACAAACAGTCATTTGTCGAAGATGGTGGTACAGATACCAACATATTTCTAACAACATTAGTTCCGCTCCGTCTTAACAACAAAATAAATAATTCTTTGGTGTATTGGAAAAATGAAACTCCTTCTTCAACCAGGTATTGCAGACCAGTACAGTTTCAGTTCATGAAAGAAACAACGGATGTCAGTAAAAACGAGATCTCAAGAATGGAAAGTGAAATAGCTAATCTAAATCAAACAACGATTTCCATGAACAACAGGATTTTTAGAGTGACTCATGAACTTCATTTAACCATGATCGATGGTAAAATTGCACAAACAATCACAGATACTTCTTCTAATGCAGTGTGCTATATATGCAAGGCGAAGCCGACTGAAATGAATAAGCTGGAACATTTAAAAACAAAAGAAGTAAATACGGACGCTTTTAAAGTAGGCCTTAGTCCGTTACATGCAAGACTGAAATTTATGGAATGTATTTTGCATATTGCCTATAATAAATCGTTTAAAAGCTGGAGAACCAATGCCAACACGCTGCCACTTAAAGAAGAGGAGAAGAAAAAAATACAAGACGAGCTTTTCAAAAGATTGGGAATTAAGGTGGACTTCGTTAAGCAAGGAATGGGCTCGTCGAATGATGGAAACACGTCAAGGAGGTTTTTTGATAATGTGGATATAGTGGCGGAAATTACAGGAGTCGATGAAAGGTTGATTCATCGATTTTCTATAATATTGCAGACAATCAACTCCGGGGCTTCAGTTGACTCAGAAAAGTTCGGGAAGTATTGTGAAGAGACTACAAGACTGTATGTTGGGTTATATGACTGGTACTATATGCCAAATACAGTGCATAAGGTTCTAATGCACGGCAGTCATATAATTTCAGCTGCTGCATTGCCAGTGGGAATGTTATCTGAGGAAGCCCAAGAGGCGCGCAACAAGGACTACCGTCGATACAGATTAAACCATTCTCGAAAATGCTCACGTGAATTGACGAACGAAGATGTTTTTCACATGCTTTTGGCTTCTTCAGATCCGTACACAAATAGTTTAAGGGCTATGCGTAGCCCAAAGCATTTGCCCTTGCATGAAGATGTAAAAGCTTTGCTGCATGGAGGAAATGAAGAATGATCCTCAAACTTAATTTAATGATTTTTATTCCTGTTCATTACTGTGTATGTATTTGTATGCTTTCTTTGTATATATATATTCATTATTGTATATGTCTTAAAAAATGCACAAAAATTAATGATTTAATTTATTTTGTTATTTATTTTTTAGTTTTCTTTCATTTACTGCTTTTCTGATTTTTACGATACTATAATATAACTAAAACATTATGAAAAATATGCTTTCTTATTATTTTATGAACTAATATCCAACATTTATAACATTCCCTTTCTATAAAACAATTATTTCCGCCGCGCCATACAACGTCCACCACTGTGCGACGTTTTCATTTCAGCATACATCTCTGAAATGGGGGCCTCAGAATCCTCTACTTTACGCTTTAACTGCATTAATTGACGTGGGGTGTGACGGATCCAAATCAGTTTGACTTTGACTAGGCGGAAGGAGCGCTGCGAACAACTGGCGGCGCTATGCCAGACAATGGATATAATACAGCAACTTCACCGGGGTCGGCTTCAAACACCCAGTAATAATCCGGAAAGTTTCCTTTAAGGCTGTATCCACGAGCTTGGCATGAGTAGAGTGGCCCCATACGGGGCACGCAAATTCGCCGGTAGAAAATGCTAGCGCCAGTCCTGAAGTTTCAGTACCTTCCAAAGCAGTCCTTCTAAAGCAGTCGAGTAAAAAGCCAGCTGATAGGGATGTAAGTATATGTTGTATGGAAGAAGAAAACATATTACATCGACCCCAAATGACGTGGCCAAATCGTAGAATTGACCACATCATGAAATTTTCGATCAAACTCATTAAATCGTGAACGTTTGACGATTTTGTCGTCCACGATTGGGCATATCATGAAAATAGGGCATCTATGAAATATTTAATAAGAATTTAAATTATGTTTGGTACTTATTGTTCTCTAAGGCCGACAGACACTTTCAGAGTACTTTTTCACCATAAAGTCTTTTTTCTTCCTCATTTTAATTACGAGTTATTCACTTTTTCACTGCGAGAAATAACGCGGCCGCCATGTACATAAATAAAGCGCTTCCAGCGCCTCTATCGGCAATTAATGTAATAATTTTACGATATGGTCAAATAATCTTGACCATTTCATGAAGTAGCTGCGTTTTTAGTTGAACATATCGACAAACGATTTCTTATCATTGATCTGGCCAAGGCACATCATGATGTGGCCAATGCACAGTGAAAATTACATGACTTCGTAGAATTGACCACTTCATGAAATGATCGAAAATTTCATGAAGTGGTCAATTCTACGATATGGCCACGACAAATACATAACAAGTCATATCAATCGAAACGTTTAATAAGAACAGACCAAAACATCATCAGTGGCTCATACACGGCCCCATCCCCACCGAGGGGACAAGAAGCCTACACGGTCAGTCTTTAGTCAACCACATTGGTATTGTTGGTGGACTAAGCCAATATTAAGGACTTATTACTTACAGATGCAATATCATATAATATGGAACTCAAGGGCTTATCGTAAAGAAAATATATAATTTTGCTTGTTTTGGTAGTGTTAATGTCCCCGGTATAGAATTTTCAGTAAAAGTCTGTCGGCAAACATAAAGTTATTTTAATCGACAAACACAATTATAAGTATTTCAATTTATATGCAAAGGGGCCGTTCAAGTATTACTTAAGCAGATTTATTACAATTATTTACCCCCTCCTCCCCCTCTCCCATGCTAATGTAAACATTGGTAAATATATGAATTTTTCATTATGCAACAAACAACACGTCAAATCGTCAATCGTACCGAAACGAAACAATATATTGACTTTAGACAAGTGAATAGCACGCTGTAATTCCCCTACGTAAACGTGTTCATTATCCATAAAAATCTACACTCACTTCAGCAGTCTTCATGGAATAAAATCTACAACTCACTTCAGCAATGGTTGTAGCAGTATTGCGGAGACTGTCGTCTTGCGCCGGTGTGGCTCTGGTTGTTCTGGAAGGTCTGTGTCGTGCATGGTTGACTGCTTTTGCAAAGTGACGACGATGATGGCAATCCACATAACGATGGTCTAAGGCAGAACAGTTTTCCTGGAAATGTAACGTCCTAATTAATAAAGCCATAAATTTGCAGATATGAGACCAACTTCGCTCTTGTTATAACCAGCTAAACATTAATTTAAAAAGTAGGAATAACTTTTTATTACATGAAAAACGTCAGTAAATGCGAGCTTTTTTATAAAACCGGCGGCGTTCGTTTCTTTTTGTGATTTTGCAACGAAAATCTGTAACATGAATACAAAAAATTGTTGGAATAATAATTTTAAAACACATTTTCTCAAATCAAACCGCATACTGATAGAAAAAGCCGAAGTAAGTAAATGAGCACACGTTTCTATTTTGTATTGTCTCACAATTTCAATCACAAGTAATCTCTTTAATTGTTTAGAGTGTTTCAATGCTGTTTGTTGTTTTTAATTATACAACAGAAGCATTGTTAGATTGTCATACAAAAATGTGAGTAAAATAAGTACGTAATCGCGTGAAGATCAATAAAATAATTATTTCATCTCTCATGCTCTAAAAGTACTCCAATAATTACCCCCAAAGAATGGAAGTAAGTGACTTTGAAATTAAAACCTATTTTACTATTTTAATCATAGACTTAGAATATTTTTTTTGCTATTTTAATAGAAAATTGCATACAGTTATTGGCAAAGGAAGTGACCAGCCTAGATAATTCTACAATTTTTATTCCGATAAAAAAAGAAAAAAAAAATGCTTGAATATACTTCATTTACTTCTTCTGTAGATCAACTAGGACAGACTAGTTAGGAAATAAATGCAATAAATGGTGTGAAAAATCAGTAGTGTGACAAACAAGAAATAAAAACCTGTTTGTCACACTGGTGTGATAACTTGGTGTGTCGGCAATGTATATAAGCAAGATGAATACAAAATTCGCGTTTTTACCTGGAAATATCAACAAAAAGATTAAACAAATATTCTTTTAAATGTTGGCCAAAAGAAGGCCAAAAGTGACACGAACGCGAACCTTTAAAAAAAGGCGGGAATAAAAATGTTGGTAAAAAATATTTTTAGCTGTGGTTTGTTATCAATGTTTTGTTTGATAAATCGATTTGTAATTTATGTTTATTATGTGGTATTTCTTAACACAATACGCAATGATTTCAATAAAAACCAGCTGAAAATTTACCAGTTTGTGTGTCAAATAGGGTGCGGGGCACTAATATGGCGCGTAATGGTATGTAATGTAGCCCATACATATTTTTTACAAACTGTTTTGTTTACTTTCCTCGCAATTTAGATGAAAAGCAGAGTGTTCACCACGTGGGAAAGATCCACCCTTACCCTATAAGCGCCCTCGCTGCGCTCGTGCGTTAAAATACTTCGGGTGTAATTGATCGCTTTAACCCCTTGGTTAACAATTTACTATTTTCATCTTCCTGTTTAAATGTTTGCCTTGGGTCGCTTGAGTAGTAGTAGTAAGCCATACGATAATATCACATCCATCATCATCATAACTACTACATTATTATTATAATTAAATGAGATCCTCGTCAAGTGGGTTTCGGTACGCCGCCGCCGCTTGGTTGCGAAGCGGCCATACACGCGGTCCGGTCTTTCGCTCTGACTGAGAATAGTAACGATGTCATCGTCAAATTGGATATTCGTACGTAACGCTTAGCATTGATCAGGAGGTCGTCTTATCGGAGGTAAAGGATTTAACGCCTTCTATTTTACCGTTTTCTGGGCCAGTGTTATTCCGCACCTAGTAACCTCACCTACGAAAGTCATTACATTTTGTCTCAGGTTGGAGCGCAACAGGGGGACCCCTTGGGCCCTTTAATATTTAAATCATCCCCTCGCTTGAGGCTCCTCTTGTATTTGGTACTTGGATGATGGGAGCATAAGTGGAAGTCCGGACATTGTGGAGAAGGACATTCTGTCACTTTTGCCTGCTCTGAGACAAATGGGTTTGGAGGTCAACACGGCCAAATGCGAATTTTATCCGTGCAGCCCGGCTGCCTTATCATCTCTGGACAGGTTTTCATCTCTTATCTACGGTATCAAGACCATGGATAGGGATAGTCTTAATCTGTTGGGTGACTGAATGTCTGCAAGCTAAGACTCGGATTCTGAAGTCACTGGCAGAGCATTTTAAGCATCTGCTGGCTCATGTCTCTCTAACCCTTCTTAGAAGCTGTTTCGCTATGCTGAAATTAACCTACGTGGTTAGAACGGCTCCCACGTGGCAGTTTCCTGAGGAGGTGTTGCGTTTCGATGACACTTTAAAACACATCCTTGAAGAAACGCTCAATGTTTGCCTGAATGAGACCCAATGGTGCCAGGTAAGTCTTCCGGTCAGGCACGGCGGTTTGGCTTCGTCGCATGGGGTTGCGGAGCTTGTCTCTTGATGGTGGCGATGTCCGGATCCCTTTTGCGGCGGAGGCCTGGGAGGCTTGGTCGGTTTTATGCCCGGGCACCAATACTTCAGACAAACCGGAGAAGTAAAGGGGTTGGGATGAAATTACCTCCCAGCGCTTTCTGGCAGATTTAGTTGCGGAGGCATCGGGTTCTGAGCTGGCTCGTCTCCATGCTGCTAATAAGATTGAGGCCGCGTTCCGATTTGCGCTGACAGCACTTTGAGTACCCAAAACCGCGTACCGAATCACTGTCATTGGGATTACGGCAGCCATTGTGACGTCACGGATTTCGTCATGACCGCCGCCATCTTTCGCTAACGGCGCCCATGCTCCAGAGCGAAAAAATTCACGTAAGCGTAATGTCAAATTCGACTTTGAAATATTGTTTATTTATTTTTAAAAGTTAAATGTTTAATGTTTAAATGTAAAATTAACGTGTCTTATTTTTATTTGGTTGAACAAAATTAAAAACACGTTATTCAATTATTAAATGGAGATAAATTACTGAAATATTTTAAATCAATCAGTTTTGTAGGTTAGGGTTGCCAGATGTTCGATAGTAAAAGTATCGAGTAGGTTAAGTATATATTACGATAGTTTTGACTCAGGCACATACATACATAAGATAATATCATAGGCAATCTGATAAATATAAATATCAAACATTATTTTTTGTATTTTTTTAATTTCATGTGCCTATTTACATCTCCATTTTTTAAAATTCGCATACCTTTTCTTATTTTGGGTACTAGCCATGCGAAAAGTGCTGTTTTCATAGCTGTACGATACTTTTTTAATACGTATAATACTTTAGATTTTTGCCAGTTTTGGTACGGTAATCAACATCTGGCAAGACTGAGTTATAAGCAGTTTCAGCGCGCTCAAACGCCGTTCCGTTTTGATTTCGCTCATGAGCCGTATTATCGCGATTTCTGAATCGGTACGCGAGTAATCGCTGTCAGTACTTTGAGCCGTGAAATCTGATTCGGAATACAGCCTGAGTCATTGACATTTAGCAGTAGGGCCAACATATTTTTTTTTTTGGGTGGTACCAGGGGTAATGGATTGCGTAGCGCCAAAGAGTATAAATCGTAGCGCTCTTAGCTATAACCCTTCAGAGGACATAAAAGGGTGCATTCCGAATCAGACTTTCAGCGCTGTCAGCGATCAGAAAAACAAAAAAATGTATGGCTGACAGTGATTCGGAACACGATTACGGGTACTTTGATCGATTTCAGCGCATCTCGGAACGCAGGGAAAGACGATCGCTTCCACGGAGACAAATACAAAGAGGAGATGCCACAAGCAACTTAGTCCCGTCTCATAGCGGACTAAGTACTCTTACTACTAGCTATTAACCACCAGGTGTCGTTTCTGTCAGTGTTACTTTGGACTTTATGGATACGACACGAATATGACTTGGTTTGATTACAACCATTTTAATTGAAATTAGTGACGCAAAAATTATATGCTGTGTTGTATCGTGCAACAGTACGAGTAATACAACTATTTCTAACGAAAAAAAGACATAATTCCACTCGTATGTATTTTTTTAATGCAATTTTTAATGCTCGTAACTTATTCCTTCGAGAAAGTGCAACGCCATCTATCGCCAAGTAGAATAACTTCTTGACTGTAGAAGGTTATATGACCTGTTTCATTCATGCTCATTCATTCATGTATTTTCTATAGTAAGCTGGGTGGCCAGATATGGAATCTAAAAAAATATATTTGTATAAAATATTTATTTTTGTAGCATACAATTAAATAATGCAGATAATATTGATGAACTTACTCAATATTTATAATTGAATACATGACATCAAAATATCACATTTTGGGCAAGGATGTTTCCTTATACTTGGTAGTAAGTAAGCGATGATGATAAAGGACTTACGTGAAATCCCGTGTCAAAATTGAACAGATCTTTCTATATAACATATTCTTTATATATATATATATAGATAGATAGATAGATAGATAAAACATTTATTAAGGGAAAGTACATCATACACAAAAAGAAAGAAAAGCAATCAGTAGAGAACACAAGACAAAAGACAAAAGTAAAGAAAAAAGAGAAAAAGTGTACCGCCCCTTAACTAGGCCCTAACTCAGCATATGCTGTGACATGAGGATCACCACACTTCACAGCGCTGTTATTCTGTTAGCACCTATTCAGTTGGAGTGCGCAATTAATGGAGTGAACAATAAATATATATAATGATATTATAATATGTGTAATATATGAAATATAAGTGAATAAATAATACTAAATAAATATACAATTATTTTAAAAATACATATTTAATAATGAAGAAAGATGTGTTGTGTCACCTACCCGCCCAACAAATAAAAAATAAAAAAAGTAAAAAGTGAGGAAAAAATGCGGTTGAAGCAAAACTTGTATGGTTCCTATGCCAGAAATTATCCAGTTTCCTTCTGTTGTGTAAGAAAATAGTTCCGTGCTTCATTTTTAAAACGGTTTTTGGTGGCTATACAACGAAGTGGCGGAGGAAGGTCATTCCAACACTTTGAGGCCTGGAACTTGAAACTACCGCGGAAGGCTGCAGTTCGATGTCGAGGTAAGCTTAGCATAGGAGAAATCGATCTAGGCACATATCTGTGATTTGCATATCTCCAGGACAATTTTCTAAAAAGATATTCTGGTTTCCCAGTTTTAATTACGCCGAATAATAAATTTGACAAAAATAGCTTAATACGACCTCCAAGTTTGAGGACATTTGACGAGTTTAAAAACGGCGTCACATGTGACCGTGGAGGGATGGCGAAACAATAGCGTGCGCATGCATTTTGTACTCTTTGTATGAGCGATAGTGTTTTTCCGTAAATGCAGTTACCGTAGACTGCAATGCAGTGGTTGAATTTGGAAAGAATGAGCGATTCGCACAGTCTTACTCGAAGTTCCGTGTCGATGAATGGTCTAATATTGTATAAAATTTTCAAGCGGTAAAAACAGTTACGAACCAGACTTAAACAGTGCTCCTCAAACCTTAAATTACTATCAATCAGCAACCCCAAATTTCGAGCTGAAGGCACACGTTCAACCTTTGCTCCCAAAATCTCAATATTTAGATGTTTAGCTTCTATGTTTCGTACTTGGGCCTTAGAACCAGTAATTAGAAACTTAGATTTCGTCGGATTTAGTATCAGACAATTTCTATCTGACCATTTGGCTATACGATCTAAATCAGAATTTATTTTATTCACAGCTGCCTGATGGTCATTCTTATCAACCGGGAGGTAAAGCTGAACGTCATCAGCATACATATGGAAATTGCAATCCTGTATGTGCCGGGCAAGATCTGATGTATACAAGATAAACAAGATAGGACCCAGGATTGAACCCTGCGGTACCCCGCGCGGAATAGGAATAATATATATATATTGCACACTTAAATTTACAGGATAATTAAGAGATCTTCTTCTTATCAGATCTTTTTATGTCTTATAGTTTCAGAGTTACCCATACTGACCCATTTAAATGGGTCACAATTACACATATTATAAGGTAATCCTACATTAAAAACGACTACATAATACAAAAAAGAAGAGAGAGATCAATTTTTAAAAAATGGTCCGAATTTTTTGTTTTTTTCACTGGCCTGGCAACATTATACAGCGTAACGAACTAACGAACAGAACCATCTTGTGTGTAATAGCGAAATTAAGTACGGTTCATTAGTGTCTAGCTGCAAAGCTAGTTTTGCTATTGACCGCTAGATGGTTAGCAGAACTTCATCTCCCCGCACCCCCTCCCAATGGCGACCCCCGCTATCATATAGAAAACGTCTTAGGGCAGCTCCTCTTCGTATTTGTCTCAATGATCGCTTCGCTCCGCGGCGCGTGTCGGAAATCTTTGCTATAACCCAATGGAGTGCGGCCTCTTAAACCCCTTATATCCTCTTTGGGTGATAAAACCCACAGATTCTGAACTCTGCATCTTTGTTTACAATTTGACGATTTGACATCTTAAGATTATAAACTAACTAGAAATAATACGTTAAATTGTGAATGGTTGGTTTCAGTTCACAATTTTCCGTAAGTTTATAATATCGCGAGTAAGATTTTAAACTAACGGCGTTCACAATTTACCGTATATTACAAGGTACTCTGTGTTCACAATCTTATTTTTTTTTGTTTTTTATATATTTTTTTACGGTTCTGGCTACGATCGGTGACAAATAATACACTGCTGTGCAAGCTCGGAATATTAATGTGATATTAATTTACAGTTGTGTAACTGGCAACACAGATCAGCTGTCTGGTTGTCACATCTGTCAAGCTGGATATGGGTATCCCTTGCATTTTTTTATAACCTAAAAACAACAAAACCATGCAAAACGTGCCGGCAAAAATATTTTTTTTATAGTATTAGAAAACATAAGGAGTATCATTTTCGATATGCCTCTTCACAGGATAGTGAGCGTGTCGCGGCTCGTGGCTCAGTGCAGCAATTCTAGTCTTATTCCAAAATCTACGCTTCAACAGTTACACAAGTGCTGCAGGTATGATCTAATATTTTTCGTGTTTTGCTATACTATGCGAACTTTTAACTTTAATAATGCTAACTGCGTAAGCGAAGTTAAGTAGGTAGATAGGAAAGTACGAATTCCAATGCGAATGCGAAGTTACTGTATTGAGAGCTACATAGTAAACAACAAACAAAGTTGTTTGGGCCAAACGCAAACGTGAGAAAACTAGTCTACCGTCTGATGTTTTTAGCGAAGTTCATGATTTCTAGATATTATGCTTTTTATTAATCTACATTGTATGTAAGATAAGGGCAATATTATTATTTATTTTCTATGTGTATTCAGTTAGGTATTATATACCTAAGCAACATTTGCATATTATTCAGACGATACTTGTTGATTCTTTACCAAGCAAAGACAAAGCTGTAGAGGTATTTGTGTTGATTATTATTATTAGCCTGAAGTGTCCCACTGTAGGGCAAAGGCCAAATATGAAATAGTTATTTGTTAGGTAAGAAAGGAATGTTGATTTTTCCTCAGAGAACTGATATTGAATCCTGAGCATGCGAAGGAGTCTATAATAGAAGCACGAGCGAAGCAAGTGTTTCTAAAAATAGACTCCTGAAGCTCGCGAGGGATTCTAAGGTTCGAGGAGAGAATTAGATTCCTCTCAAACCCAACACATTACTTTTCACCTGTTCCGGCAAGGAAATCATTAACTATTTACTTACCTACGTAAATATTGGTACTTAAAATGTACAAGAGTTCTCTTATTTTCGATATAATTCTATAAGTTGAGATTTAATTACTGTATTTCATCATAATACTTTTAAATTTTAGTTAAGAAGATAAAAATAAACAACCAAAACAATAAACAAATTTTTAGGGTGCGTTCCAAAATTTTATGAAAACCTATCCCTGCGTTCCGAGACGCGAAACCCATACAATCTTTTGGTTTTCTGATCGCTGCTGACGGCTCTGACAGTTTGATTCGGAATACACCCAATAAAAAAAATGGCTCACGTCTTTTATTTTATGCGCGGATATATGAAAACTTTTTTCCTGTGTAAGATAATGTTCGAAATTCAAATTAATTTTCCTCTCTAGACATGAGAATAGTTTGCATGTCTAGAAATGAATAAGCGATTTTCGGCCCTATTTTCAGGCATTAAAAGCCAACTTTCTGAGGTAGAGAGGTGAAAAGGTAATTTTTGAACATACAGCTATGTAGGTCTACAGATTTTGTTATGATGGTGATGATGATGGTGATGATGAACTTTCCCACCATTTTCGGCCATATACTCATTAGCTTACTAATTGTTTGCCATCCTAAGCCTGCCCCTCTTGTTAGGAACATGTGCATTAAAAAAAACAATTTAAATACTCATGCCGCAGGGTAAGCTTGTGTTCCATTGGTGGGGATGTGGAGCTGATAGCAACATCAATAAATGTTCATTTAGCACTTTTGTATTTTCAGGTTCATCTCAGTGGACAAGCCAAGGCAGACAAAAGTGCTTAAAAATGAAAAAGAGAAAGTCCGAATGTTTATTACCCAACATTACATTGACTATGTCAAAAACTACACACTAGTATTGGAAAAAAGATTTCCCACGGCTGTGAAAATGTACAGAGTGTTCAGTATTGGCATTAAAGAGTTCTTGGGAGATTTAAAAACTTATATTAAGTTGCGAATTAAACTGACGAAGGACCGGGGTTTCACACACATGACTCGACAAGACATTGAGCTGTTTCACAAGATGCCTTCTGACATGTGGAGGATAGCTCCCGTGCTCATATTATCAGCTATTCCTTTTGGGAATTATGTGATATTTCCTTTAGCGTGAGTAGTACCTGCATAATAAAATAGTGTAGTAAGAAAACAATAGGGGATCGAACCGTTCCTAAACTTACCATATTTTATGAATTATTTTTAAAATATAGATTAGTAGCAGACGATTCGTGAAGAAAAAAACAGAATCGATTGAAAAACGAATTTATTTTATATACGTCTATCTCTTTCAAACCAGATTTTTTGTTTGGAGATTATATGGCGTTACTAACAAATGACGTCACAAGTCTCTCTGTCTAATCTTGAATTTCAAACCTTTATAACTCGGTCAATTTTAAAGATAGAGCAAAAATTCTTTTAGTGTTCGATAGCAGAAACTAAGAAGTTTGGATTTATAAAATAAAAAAGAAAGTAGTCCGATCCCCTATTGTCTTTGGTACCATGACATGAATGAAAATAACATAATAATGTTTTCTCTTTTGAGAACCCACCTAAAAATAACTTTTGTCAAAATACACTAATTGTATTCTAAAATATTATATTCACTACTTTTTACTACAATACAATAATGTAATACAAATATACTTTATTGACACCAAAACAAATACATACAAGACAATTATTGAAATAATAAAGGTCAACAGGCGACCTTATTACTATGGTAGCAATCTCTTCCAGGCAACCTTAGGATGCAGGAAAACAATATTTAATTTAAAGTGCAACGGGTTGGTGGCTAAAAATATAATAAACTAAACACAAATAATAAGTTACTTAGCACTACATAAAATACTAGATCATCATTACATAGACTAGAATATAATGAAAATATTAATATATTATTATGTTATTATAAACTAATAAATATCATCATAACTACATACTATATTAGAAGGAAATATAATGACAATATTAAGGAGTAGACTAGGAAAAACGGTTTGACTCTCGCTTTGAAAGTTACTATTTACTTGACTACTTTTTTTTTGTTGGTTCTTCCATCATGTGTGTTATTATTTCTGTATGTGTTTTTAATTATTTTTACTATGAGAGGTTAATAATACAACATTCATATTTCCATATTAATAATTTGTAAATGTGCAAGCCTGTCTGTTTTTCTTTCACAGCTGATCTACTGAACTAATAAAACTTTGATGTTTGCACAAAGTTAGTTTATTATTTATTTATTTCCAAAATAAGGTGTACACAGCAGAGACAATACGCTGGTAAACTTATAACAATAATTTAAAACTGTACAACAACAACATCACCCATTGACATTTCTAAAAACCTGTCATAAGGCGTGGGACCTCAAGTTTGGTTATTACTTCCAGGTTTTTAAAGCCGAAGCTACTTCTTTGCTCTCATTTCTGGTCGATACAACAGCGGTTGGAATTCTCGAGGCAGGACCTGACGGAGCGTCTGCGGAACAACAAGCCGGTGTTCAGGGCGCTGCAGGCGCAGCTGGACGCTTTGCCGAACGACGAGCTGAAGACCAAGTGGCGGAGGATCGTGGCCTTGCTAGGCTCCGGAGTGCACCCTTCGCCGCAGGAGATCTTAGAGTGCAAAGACCTGTTCACTAATAAGCCTTACGAATTGAGCTACTTGACCTACGCGCATATGGTATGTCGAGTCGTTAAGATATTGGATGCGTGAATGATTGCTTTAAATTTTATTTATGTATTGCAGTTTCGGGCTCCTCTGTGGGGACGTATATGAGCTGTTGATGATGACTGCAGTTTCACTGTGAAAGAATAAACCCAATGAGTGTGACTTTGTTCATGTGGTTTTAAGTTGTAACGTCGAAAAAATCGCGAAACCTTAAAATTGTTTTGCTTGGCTCTTTTAAAATATCTACCTATATATTGTCTATCTAAATCTATAACTTGAACTTGACCGGTGACGGTGTTCACATCAACATTTTATGTGTTATATTTTATTTGTACGTAGATAAGTTGCCAAGTAACCTATTAAATGTCTGATCATTGCAGGGCCATCTCCTCAAGATGCATGGCTTACAGAAGAACGTTTTACGAAAGAACAAACTAAAATACAGAGCTTTTATATTGTTGGAAATGGACAAAGCGATATTGAGGGAAGGTGGGGTGGACGAGTTGAACATGGAGGCTTTGCGGAACGCGTGCCAGATCCGAGGGTTGAACAGCAGCCACCTCTCCAACCAGGACATGCGCGCCTGGTTGACGCAGTGGCTCTCCATCTCGCAGCACGTGGACAAAACCTCCTACTCGCTCATCCTCCATTGCCCGATATTCTTGGCGTACAACCACCCGCAAAATTGGATGTTGATCTATTAATGAACACCTGAAATTAATGCCTCGTCTCGGCCATTAAATAGAGGCAAGCACGGTACAAGAGATGATATTTAGATCTTTGGGACTGTCAAACATCGAATTTAGACCTCAAAGTGGAATCGATGTTCTAAAATTGAAATTTTTGCTTATTATGTGGGTTATTCATAATACCTACCTACTACTTTTCGTAATTCAGTCAATTTTGTCAACTAGACCTTACGTATCAGGGAAACAAAACAAGATACAGGACTAACCTGATTTTAGTTGAAAGCGGTCCTGCCCCTGTTTTCCTTTTACTATATAGGTAATTATTGTTACGCCTACAATAATTGTAATATACTTAATTACAATTAGTTTATACCTAAACGTGTTCGTTAATGACAACAAAGCTTATTATTATAGTATCAAAATCGGCTCTGAAGAAAATTGTGTTTAGTTTGTAGCTGTTTGACGCCCAGCCTACACAAGCAACGCATTAGCAATAACTTTAACGCAAAGCGAATGTTATTTCCACGGGACTCCCGTAGGTGCGCTGTTACCAAATTCATCGAACGTGCGGCGCATTATTGTTTTTTTTTTCAGCAGCTAAAGTGTAGTGTACCCGCTAATAATACTTCTTCCATACTTCCATACAGAGGGACTGATTTGATTGATAGTGTTTCATCTTATTAACTTTTGGTCAATTTGTATTGTTGGTATTTTCTTTTATTTATCTTTATACTTTCAGAGATCAAGGAAGGGTTGACCATAGCAAGCTAAAGAATAGGCTTGTGTCAACTAACAATGAAATCAATGGATGAATGTTTCTAGACGTAAATTGTAATATTTAAACAGGGAAAACCGAAATAATTCCACATAAAAATTAATGATTATTGTTATTTTTACAAATTAAAATCAAATAAATACCCCCCATGGCCCCTCCGCTGTGAACGTCAATCAGAACGTATTACGTCACATAGTGGTATGCCGCCATTGTTGTTTTGACGCTTGGTTAACTTTTTCATACAACAGCACAAGTGAACACAATCTTTTGCCACTATGTGACCGTCATTCACGACGCCATGACACTTTCTTGTGTTTTTACGCCAGATTAAAAATATTTTCTTAAAACTTAAAATATGTGTTTTAAATATAATTTTTATCATGAAATATTATTTTTTTGGGGTAATACAGGTACTAAACTAACGAAATAAGCCATTTTTGAAATTTACGACACAGGCCTATTATATCTATGCTAGGAATAAGATACCTACTTGTTTCTGATCACCTGCTTGGCTGCGTCATGTCATTTTGTAAAAAGTATGTTATTTTTATTCTGAAGGCTGCGCGCCGATTTTTTTCACGCCGATTTTTTTAAAGAGTTTTAAAATTGTTGTTCCTTGCGTATCGATAGTCAACAATGTTGTTAGATTATTGCTGGCAAAAACAAAAACCTGGCATAGAAATATGACTATCGACCAACCGAGACGGTGTTTAGGTTCCTTTCATTGTAATAGGTATTTAATATTTTGAAAAAACCCATCGGTTCGTCAGTATTTTATTATCTTATATATTTCAAAATCCTCGTTATAGGTACTTGTGAATTGTTGATATTTTAATGTTATTTTAGCCTTAAGGTCTGTTGTGATTAGCTATAAAATATTGTAAAACAAGTTTGTCTTATTATTTATTGTGTAGAGTCGAAACTTTAACTGCATCTGTGAATTGTTACATCAAATCAAATCAACGACCCGACTGGACTGTAAAGTCCACTGCTGGACTATGAGCCTCCTCCCCTTAAGTGTTTGGTTTTGCCATAATCGCCACGCTTGGCAGGCGGGTTGGAGATCGCAGATTAAAATGTTACTGTATCAGAGAGCGCTGCTGCCCGTTCCCTGTTCAATGTGTAGTCCCCAAGTCGCCTCTTACGACACCCACAGGAAGAGTAGGGGTTGATGACAAATGTATTCTACTCTGCCGTCAACACACGGCAAATGTTACATAATATAGTTTATTCTACCTATAGGTTCAGGTAGGTACTGTACCTAACCTATAGGTAGAATAAATTACATTATGTAACATTTGCCGTAACAGCTGTAACAGTTTGGCAATAGTTTGGAAAAAATGAGAGCGCTTCTATCGCACTTGTAGCTACCTCGTAGTCAAATAGGAAAGAAAAAATTACTTAATTTATAAAATATTGTAAAATTAACGAAAAACAATCAACATGGCATACCAATGGGATAATAAAAAGCAACCCAGCATGAATGGCAGCAAACTAAATATTTAGTTCCACCTGCCACCGCGCCAAACTCTTCCTTACCAAGCTGTAGGTATACATATACCTAATTTATTAAAATGAAACAGCAGACAATGCGCTTTTTATTGCTTTTGTTAAAAAATTACCTATCTTCATTGATATACTAGGTAAATTAACTAAATAAATATTATTATTTAAAACCTAGTTGGCAATGATCGTTTACCTGCTTATTCGAGTGTCTAGGAACCTCACAGTTTCGTGGTTCATTTCATTTTGCTATTGACTATTTTTAGCACCTTTTTATTTACCTATTAATTATATCAATGCCTATCTAAAATTAACATATTTGGTTGAAATCTTTAATTATAATGCGGTTAAATTTTTGTTACTTGTTTACTACTTCTGGGTTGTTCAGCGATTATTTTGTCAGTAATACTTTTATCATAATTTGTTCAATGGTCCATTTGGCTTTAGAACCGTTAGGCCAATAGTTTATTAGATCTGGTTGATATTCTAAACTTTGTCAGTTAAACTTTTGGTCAAATGACCAATGTTATTTTGAACTTTGATAAATAATTCGTTGTTCATTTAAAGTATGATCGATAAAATTTTGACTTTCTAATATGTAACCCTAAAATTAAAGAAGCGAAAGTGTAACTTGCTAACCTATTTAGTCTTAGGGCGAATTTAGTGCTACGCTCGTTCCCGGGCCAATCCCCCTGGACCCTGACGCTACGGAAACCCTCAAAAAAACAAAAGAATGCGACTTACGTATGGTTACGAATAAATATTATCTTATACTTATTTGATTTAGTCCTATGTTCCCACTACATAGTTCAGATGTCTAGTTCAGGGCCCCATTTCACGAAGCAACAAGTTACGATAATAGGCAAATATCAACCTTATTCAACAAAACTATATAAAGGGGACATACTGAGAATATTAATTAAAAACACGAGAAAAGTGGGTGACATACTTAAGAAAAATATGGAACTCCGAAAAGGGGGCACAAATCTACAATCTGTATGGATGTGACAGTTTGTAGGCAAGACCAGAAAGGGGGCAAGTGCCGAACAGACCATAGTAACTAGTTACAATTTGATACACATTGCGTAGCCAATTCGCCTAAAATGTATCGTTTTATCTAATCGTCCACGCAATGTACGTCGAATTGTAACTTGTAGCTTCGTGAAACGGCCCCCTGCTGACTGAAAGAGGGATTTTTTTTCTCACTGTACCACAGCCTGCTCGATCGTTGAAAAATGAAATTAAATTGAAAATGAAATTTTATTATGTGAATTGAACTTAGGTGTATACAGCGGTTGTACTTGCTTATAATATGTTTCACTAAACTCTACCTTTACAGGTGTATTCACAAAAGAAGAACTTAAATTTAATTAATATGAAATATTTAAACTTAACATGATAATTTTTATGAATTAAACAATAACAACACAACAAAACAATCAAATGTAAATAAATACATATTAAAATAAAGTAAAAAGGCTATCTACAAATATCTAAGTATTAATCTATAATAATGTAAGTACATCTTTATTTGAGACCTATATAAATACATATTAAAATAAAGTAAAAAGGCTATCTAACAAATATCTAAGTATTAATCTATAATAATGTAAGTACATCTTTATTTGAGATCTATAAATTCTTTAAGACTATAAAAACAATGCTCTAAGAGCCATGTTTTTTAAATATATTTATACCATCTGTGTAATTTTTAAAAGAATCTGGTAGGTAGCTTATTAAATATATCAATACACATCATGTACGAATTTTTTGAAACTAATGTTAATCTTATTGGTGGTCGGTGTAGTTTTTTTATATATTGTGAGCGAATAGCTCTTTTAGTTATATCTTTTTGGAGTTGAATAAGATGATGATTTTTGTATACTTAAACAAACATATCTCAAAAATATACAAACAGGGTAAAGGAAGAATGATGTACTTCTGAAAGTAAGGACGGCATGAATCAAGTTGACTAATTCCAAATATCGCCCTAATGCCATTGAGCTATTATTATAATTCAATGCCTAATGCAGCGTTTTTGAACTATAAAAATGTTATCAACATCAACGGAGTTACCCCACAAAACAATTCCGTAGCGTAAAGTTGAATCGATGTAACCATTATACGCTGCTAAAGCTGCTTTTAGCGATACTACTCGACTTCCTTTCCTAATAGCATATCCAAATCTGTTTATCTTGGAACACACGTTGTGTACATGGTATTTCCAGCTACAGTGACAATCAAGATATAAACCTAAAAGTTTTGTTTTGGATACCTCTTCTAATGTTTCTTTTTGATGGGACACTGTTAATACCTACTTGGGGCATTGCACGATTTGTATGGAATTGAACATATTTTGTTTTGATTAAATTTATCTACTTTTAAGTTGTTCTCTGAAAGCCATGTTATAGCTTTAGTTAAAGTTCGGTTTATTTCGTCATTGTATGTTAAGTCCTTACTTTCAATGACTATGGAAGTGTCGTCTGCAAATAATACAATATACCTTCCGTTCCTTGATAGTACCTACACGTTCAACGAGATGTCGCTGCGTTAAAAATACTGTCGTATTTTCTCAACACAACAGACACAGGCGCGTGTCTCCTGCCAATGTTTTGGTCTACACTCTACACAAATTCGTCTACGCAGCCGTTTCCGAGAATCTCATTATATATAAATATAAATAGGTATATACAAGAATTGCTCGTTTAAAGTATTAGAATTTGCATAACAAGTCTTACAAGGACCAATAGCAAAAAGGTTCTTTTTACTTACATCATGTGCGTACTCATGTCCACGAGGTACTCTAAAACTAATATTTTGTAGTAAATCCGGGGCATCAATTACATAATCCATGTATTATTTTATAAAGCATACATGAAAGCATACATGAGTCACACGCACGCCTATGAGACAGATGCTGAATTTTGTGTCTGTGAGCAGATAACGTGTAATCACAATAATTATGCCCAGTTCTGTAGTCAAGCGGTCAAGCGCCTTGACAAACTTTCTCTGCAGCCGCTCAAGTCTATCAATATGATTATTGTAGAATAGAAAGGATGCCAGACTGAACAAGCGAACTCCAATCGGCTACGAACAAAACTATTATACAAGATTTTATAGGTAGACGAGTTTTTGAAAGGTTTTCCTACTCTTAATATAAAACCTTGTTTAAAGGATTTACTTAAGACTGTATCCAGGTGTGGCACAAAAGTGAGCTGTAGGCTGGGAGTCCATTATTACCCCTAAATCACGTATTTGCGTAACCCTTTTTAAACTAGTATTGAACAACTTACCTATATAGTCATATAAAATGGCTTGCCTTTTCCTGGTAAAACTAATTATAAGTACTACATTTGTCGGGATTCTAAAATAAGCAAATTCAAAAGTATATGAATATCGTAATTCATTAGTTTTGTGTAGGGTGTAGGTATGACTGTTTGTTACCTGAACACGAATAAAAATAGTTAATAATATTATTATAAAAAAATCGCACGCAGTCTTTACACAATATGTTTGTTAGAGAGAATTTATCAAATTTTGATCCCTATGTTTGTCCCCATGAAACCCTATCGATTGATGTCATAAAAGTATGTATTTTTTTTATTTCAGCCGGTTTTTAGGATTCCGTAGTAAAAAACCCTTATAGTTTCGGTACCTATGTCCGTCTGTCTGTCTATCCGTCCGCGGCTTAGCTCAGAGACTCTTATTAGTACTAGAAGGCTGTAATTTGGCATGGATATACCACATATTAATCATGCCGACAAATGTGAAGAATAAAATCTTTAAAAAAATCCCAGATTTATCTATCTAGAAATATCTAGAATGAGGTACCAGACCTACACGTCAAGTGGGGTTTTTTTTCACGATTACCTTATATAGTATGAGGTAGTATGATTTTATCCAGTCTACTACGGATGCAGCAGATATTGTTAAATACAATTACAGACATTAGCCACGGACGTTTAGATACCCACCTTTTTCCACCTGAGCAGCTAGAACAGCAAATACAACTTATTGTCGATCAAGTTATACCTGTCGAAATAAGCAAGCCATCAAAAACATAACTTGTAAAAAAACCAAGTCTCGCACGCAACTTAGTCTACCGTAAAAAGTTGTGAGATCCATGTAATACCAAGTCGGTTAATTTATTCAGTCCCTACTTAAGAGTCCTTCTGTCTTAAGTTATTACGTAATTAGCTCACCTAACAACATCTTATAGTGACCAGATCAATATTAAAAATCTCTTATGTTTTAAATAAATACATAGATTGACCTGGCAATCGCATGAAAACACAATGTATCTCACAAGTAATACATTATTATATTAAATTTGATTGTTTAGTGCGATTGCCAAGTCAATCTATGTATTTATCGCATGAAAACATAATGTATCTCACAATTAATACATTATTATATTAAATTTGATTGTTTAGTGCGATTGCCAAGTCAATCTATGTATTTATTTAAAACATAAGAGATTTTTAATATTGATCTGGTTACTATAAGATGTTGTTAGGTGAGCTAATTACGTAATAACTTAAGACAGAAGGACTCTTAAGTAGTGACTGAATAAATTAACCGACTTGGTATTACATGGATCTCACAACTTTTTACGGTAGACTAAGTTGCGTGCGAGACTTGGTTTTTTTACAAGTTATGTTTTTGATGGCATCTCATTTCTTTTTGTAGATCGCATGAAAACACAATGTAAAAATGCACACCTACGCTCCACCGACCCTACACCTAACCTACACCTACCCTATACCTACCCTATACCTACCCTACACCTATCCAACACCTATCCAACACCTACCCTGCACCTCTTATTCAATTATATTCCATTATACAGGTACACTGATTCATTTACTGCAAATGTAACTTTGTAATCCTATATAATGCCCCAAGATTTATATGGGATTACAAAGTTATCTAGCAAATGATGTATCTAGAAAACTGGGCCGAAATTGCAAAATGTTTTAGTTTTTCCTTGGTTTATACACTAAACACTAATTCCATTCTAAATTTGAAGCTTCTATGTCTGCTAGAAGTGCCTTAGAGTTTTGATGATCGGTCAGTCAGTCAGTGAGTGACAAAATTAAGAAACTTTGACTAGTTATAATTCATAAACTACTGGTTCAAATTGATTGAAATTTGAAATATACCGTATTTATACAATGCCTGCTTGGTTACTGAAAACTCAGGCTTCTAGTTTTATCCACAACGAAGTTATAGGGGGGTCGAAAATGGCCTGAACTGCTTCGAGAAAAGTATGGTACGGCCGTGCCGCTTTTTTGCTCGACTTGGCGGGGGCACTGCCGCCGTGCCCCCAGATATCAGAGAGTTATACAAGCTGTTGAGAGTATCGGCTAAAGTTTATCAAGATTGTCTAATTGTTGAGATGAAAATATCCCTTATCAGTAATGAAATCTATGAGCTAAATAGAGTCATATCAATTCCTCAAATGAGAAATGAAGAATTGTATCGTATTACAACTACATTCCCTTACATCGCATTTAAGTCCCATGTATGTTAAGTAGTACATTGAGCAAATTGAAATGATCCAGAAAAAGTTTATTCGGCACCTATGTTTTCGGACGAAGCAACCGTATCGCTCTAATAATTATTCGGACCTCTGCAAAAAACACCACATTCTCCCACTCTCTATGAGAAGAGAAATTGCGGATCTATCTTATTTACTTAAAATCACCACTAACAAAATTGATTGCCCAGATCTGCTTTCCAAAATTTTTGTCCGAATCCCCAGACTGACCTTACGTAATAGCGCTCCCATCCATCTTCCCTCAGTGTCTTCGAAACTACCGTCAAAATTCATTTCTTTTGCGTGCAAGCAGCAATTTTAATAAGTTGTGCCAAGAATTTGACCTGGACCTGTTAATACTGGTTCCGATTCGGCGAGACGTCTGCTAAATAGACAATTTTTTTTTGTAACCGAACAATCTGTTTGCGAGCTAGTATTCAGGCCTATGAGTGTATGACCTTATGTGTTTTTTTTATGTTCTGGCACCTACATGTGGAGACCTGTAAATGGCTTTTTGGTATTACTGTATTTTACTATCAAGTTAACCTTAGCTGTTTGACTTCCTATTATTAATAAATAAACCTGAAAAGAGATGTGGTGTTATTTTTATCTGAAATTGATCTACAACACTGCATTTATGCTTCGACCGACAGAGTACTTTGTGCACTAGAGGAACCGATCTATGATTTAAAAGATACTATCTGTGACTTGAAAACTACTAACACAGGAAAGTTTGTGTGAAGCCAAAATATCACAATGTAAGAGGGACATATGGACCAAACTTCAC